>WQNJ02000024.1:6897246-7414746 GCA_016584745.2 Phylloscopus trochilus trochilus | reverse complement strand
AGGCCAGCAAAGTTTCTCTCTATAACCTTAAAAGGTGAAGTGTTAATGGAATGAAGTCTTGCATTTGTTCCTCAACATCAGGCAGAAAAATCAGGTGAGCAGCTGAGAGTATGCCAGAAAATAATCCAGAAGTCCCGGGGCTGAGAGCTCAGCACAGCAGGGACAGGGGTGGTTGTGTGGTGCCATTTTTTTCACCCTTCTGATGTTTTACTTTTGAGATAAAGTTTCTCATGCACTTTTCACATAAATAATGATTGTTTTGCATTCCTTTCTGTAGGAGGAGAGAATTGATGGGCTGTTGGGTTGACCAGTGTGGTTGGAGAGGAAATTTTCTCCCTCCAATCCATGGTCACGGCTGGAATTCTATAAATATAAATATCGGGGTCTGTAATTAAACTGCCCCTTTTTTGCCTTGGACATCTGAGTGCGCAAGTGTCGTTTCTTTTGTGTGGTATTGCAACAGTTGGGTTTTTTTACTTTGGCTGTTTGTCCATCAACCTCTCTGGGAAAGTCAGCTGCACTGAAGAGACCCACAAAAATGGTGCAGCACAAGGAGACAGCGCCCAGGAGAGCTCCAGCAGATCCTGCAGAGGGTATCAGGCAGGTGGAAGGGGGAATGATGGGTGGGAAGGGCTCCCAGCCCCTCTGGGTGAAGCTCAGAGCAGCTGAACTTGGCTTAACAGGGCAAAAGCAGCACACTGCAGTCTGGGCTGGGTGGCAGAAGGGAGCCTGAAGCTGCCAGCAGAGACCAGCCAGGGGCTGGGGCTATCAAAGGAGCTCACTCACATCCCTGGAGTGAACACAGGAGCCTTCCTCACCATCCTCCTCATCCCCCTCACACAACACTCCCCAGTTTTGGATGTGGGAGCTTCAGAGAGACATGAGGTTGTACTTGGCTAGAAGGTGCCAGTTCAGCAAAACACACCTGAGCTCAACCTGCAGGGTTTAAAACGCTTATGAAGCGTAAAAAGCAGCCCTTCACCTCGAGGAGGGGGGCAGGGGGGGCTCCCTGCATGATCTGGCTGAGCAGGAACTTCACTGGAACCTTGCTTCAGACACAACTGCTATGAAAATTGCACTTAGTGATTGTCTTGTTAAACCTTTTTTTGTTTGCTTGTCCTCCCTAAAACTAGATAGCTCTTCTGTACAAACTTGGCTTGAAATATAAACCATGTAAAATTCCCATTGAAAATAATGAGAATCCAGTATCAAAGGTGAAGTCTCGAGAGAGAGATGGGGCGGGAGGAGGATGAAGCAAAGAAACATAAAAGGGAAGGAGGAGAGCTGTGGGAAGGGAGGAGCAGTGGGATTTAATCCCCAACGTCAGAGTCCCGGTCACCAATGAGCCAGAGCACGTGGAAGCTGAGGGCCAGGAGCCCTGTCCCAATCAGGTCCCCCAGAGCTGTCAGGTAGGGGATGGAGAAGTTGTCGGGATCCAGGTGCCTGCCCCACATCCAGTGCACCATCCAGTCCGCGATGTAGAGCAGGATCAGGACCTGCAAGAGCCACATCAGCCACAGCTCCTGAGCCCTGCAAGCCCAGATCAGCTCTGCCTGGCTCAGGGAAGCACAGCCACATCCCAAAAAATGGAGCTGGAACTGCCTTCCCGAGTGCTGGTCTCTGCAGCTGCATCCCCGAACCAACAAGTGCAGCTCCAAGAGGAGCTGGAGAGTTTCGGTGGCTCCCTGAGCATCCCAAATCCTCTGTTCTGTGTCCTTCACAGCCTCTGCTTGTCCTCCTTCAGCTTCCTCTCACCACCCAATCTGGGCTTAAATTGGCACCTCACCACCAAAAAGTCTCCATTTTGCACCTGAATATTCAGCTCTAACCAGAACAAGCTTGAAGAGATGTGGGGCAGAGAGGGGACTGCTCAGGCAGGGCCAGCAACACTTTGCTTCAAGAAATAAGACAGTAACTTTTGGGTTTTTTAGAGGAATTTAAAGGCATAACTTTTTTAAGGGCATAACTTTTTAAAAGGAATAGCGTTTCTAAAGGAATAACTTCCCAACCCAGCAGCTGGCACTGGGACTTTCTCCTCCATCTGCTCCAGAGCAGCGAGAGGCTCATGTTGGTATGTAAAGACAGACAAAATCTGCAGAGGATCCTCTCAAGCCTTCCATTTTGTGTGTCCCTCACAAGAGTCATCCCTGTGGGCTCCTACAGCTCCAGGAACTGCCAGGGGAAAGGGCAGCACATTCCCTGCGAATTCCACATCCCCTTTTCATCACCAGCCTTTTTCAAATTGCCAAATCACCCCCCAGGTGGATGTAGCAGGATGGATAAATTGTGTGCACAGGTGTCCACCAAGGAGTGACTCAGTTCTACCTGGTATCCCTCTGCCCAGCACAGAATCTCTCAGGCAGGGACAGGGTCTCTACATCTGAGCAGGTCCCCAGTGTAGGTGACACCTACGTCCCCTGAGCCAGCCCAGCCCCCTGGGGGCTCCCAGCTCACCTGGAGCAGTGCTGCTGTCATGTAGAACACAATGAAGATCAGGGTGAGTGTGGTGTGTCCCCCCTGCATGGAGTGGATGGTGTAGAGGAACACCAAGTGCCCAGGCACCACCAGGAGGAAGAGCACGCGGGCAGAGCGGGAGTTCACATCTGCAAAAGGGACATCAGGCCTGATTTAGACCCTGGAAGTGTCCAGGGACAGGTTGGGCAGGGTTGGGAGCAAGCTGGGATAGTGGGAGGTGGATGAGATTTAAGGTCCCTCCCCACCCAAACCATCCCATGATGGTTTCCATGATTCCGTGACCCAACGCCTGCAGGCTGGCAGGGATTTTGGTGTGTCTGTGTCTGGATGATCCTGTGGGTTCCTTCCAGCTCAGGACATTCCCCACCCACATTTCCCCACCCAGCAGAGGGCAGGGAAGCACCAGCCCCAAGCTGGAGAAAATACTGCAGCCCCCCATGAAAATACTGCAGCCACTGCCATGGGGAGCTCAGATGGCACCAAACCCTGCACCCCACGGCTGTACCTGAGCTGAAGAAGGTGCTGCAGGGGCTGGGGCACTTCCGAGGGACCGTCCCAGGGCTGTCTCCAGGCTCTCCACTCATGTGCAGGTAGGTGGAGATGCGGCTGGCCTGCACTGCCACCAGGTTGCCACCCACACCTGCAGGGCACAAACAGTGCTCAAGCACGTCCCAGACACTTCTAGGAGCTCCTCTCAACAGTCAGCAGATCTGGAAGTGCCAGGTGCTGGAATTATGTAGGACAGTCTTATTTCTGACCCCAATTCTACTTTTGCAGGATGTGAGGAGCTGAGACAAAGATGTGCCTATTCCCCCTCAGGCTCCTGAGTAAAACTGAAGCAGTTCTGTTACTGCAGCTCGGAGAGGAAGAAATATATGAAACAAAAATGATGAGTCAGTCACCAAAACAGACACAGGAAGTGCTAAACCATTATTTTTCACATGAAACTGTGAAATCATGAATACAAGATGCACTGGCTTGGAATTAACTCCACCTACTGCAAAAAAAAAAAAAAAAATTAGTTTTCCTGGTTCATCAGGCAGAAAGAAGGCAAAAACTTTATGCCAGAACCAATCAGATTTCCTGACCCTAAGGTGCAAATACAAATCTTTGTGTTGCCAGGTGCCACAAGGTGAATATGTTGGAAGATGGGGGTGTTCCACCAGACAGAAGGAATAAGGTGAGACAGTTTCGGGGTCAGTTAACCACCTATAAAATAGTCTTTAATCATTTCTTTAGAGAGGAAAGTCTCTTTTGGTCTGCTAAGGAAATGAAGAAGTCCCTGGAAATGTGTTTTTTTAGGGACTAGCCTCCCAGGCCTTTCACCTGAAAAGGTGGCACGGGAGCAGCCAAACTTATGGGTGCCCCTGGCACCCTAAAAAGAGAATTATTGTCCTGAAATCCCAGAGAATTCCAGTTTTCTGGGGTGGGACAGGACTCACCGTTGATGACGGGTGTGAAAACTGCCATGCCGGCAAAGTTGGGGTCCGACACCGTCCTGTCCAAAATCAGGCCCCCGACGCTGCAGGGGGAGATGGGAGAGGTCAGTGCTGGACTTTAGGAGGGATGGGACCACTTCAAGACCTTTCAAAGCATTATATTTATTGCTGCAGTCTCATCCAAAGGTGAGAAACATCTTCACCACACACCAGAAGTCTGTGATTAGTGGTCCTCAGTTGGTCCCAAGATCACCGGTTACAAGGTCTTTTAAAGGTTAATTATTGAATTTCTTGAGGAGCCAGATGTTACTCAGCTCTGCAAGGGTTCGATATCTCTGAGAGTGTCCAGCACCTCACAGAAAATGGCTTAAATAACTAGCGAGACTGCATGACCTCACTAGTTATTAGGCAAAGCAAAAAGGTTTATTAAAAAGAAGAAAATAATGCAAAAACAGAAGAACAAAGCTGTTCATAGTGCAGGGACAGGTCCCACACACCGGCTACAACACCCCAAAAATGCACTGAGAAGCCTCCTGCTCTCCCTTAAGTATTGAACGATTTGGGTGGGGTTTTTTGGCAATCAGCCCAATAGAGAACAGCTCCATTTCTGAGGAACAGGTAAAGAGACCTATCAGTGGTTTTGTCTTGGTGTTGAGCCAATTACTGTCAGGACAGCAAAGAAGTTTCTGGGTCCTTCATCTTATTAGAACAGCAAGGGCTGAGTCTTAAACCCTGCCCTATATGGAAACACCTGCTCAGGTGTGGGGTGCATTCCTACAGTTAACTAGTCAATAAACTACTGCCACAAAGAATGTTTTTACTTTCACACCAACCTCTAATTAATTTGTCTTGCACATCTCTGCTGCAGTGCAGACTCTCTTGACCAATCATCTAATGACACACAAACTTACAGTACTAGACCTTAAAACTTATTACCTCTATAACTATTCCTGTATCTTAAACTTTAAAACTTTCCACTACCTTGCTTAATGTGTTTCTACCTAAACTACAAACTCGCATTTTTACTTTTGGTCTTTAAACTTGGAAGTCTTTTCCAAGGTGTCAGGTCAAACCCTGTACTCATTTTTTGTATTTGGGCCTACATGCCCAAGTTTTTGATAATTTTCTGGGCCTTTGTTGGAACCCTGGAGGCTGAAAAGTTCAGGCTTGCTGTGCTTAAAGACACTGACCCTCAAGCAAGCACTACATTTAACTTAAGGCCATAGGACAAGCTTCCAAAATTGAGTGATAGCACTGGGATCATGGGTGTGTAGTTTTGAATAGTATTGTGTGATCTCACAGGGTGAAAAACTTAGAATTTGGGGGTTTAGTATATAGTAATTTATATAGGGCAATATGGAGAATTTAAGGCATTGTCTAAGTCCTTCTTCTTCACCTTCTTCTTCTTAGTTTGGGGTGGCTTTTTCTAATTGGGTGAAAAAGGTCCGCAATGCACACCTTGAGTGGTCAATTATTGGGTTAAAAGTATAAATAATATAGGTGTCATCTCGTTATTGGATAGTTTATGCTTAAATAACCTTGGAAAGAGTTAGAGGCACCTCCATTTTCTACCTTGTTAGTTAGAGCTCATGGCTCGTGAGACTGTACTATAGATAAGAATTAATAAACACTGAGTCCAAACATGAAACTGCAACTCCCGTGTATTAGTCCCGGTTCTAACACGAAGAAAAGAAGATAAGAAATCCACAGGCCTGGAATTCCCACACTGGAAAGACCCAAGGGAGGCTTTGGGAACAGGGCCAGCCCCACCTGCTGATGGCCATGGCGATGATGACTGGCTCCCAGCCCGAGTACAGCACCTCCCGCGTGGCAGAATTCCTCTTGGCAATGATGACCCAGAGAGGCAGCAGGGAGATGAAGGCGGCGCACACCAAGGGGTTCACGTAGGCTTTGCTCTCTGGGAAGAAGAAGGAGAAGCAGAGAAATCAAAGCCACGTCCTTCAGGAGCTCCAGGAAGGGCAGGGAAACCTGGCCTGGGCTCTGCAGGACCACTCTCTGGTGGTTCCTTCCCCCAGGGGTGAGCTGTACCCACTGTACCCACAGGGGTGACAGTGAAACACTTGCATCTGTTTCCCAGCAGATCTGAGTGAAATATCTTCAACTCCAGCTGCTCATCCCCAGCTACCACTCCCAGGCAGGATCTCCCAGTGCTGTTTCCTTCACCCCTGGATGAACCTGGCTGAGTCACAGCCCCATGTCCCAGGGAAGGAAAGAGGAGGAAACTGGGAGTCTCCAGTTGCAGCCCGGCCCTGAGGATCCCCAGCTGGAGCTGCCAGCTCAGCAGATGGAACCCAAATCTGCCTTCTTCCACCGCTCCAGCCCCAGCCAAGCACCTGGAAGGGGCCAACCTCTCCCTGCGGAGGAGGTGTACAAGGCAGTGAGAAGGTCCATTCCCTCCCCTAACCTGAACTGAAGGAGCTTCAGAGCACGAACCCCACCCACCCCAAGAACAGAAAGGGCAGAGGAAGAGGGTGGAATGAGAGGGAGGAGCAGGCAGAGACAAAGGCCTCTCTGTTGCTCCTCACCCAGCTCCTTGTACAAGCCCCAGCTGATCCCCGACAGCAGAGCCAGTGTGATGAGGTCCCCCAGGCTGGCAGCAATCGGTGTGGCCACGTTGTCAGGATTGATCCCCATCTTCCTAGAGCCGATGATGACCCCAATCATAATCATGCCTGCAGCCAGAAAGAGTGGAAAAATCAAAGAAAACCCAGGATAAGGCCAAGGGGAGGTGAATATTTTAGGAAGAGGTGCACAGAGGGGGCAACTGGTCATGAGTTTGATCCTCACACAGGGCAGCATTAAATGTTGCTTTTTTATCTTTTTTTTTTTTTTTTGTTAGAGTTGGGATTAAATGCTCGAGGTGGTATTTTTTGTTTGGACTCAAATGCTTATTAATTCTTATCTATAGTACAGCCTTATAAACTGTGAGTTCTAGCTAACAAAGTAAAAAATGGCTTTTTCTTTACAAGGCCTTTTAAGAACAAACTGTCTAATTATGAAATGACACCTAAATTATTTTTACTTCTAACTTAATAACTATCTGTGGTCCACAATGTGGATTTTTTTATCTAATACCCATGAAGAAGGAAGTGAAAAGGACTAGCCTCCACTCTAAAACCTCCATCTTGCTTTATATACATATTACTATATTCTAAAACCTAAAATTTTAAGTTATCTACTATGTGATATTACACACTTCTATTCAAACTACACACCCATAATCCCAGTGCTATCAGTCAATTTTGGAAGCCTTTTCTAAGGTCTCAAGTCAAATGCAGTGTTTTCTTGGGGGTCAGTGCCTGTCAGCACAGAAAGCCTAAAACTCTCAGTGCCCGGGGCTCCAAGAGGTGACTCTCACCCAGGACCAGGGAGGCAATGAAGGCAGTGGCCACGCTGCTGGCACACAGCAGGACAGCGTGGGCCATGCTGAAGTGCCCGTCTGGGATCCACCCGAACACCACAGCTGCAATCGAGGCCAGGAAGCCAACCACGGTGGCCTGGACCTGGGGATGGAAAACAGAGGGTCACCAAGACACCAAAACAGTCCCAGATGATGCCTTAAATTTTAGCTTTCTCGTTTTTCAGGTTCTGTGCTGCCTGAGGGTGTGGTTCTGAGCCTCATATTGCGTGCTGGTGGGCTCTCTTCACAGGGTGGGTGGACAGAACAAGTCCTTTTCCTGCTGAAAACCAAGGACAACTTTCAGGCCCAAAAGCACAAACAACGGTGGACATGAAGGGAGGAACAGGAAGGGATGGGACCTCGCAGACTGAGGATACAGTTGGACAATTGAACCCCAATGTGCAAATGTTGTCGCAGTTGATACGTGGTAGTACTCGACATTGACACTGCACTTGCACTCGAGGTGCTTCTTTAGAATCATCAGAAGGCTTCAAGTATCAGTATCTTGATATTCAAAAAGTCTCCCACACCTATTCTCTGTATCTTCTCAGAGCAGCTCCACACCGCTCTGGCTCTCTTCTGTTCTGGATCACTCCTTCCTGACCCTGGCACAGCTGCCTAACCCTGTCTGTCCTATGCACAGTATCTTACCTTTTCTGGCCCTGGCACGACCTCCTGTCCCTAGGTCTTCACAGCACAGCGAGCAGACTCCAACTGACTCCAACTCAGCTAACTCACTCTTTATCAGGCCCATAGCTGAGAGGGCAAGGCTGTTTCTACTCAAGGATGATTAACACAGCTGTAAGGTATCAGGAGGAAGACTGCCTTCAGCAGCATCTCCTTTTGTCTCCCCACAAAATGTAGCAAAACTTATAGAAGTCATGACTGGTCAGCCATTTTGTGACCATTCTTAGTCCACCTCAGTAGTAGCCCTGGTCAGGCTCCTGTCCTGCCCAAGGTGGATCCTGGAGGCCTTTCAATAAATACCTACTTTATTCTCTAGCTCTGTCCAGCCTCTGTTCCAGGTCAGCCTTCCCAAGGCATCACAGGGTGTGGGGAAGGGTTGCCCAGAGAAGCTGTGGCTGCCTCATCCCTGGAAGTGCCCAGGTTGGAGCAGCCTGGGACAGTGGAAGGTGTCCCTGCCCACAGGAAATGGATGAGCTTCAGGGTCCTTTCCAACCCAAATCACTCCTTGATTTTATTCCATGACTCTAAGAGGGAAACCCCACCCAGAGGGATCAGAATCCAGCATGGAAACACCCAGTCCAACCTGCCAGGCCACAAAGGTGCCACTTCCTCCCCCCATCAGACACAGAATACTGACAGCAAACAGCAAAACCCAGGCATTTAAACCTCCCACAGTTGCCAGAGCTGGGCTTGCCCCAGCTGTAAATATTCCCCTTCCCGCTCCTGACCTGTATCAGAGCCATGTTCCCTGTAATCATCTTCCAGAGCTCTTTGGGTGTATCCATTTGGCCAATATTAGCCTGTAAGAGGAAATGAGACACCATTAAAGCCTGACAGCACTTCACACCTGCTAACAGCCAAATTCCTGCGTGCCAGGAGCAGGACAGGAACTCAAACCCTCAGCTCTTACAGGAGAATAAATCAGCAATGAAGGGAGTGTGAAGGGGAATCAACACCAACCAAAAATTCAATGGCAATGTTATAAAAGCAGCGAGATCTCTGTGTGCCCCTGCAGCCAAAAACTGATTTCTCATGGAACTCACTCCAAAGCTGGCCCAGCCAGGCCTGGCTGGGGCCCGGCTGGGTCAAACTGCCCCTGAGGCCAAGCAGCACGTGGGGCACAGCTGGCAGCAAACCCTCCTGGTAAAAGCTGAGCAAACAAGGCTGATGCCACATGGGGACCTGGAGAGGAGAGGGCAGCCCTGGCACAGGGGTCACCTGGTACCAGGAGATGCTGATTGGAACAACCAGAATATGGAAATTGTTTTGATTCCTGGTGTAGGATCCAAAATAACCCAGAGGAATCGCTGCAGGGCACCAGCTCTGCTCCTCCCTGCCACCTTCAGGGTTTTTATGGGGAAGAATGGCTAAGTTTATACCAAATTTACATCATTAGAATCTGATGAACTCAGGAAACAAGGGAGAGGCTCAAACACTGGAGTTGGAAGTGCTGCCTGACTGCACCAAACTTGTGCACAACAGCACAGCAGCAATTTCCTCCTCTCAGGTGGAAAAATAAATAATTTATTAATTAACTCCCCTGTTCTCCTTGCTGGATGTGCTTTGAGAGCTGCCAGCTCGTTTCAGTGAGATGCCCCCATCTCTGGGGCAAATCATTCTGGGCCGAGAGGAGGAAGGAATGGGGGAAAACCAACAAAAAGTTGACTGGAGCAGCACATCCAGCACAGGAATTTGAGCTCCATATGAAGCCTGACCTTAAAATTCCAGCCACATGGCAATTAGGCTGGGATTAACATAACCTCACTGTAGTCATGGGCAACAGGATTTTAATCCTTCAACTGAGGGAGGAGATCTGCCTCTTAATTGTGAAAGGAATTTCTGAGGTGCCTTAAAGCAGCACTAATTAGAACCCCAAAGTCTGAGCAGCCACTCCAGGCTGCTTCCCTGAGGGGAGAGCTTGGGATCCACCCCGGGCAGAAGGGAGCTCCCCACACACACACCTGGGACCAGAGATTCTCTTGTCCCATCAGGCACAGGCACGGGGACATTCTTGGATGGTCCTGGGGGTGTTTTGCAGCCTTAATGATCCCGTGATTCCATGATTTTAAGGAGGCACAGGAGGGAAGGCAGAGGCCAAAGCCTGGCTGATGCCAGCCCAGGGTCAGCTCGTGGACAGGAGGAAGCAGCAGGATAGGAGCTCCCTGTGCTGGTGTCCCCATGACCCTCCTGCAGCCACCAGGATGGACTGGGCAAAGTTCTGCATTTCTGGCTTGCCACAGGCTTGTTCCTCTGCCAAAGCTGCCCCTGCCAGCCCCAGGAAGGGATACAAAAGTGCCAACGCTGCCTTTGTCCCCCTGAGCAGCTCATGGCCAGAAGGTGGCCAGGGTCAGCAGGGAGAAGGTCCCTGTGGCTGGGACAGCAAGGATCCTGTCCTGATCCCAACAATGGAGAAGTAGTTAGAACAAAGAGATTTGTTTCCCAGAGCGAGGGGGCGAACAAAGCTCAGCCTCTGTCCCTGCAGGCTGCCCCAGCTGGGCCCAGCAGCTCTGTCCTCCCAGAGTCTGGGCACAGGAGCCTGAGGAGCTGTCACAGCACCAGTCTCCACAGGGAAGGAGAGGAGAGGACCTGGCAGAGCAGATCCAAACCTGTGCAGCTCTGCTGCGCTTTCTCCTGCAGCAAGGGCAGGGCTGAGGGGAAGGGAACGAGCCCAGCAGAATTTGCTCTCCATCCCTCCATCTCACTGAGCACTTCCCAAGCAGCTCCTTGGGCTAAGGAACATCAGCACTGCCACAGCCCAGGAGCAGGCTGCCTCCTCAGGAATTCCCATCCCAGAGGAGTTTAAATCCTGGCAGCAGGCAGAGAACACCTTGCAGGTGGAAGATCCCAAGCTCCCACCACGGGGACACAGGGACATCATCAGAAAGAGGGAGTGTTCTTGCCCCTGCCAGGAGAGGGTGTGGGTCCCTGCTCAGCTCCAGGGGAGAACACTGAGCCACAAAGCAATTCCTGGGCTCACACAGTGCCCTGAGGAGCTGTCAGAGCCTACCCTGGCCCTATGGGGCTCAGAGATCCTCAGGGAAGAGGGTGAATTCCAGCAGGAGAAATGCCCAGCTGTGATCTCCATCACTGGGAGAGCCTGTCAATCCCCCTGCCAGCTTCCCTCTGCTTCACAACTGTCCCCAGGCTCCATCCTCCCCCCAGCTTCTGCCAGCCCACTTGTGACATTCCTGAACCCAGCTCCTGGTAGAAAAGCTGGATTCCAGCCAGCTCACAGCCTGTGTCCCCAGGCCCCAGCAGCCAGCACCAGGAACTGAACTGTCAGCAAAGCTTAAGAACCATTAATCCTTCAAATCCCATCAGCCCAGCAGGGTGAAAACACCTTCCCGGCATGACTGAACCCCAGGCCCTGGTGCCTGTTGTCACTCACACAGGGAATTTGGGGGATTTTACCTGCCCAGCCACCACCTACATACACAAAAGCCTTCCCAAATCAGGCATCCCTCTCCCTCCCCAGCTTCCTGGACACTCACAGCTGTGGACAGGCGGGATGCCAGCGTCATCTCCAGGTTCCCCTTCAGGCCAAGCAAAGCAGGAACCAAGATAAACACCTCAGTTACGTATTTGAAGACATCCCAGTGCTGCAAGGTGAAAGCAAATTAAATAAACCCATGAAACAGAACCGTGGTTGGTAGCAACCCTTGCTCTAGGCCAAGTGTCACCCACTCATTGTCACCCCTGACACCTGGCACTGCCCTGAGCAGACATCCAAGTGCCCTCCCTGCTGTCACACTTGGAATTCTGCAGTGGTTTTCCCACTTCTGACATTTGCAGCAGTGACCACATGATCCTGCTGGGTGAAAAAAATTGCTCTGAGGCAGCAACTTTCAGTGAAAAATCCCCCAAAAAGTCACCAGTGACAAAATGTTTACACACCCAGAGGCCAAAACAGGGAAAGACGGAAAGGCTTTGCCCAATACTTGCTGTTTTTGGCAGATCCAAGTGCAGAAGTTTGGTCAGTCACAGCTGAGAGCCTTTCCTCTGTGTGTGTCTTGCAAATAGAAATATATGTATTTTTGATCCAAAACCCAGCCCACTGAGGCCACCTTTCCCTGCTACCTGTGTTAACTCAGGCATTTCCTAACTCCTCTGCCTCTCCAGCTGCCCTGGGCTGAGGGACTGAGGCACCCATGGTTATTTAGAAAAAAAAAAAAAAAAGAAAAAAAGAGTAATTGAAGAGGAAGCAGCCTTACAGGGGAGCAGCTAAAAACACAAAACTGCTCCAAAAAAAAAAAAAAAAAAACCACCCGGATTTTATGCTGTTTAAATACATCCCTGTGAGCTACCCAAACCTCACTGCCCCACTTTTATTGAGCCCCACAGTGCTCAAACTCTCTCTGTTCCCCACCCTGCCTGGCTGCCACACTCCCTGAAGGACACTGAGAGCACAGGAATCCCAGCTGGGGATGCTGAACATCACTCTGCTGCTCTCTGCCTGCAAATGTCACCTGCAAACATCATCTCTGCCATGCTCCAGCCTTCACAGAGCTCTCCCTGGCAGTGCCACCCTGCCAGGCTCACCAGGGACAGGGATTTCTCTCCAGGACAAGGAAAGGCATCAGCAAATATCAATCTACCCACCTGCCTAACAGCTTCCCGTGAGGAAGGACTTCAGCTGTGTTGTGTTTGTTTTTCCACCCTTCACCTCTGAGCCAACAAGCTGCAGTTTCGTGGTGCTTTGTGATACCACATTCAAGCTGCACTTGAAAAATCATCAGGGGAGAAAAGTGGAGGCAAGCTTGAGATGGATGAACTGGGGTCATTTTTCCTCAAATGGAAAAGGTGTTTCCCAGTAATAAAAATCTTCCTGGTGTTTCTGACAATTTGGTAAGGCAAGGTTAGGGTGGAGAGGTCCTGGCACACGTTGCCTTGAGAGGTTGTGCATCCCCATCCCTGGGAGTGTCCAAGGCCAGGGTGGATTCAGCTTGGAGCATTTTGGGATGAGGAATGGTGTCCCTGCCATGGGACAGGATGAGCTTTAAGGTCCCTGCAACCCAAACCCTCTGGGATTTTATGACAAGCTAACTCTCAGGGGGCACAGATAAGATGTCTCAGCTATTTCATAACCACAAGTCTCTCCCTGCTGCAGGATGAGGCTTCGGAGGTTACCCAGGGAGGTTTGGAGTCCCCATTCCTGCAGGTGGCCAAGGACGTGGCACTCAGTGGTCTGGGCTGAGGACAAGGTGAGGATGGGGCACAGCTGAGACTTGATGATCCTGGAAGGATTTCCCAGCCTAAATTCTGGGATTCTGTGTGATTTGAGCTCAGTGCTCACTGCTGAGAGAAGAACCTGAAATTCTCCACCCAGCTCAGGCTCTGCCTCCTTTAAGGCACCTCCAGGAGCAGCCCAGCTCAGCTCTCCCCAGTCTATTTTTAGGAGGCTCTGGGATGGTTTTGCTGCATGTCCAGAGTCAGTCCCTCACTCCAGTTCCCCTTGGCAGGACCCAGGACTCCAGCTGCGAGCACTACGCTGCTGCTGCCCAGCAGGATGAGCTGGGTATCACCAGAGTCACTTAACCAGAGGAGCAGCGTCATTATTGGCTGTGCCCAACTTCCCTGGCTCCAGAGCTTCCAGAGCTCCCAGGGGCAGGATCCCAGTTCAAGCTCTCCATCACCTTGTCCCAAGCCTGGCTTTGTAAATGAGGCTTTAGGGGAGGCTGCTCTGCAGACTGGAGCCTCCCCGAGCAAGGCAGGGCTGCTCCTGGAGAAAGGAAGGAGAGCCATCTTTGGGGAAGGAAAACAAGGAGATTTCTGCAGAGCACAGCAGCTCACTGGGTGCAAAGAGCAGGACCTGTGGGCTCCTGCCAGCTTTCTATATATAAGATGTTATACAACACTGGGAGTCTGTGAGGCTCCAAGGTCCCCGTGGCTCCTGCAGGGAACAAAGCTCTCTGTGGAGAGGAGTGCCCACAGTGGAGCTTCATGGGGACAACCAGAGCCAGGCTGCTGGGGGAAATCAGGGGAAAAAAACAACAACAACACACCACCAACAACAACCAACCAAACAAAAACCACCCAAAAAAACCCCCAAAAAACCCCACCCCCCCCTCAAAAAAAACAACCAAAAAAAAAAAACCCCAACAAGAAACATACCCACAAACACCTAAAAACACACACACACACAAAAAAAAAAAAACCAAAACAAAAAAAAAAAAAAAAAAAAAACCAAACCACCAAAAAAACCCACAACGAACCAAAAACTAAAAAAGGCCAAAAAAAGGGGGAAAGAGAAGAGGAAATAAGAATTTCCATTCAGGACATGGAGCTGTTAAAATCCCTGTAACAGCCTGTCTGAGAAGCACAGAAATATAGAAATAAGCTGGTTTTAGGGAGGCAAAGACAGCAGACAGGATCCTTCAGGATCTGCCCAGGATCCCAGTGTCTCCCATGCAGCACTGGAGGGGCAAACTGGATCTGGGTCTGCTGGAGGTTCTGGAAGAATCATCCCCCTTCCCCAACCTATGGCATTTCCACGGCTCGTTTAATCCCAAGGCTAAAGGGAGTTGGAGCTGTTGGCAGCACAGGCTGCCCAGCCACACACTGAGCTGCTGTGGGAAACAGGAATTATGAAGTTTTATTGCTAAAGGCTATAATAATCAAGGCAGGAGACAGCCACAGTCTCCCAGCCCTGCCTGACCAAAAGGGCTGTGCCTGCTCCTGGAAAAACTTTAGGCTGGGCTCAAATCACTTTGGGAAACTTCCAGAAGAGTCAGGCATGAGTTTGTAGGGACCTTGTGAAGGGAAAATATGCTCAAAATGTCCTTATTTTTCAGAAAATTATTCCAGTAAATCTCTTCCAGATTAATTTACCCCGTCCAGCCTTTCCTCTTTGGAGTCACTTCGCAGCTCTCCCGGCAGGTTCCACCAAGAGAGGCCACAGGGATGACCAGAGCTCAAAGGCATGCAGGGAAATCGCTGCTCTGGGCAGGACAGCACGATGAGTGTCTGCCTGACCGCCCACAAATCCCAAAAAAACCCCCCTCTGACTTCCCGGCACTGCATTGGGCTGGTCCCAGCTGCCAGCAGCACACGGGGCTGACACTGGAGCCTCTCTCTCCCCACGTCACCAGGGCTTGTTTACCTCAGCCCAGCAAACACAGCAGCTACAAGCAGAGCATTTCTGGTTGCCCACAGCTCCCAGATGGCTGCATCCCCATCTCAGGAGTGCCACAAACCTAGGGATGAGCCCAGTTTTGTGCCTCAGGGATGGGAGGCTGTGCACAGCCTGGCATGCAGGGCAAAGGAGAAACTGATCTGCTGCCAGGCATGCTTGGGGAATGTGGTGGAGACCAGCACAGGAGCCTCACTTTGCAAAAGCACCACTCCCACATGGAAACACAACCAGGCTGGCACATTCCCACAGTGTCACCTGCCACGGGGAACACCTTGGTTTTCATCCACAGGTAACTGCCAGCTCCCTGATGGCCTTTCCTAAAAATCAGGTCCACAGCCCTCTCAGGAGGAACAGTCCATTAGCCCTGTCATCCCTGGATGCTTCCTGAGCACAAGGAAGTGGGGCAGGAAGCTCTGGAATGAGCCACACAGTCTGGCAAACACTGACAGAAACATTAACCTGGCTGGCATGAGCCTGGAACAGCACCCAAGGTGGGAAAGGGACAAGACAAAGCAGTCCCTGGAGCTGGGATGTCACCAGGCAGCATCAGGGAAGGGATTTATCTCCAGCCCATGCCCAGAGTGCTCAGTTCCCAGGCAGAAGCTTCTCCTCTGAGAGAGTGC
The DNA here is from genome assembly GCA_016584745.2 of Phylloscopus trochilus trochilus. NCBI lineage: Eukaryota > Metazoa > Chordata > Aves > Passeriformes > Phylloscopidae > Phylloscopus > Phylloscopus trochilus. The sequence goes on along the minus strand of WQNJ02000024.1, from coordinate 7,398,969 downwards.
CCTCTCCTTCCTTAATTCCACGCATCGCTCCCATCTCCTTCAATTAACTGAGCTTAATTCACAAAGCCAGGGTTGGAACAAGGTGATGGAGGGCTTCCCTTCTCCCTCTCCCCAGACAGCTGACCATTAAACTGTTTTCCAACCCCTCTCTGCTGCTGAACCAGCCTTGGCTTTCCATCATCCCACACAGCCCTGATCTGCAGAGACAGGATCCAGAGCCCAGTGCCAGCGGAGCACCAATCCTACCTGCACAATGTCCAGCACCATCCCAGCAGCAACTGTGCCAAAGCCTGCCAGGAGAAAGGGGAAGAGCACCTGCAGCCCAATGGAAAACGAGGTCTCCTTGAGGGGCGAGGCGGGCTCAGGACCCCGGTCCGTGCTGGTGTCATCGCTCTCGTTGCTCTGGCTGCCATTTTCCAGCAGGGCATCCTCCTCCCTCACCCCTTTGGCATTGGCACGGGACTCCAGCACCACCACTTCCACCCCGGTGCAATCAGGCCCCAGGAACTCCGAGGGCTCTGGGCTGGCCAGGCAGTCCCTGGGCACCATGGCCCCATTGGCCTGGGGGGTTTCCTTCTGATCCAGCTTGGAAGTCATGCTGCGGGACAGGCTCTCCTGACCCTTGGCTTGGTGGGCCTACAGCCAGCAGCTGCTCCAGAAGGGATCTTCTGCCAGCAGCTTATCCACACAGCCTTCCCAGCATCTAGGAGCGCCCTGTGCCAGCCCTGCTCGCCTGCCCGGGAGTGCAGTGCCTGCTACTGCAGCAGAGATCCCCATCAAGCAGCGCCCAGGGACACAGGACACGGCAGGAGCTGGGAACGGCAGCAATTCCCTCTGGCTCTGCTCCTCTCCAGCGCTGTGTGCTGCAGCAGCCACCGAGGCAGGATCCAAGCTTTCCTCCCTTGATGTGTGACGCCTTAGCGCATCTTTTCCCAGTTTGTTTTCCAACAGATGTGACTGGGCAGAGGGAAAACCAGCTGAAGTGAAGGACACAGAAGCTTAAAGGAACACTGAAAGAGAGGACTGGGTTTTAGAGATGATCCCACTCAGGCTCTTCTTGCTACCAGGGCTTTGCCACTTCCTCCAGTGGCAATGTCCCTCTGCAGAATTCCAGTCTGAAGGCTCCTGAGGATTTTCTGCCAGAAGAGCCAGCGATTCCAGCAGGCTTCGAGTGTCACTGCTGCCCTCCTCCTCCCCAGAAGAATTTCTCACCCAGCAGCACGAGGCGAGCACAGTTCTTCCTCAGAGTAACATCAGGTCCCCAGCGAAGGTTACTCACGGAGCCGGGCAGGCTGCAGGGTGGCGGCTGGCATTTGGACAGCCTGGGATTTAACGCGGTTTTCCAAGAACTCGGCTTTTACCTGAAACACACAGGAGGAAAGCCGATATTGCGTGGCGTCCCATGGCAGACCGCATCAGCGGCTCCATCAGCTTCCTCCAACAGACGCTGAGGTTCAGCTTTCGCCGTACCCCCAACTATCCCTCGGCTGTTCTCCCGCAACCCTGGGCACTCTCAGGGGCTGAGCCGGGGAATGCGGGAGCAGAGCCGCCCCCTGGAAGAGGTACCCGGGAGAGACCCGCAGGACGATCCCCGCGGCCGGGGCTCCTCCCGCCTCCCGCTGCCGCAGCGCCGGAGCTGCCGCAGCGCCCGCAGAGCCCCGCAAGCCACCATCTCCAGAGCAGATCCCCGCGGGGATGTGCGGAGCGGAGCGGAGCTGCCGCCCGGCCGGTCCCCTCGCCGAGCGCCCGTGTTCCCGCATTGCCCCCGCCAAGCGCCGGTGTCCCCACGGTACCGCTGCTCGTGTCCCCGCGGTGCCGGTCCCGCTCGGTGCCGATCCCGCCCGGTGCCGGTCGCTCCGCGCCCGCCGCGCACCCGCGGCTCCTCCGCCGCCCCGCGCTCTTCCCCGCCGGGCCCCGCCCAGAGCCGCCCTGACATCACCGCCGGCCAATGGCCGCCGTGCCCGCCCCGCCGCGCTGCGCTCCCATTGGTCCGACGTACGTGGCGTCCCGTCTGGCCCAGCCCCCGGCGTGGACAGGCCGCGCCCCTTTGGCGGTGCGGGGGCGGGGCCTGCGGTCACGTGCGGCTGAGCCCACACCGGGTGGGGGTGGTCAGTCTATCTGTCCATCCTTCTGTCCGTCCGTCCTGCTGTCCATCCTTCCATCCACTCTGCTGTCCATTCCTCCATCCATCCTGCAGTCAGTCTGTCCATCCATCCCCCACCCATCCATCCATCCATCCATCCCCCACCCATCCATCCATCCCCCATCCATCCATCCATCCACCCATCCATCCACCCATCCATCCATCCATCCATCCACCCATCCATCCATCCATCCATCCATCCATCCATCTCTCCATCTCCCCCTGGCTTTACCTGCTCTCCCCTGGCCTGTCCAGGGATCCCTGGCTGGGGAAGCCTCATTGTGCTCCCCTGGCACAAGGAGTTCACAGGCAGCCAGAGGTGCGCTATGATGCCACCCCCAGGGGTGCTTCCATGGACAGCCCCATGCAGGGAAACCCGGCTGGATCCAGGCCAAGGAGCACCAATGTCCTCAGTGGTACCACTGGATTTCAGGCCTCTGTCAGGCTGATGCAGCTCAGAACAAAAAGTCAGGAATATTGTCACGTACTCTGCCTCTGTTTACACCAAACTGTCCCACAACAAATAAATAAAGAGCATAAAAACTCCTGCTACAGAGGTCAGATCCTCATTGCTCTGTAGAATTCTGTGTTCCTGAATGAACCAGCTCCTCTGATTCACGCTTTCCTTTTATTTCTTGCACCTCTTTTTTTTTTTTTTTTTTTTTCCTTTCTTTTCATGAGTGGAAATTTTGAGCAGTTGTTTTTCCTTCCTGCCTTGCCTTTCCTCCCAGGAAACAGTCAGCAGCAAGTTATTACTCAGGGTGATGATGTGATCCCAGCTCCAGGCCTTGGAGACACGTTCTGGGCCAATGAGGGTGGCTGGGACACTGAACATGTGTGGGGGGAAGGGGAGGGCAGCACGGGAGCCACATTCCCAAATGGGTACAGGGACATGCCTGGAGATGGTGACTTTATTCCTTAAGGAAACCAAAGCAGTTGTGGGCAGGGATCCATTGTGACCCAAAGCTGTGGGCTCTGCTGCTTTAGTTCTATCTGCTCCCATCAAGAATTGGGCACAACAAGGTGTTTTCATGGAATATTTGATGCTTTTGGAGAAGAGGATGACTGGAACATGTGAAGTAGAACAGGAGAGACGATTAAAGAATGCAGCACTGATACAGGAATTTTTATATGGGCAGAGAGTGGGGTGCTGTGGCTGCCCTGGATCCCTGGAAGTGTCCAAGGCCAGGTTGGACACTGGGGCTTAGAGCAGCCTGGGACAGTGGAAGGTGTCTTTGCCCATGGTAGGAGTGGAATAGACAAATTTAAAGTCCCTTCCGACCCAAACCATCCTGGGATTCTGGGATTTCAAGGGATGAGGAGACTTTGGGGTCATTTCACTCATTCTAAGGACCTCCACCAACAAAGGAACAAAGAAACCTCATGGAGAACTTGAGACATCCAGAGGCACATCTCAACTCCAGCCAACTCCCATGCTCCAGCTGGGACTGGAGTTCCAAACCCTGTCTCCAGTCCTGCCTCCATTCTCCTTTGTCCAAACAAACCTGGCTGCAAGGCTCTGCTTCCACCTTCATCTTTCCTTCCTGACTCAGAAAATCCATCCTTTCCCTGGGATGGAGCCCCCATTCTTCCCTCACCTCCCCAAAAAACAACGTGCATCCAGATGTGACCTCCCTGCTCCCCAGCTGCAGGCTCAGGAAGTGGAAGTGTGGGGACAAAAGCTGCCTGAGACAAGAAAACAGAAATAGATAAAACCCCCACCAGCCAGGCTGAGATCAAAAAAGCAGAGGATGAAAGGGCAGGAAATTGGGTTTCCAATTGCAGGGAGCAGGTAGCAAAGGCAACAAAAATATTTGGAAAGGAAGGAGTTGGCCACTGAGCTGTGCTGCATCATGCAATGTCTCATGGAATGTCATGTCCATGTGTTTTACAGCAGCCACGAGATTCTGGCGCTGAAGTGCCCAGTCAGGAACGGCCTCAGGGTCCCCTTTCACAGGAGAATACAGCAGGATAAAAAGGTTTGGCCAAAGTCACTCAAAAATTCCTGACACAGAAGTGTCAGTGCCCTGAGAGGTGCTTTTGCTCCCTGTTCTGTCTCCATCACTGCCTGTCACAGAGCTAAATGGAACCACAGCTGCTCCTGAGCAAGGATCCTGAAGGAACTGGGTTCGTAATTCCTTGCAAGCAGGAATCTCAGCAGGAAAACAAACCTGAGCAGGTTATAGAGCAGGACTTGCCCCTTCAAATGTCACTGCAGGGTACAAGGAGCTCACGAGGGCAGGCAACGTCAGCAGCTGGCCCTGAGCTGGGGGAGAAATGCAGATTCAGGAAGTTCTGTTTTGCCAGCCTGGAAGCAGACACATTCATCTCCATCCTTTTTTTCCAAGGTCCCAGCTGTGTTCCTGTGTTCCCCACGTGCTGGTGACAAACACAGGGCAGCCCCTGGGGCTCGTGGCCACGTGGCAGCACCTGGGCCTGGCTTTCCTGTGTTGCACAAGGTCAGCAGATCCAGTGGGACAGCAGGGACAGGGACACTTGTCATGGAGTCATGTGCCTCACATGTCAGCTTTGTTCCAGTTATAGGCTGTGAAGGAGTTCATTTGTAGTCAGAATTAGGCTGAAAAAAACACTGATACCACAAGGCTGGCAAGACCAGAGACTGATGATTAAAAAAATACCCAATAATCTCTTAATTCTCTCCTATTTCCTGCTCCACGAAGACCCTCTCACTTCCCAAAATCCCAAAGAGGACTTCGGATTAACAAGTTTAAATGTTACAACAAGGCAGTACTGCAGTACCAACATTTAAAAATCCAAGTGGAAGGATATCAGATCCAGAACATCTGACCCAGGCCCCTCCACAAGATCATCTCCATAGTGCAAGGCCAGGCACAATGTTCAAGTGATCTGAGCATTTACAGGACTGCAATAAACCACACCATCGTCCTAGGCTAAATATAAAAATTAAAAGAGGCATGAAAATCACCCTGGGAAAAGCTGCAGGATTTGAATGTCACTTGTAAGACCCCCTGCCCTGTGACCAACCCCATGGCTAAGTCCTGAGTGCCAAAGAGCATTTTCCCTTTGTCCCCTGCCCCCTGCTCTAACCACCCTTCCATGTGGTCATTTTCCTTCCTGCTGAGAAGTGACTGCAGCTTCCTTTGGGCCCCCCACCACAGCTCTGAGATCAGCTCTGCAATCAGCAGAGGGATCTGCAGGGAGTAGGGCCCTCCCTTCCCCACCACAGCTCAAAGTCCTTTATCTTTGTCTCCTGCTGCCCTGGGAAGCTGTGGGACCGGAAAGCTGAGCCAAGCCCCTGCTCCAGTGTCACACAGTCTTCCCCAAGCTGCTCAGCCAGGAAAATCATTCCCTGGGCAGCACTGCTGCACCACTGCAGGCCCTGAGATGGTGGCACAGAGTTGCCAATGCTGCAGAGACCTCACAGCAGCATCTCTCTAAATGGTTGATTCAACAGCCTGAATTTGGGGACTGAAGGGACAAAAATTCTGTAAAAGTTCCAGAGCATCAGCAAGGACTGAACAGATTGGGCAAGAATTTGTGCAGGGTTCAGGCAGCAGAGTGAAGAGCACTGAAAAGCAGAGAGTGCAGGGTCACAGGCTGAGCTGCAAGGTGAGGAGTGCTCCTCTCTAACAGCAAAAGGCACCACAGGCTGTGACTGAGCAGCCTCCAGATTCCTCAGTGGATGTCTCACTCCACAGCACTGATCCAGGGAAATTTTCACAGCACCTGCGAGAGAAAATGGATTTCAGCAGCTCCATAGAATATCAAATGGAACGGCAAAAGAGGAGCCAAGAATCCAAGTGTCAAACGCAAAGCTGGAGGAAACGACTCTGTGAACACCTTGTTCCTCCAGCTCTGAGCCTGAACTCCCCACGGCCACTTGGGGCTGAAAATAAACCAAGTTCTGTTAAAGAGAGCCCAGCGACAGAGCTTTCTTTAGAAAATGCAGGTGTGGGATGTGACCTTTTCCCCAGGCTGTAGCAGGCCAGGCTGCAGCTCAGCTGGCCCACAGCAATCTGACAACTGCATACACCTCACTTTGAGTCAGTGTTGGCACAAGAACATCAGTGTTGTAGACTTGGAGAAAAGCAGGGAAAAAAGGAAGTTGCTATGGATGTAATACACCCTGGAATTCAGCTAACACAGCACTCAAATCCTGTCTGCCAATATGACTGGGTTACCTGAATTCAGAGCAGAAAATCAGGCTCATCCTTCCTCCCCTGAGACAGAGGTAATTGCTCTCCCTGCTCGAGGCACAGTGACTCACCACAACACAAAAAGAATAGCTCGAGGAGTCATTAATCTATGTTTTCGAGGAGTCATTAATCTGTGTTTTCGCCATGAGCTTGGCATTCTCCAATAACTGCTCACAGCATGCAAGGCTGGAGATGATCTTAACAGAAAAGGCACCATTCATATTATTCTTATTGTTTATGTGAGTTTCACATTCCACTTAGGAAAAGTGACATTTTCAGAAACAGTGAAATGGAGTGAGAAGAGACCTGTTCTGTCAGGTGTGTGCAGATACCAAGCATTGAGTGACTCCCTGGAATTGTGTCACACAACCACAACCTGGCAGCAAATGTGATAAAATAAAGAGGCTTAAGAACGCAAAGGCAAAGCTGCCCCATGGAAAAAGCATGGATAATCATCTGAAGTGACAGGGCAAATGGGTAAAAATGGGAATGTGCTGTTTCCCCAGTGGATCCTGCAGGACAGGGTCTGTTTAAAGCACTTTAGTGGCCTCTGAGGTTGCAGCAAAGCTCTGCTGAGCAAGTCCCCAGTGCAGAGACACTGCAAGATCCCGGGATGGGCTGATGAGCAGCACTTAATGAGCTCTGCAAGGCACTGCCCCAGCCAAATCTCATGGCACACATTCACACAGGAGCTGCCAAATGCAGCCCTGCCTTCCCAGCATCCTCTGCCCTTCACTTTTCCTTCAGCAGCAAAATTAATCTTCTTCCTTTAAAGAAACAATCCTCACCAGAACAGAGGTGAGGGGTTTTTGGCTGGGGGAAGATTACAGAATATAAAGGATGCTTTATGTCTTTAGGACACATTTGCTGGTACAACAGGCAACAAATCCCTCCTTCCACACCACAACAGCATGACCCAGGTCAGGATTTTCACAACCCATGCTCTCTCATGAGATTTTTCCCATTTTCTCCGCATTTCCCCCTTTTTCCAGTCCCTCTGTCCGGCAGCAAAACTACCAGCTGTTAAACAATATTGACCCCATACAGCCACAGCCAAAGCTAAGGCTTTAAACTCAGATTTACAGAGACTTGCCAGAGAAAAAGCAAGAACAACAAACCCTTCTCTGCACCTCCCACTGCCAGGGCTGGGTTACATTCAGTGTTGTGCCCTGACACATCACTTTTGCTGTGCCTGCACACAGGAGCTCACAGGAGCAGCGACACCTCCACAAAAGAGCCATAAGCACGTGGCTTGCACAAATCACAAAGTGCAGCAAAGCAGAAAAGATGCCAACTATTTACTGCCCAACAATGCCTGGCCAGGGTGAGCTGATTTTGTTCAGAAAAGGGAGCAAAGATCAAAGCTGGTTGGGAAATAGGTGGGTTTGTTTTGATGGAAACTTTATGGATTGCTCAGGTGTGGAAATGACCTCACTGCAATTACATAGCTACATTAAAAGACTAAATAATCATCAGAAAAGAATTGACATTCCTCATTTTATTAGATGAAACTGTCAGTTTTATTTCAATTATTCTGTAGGTGATACAGTTGGAGCCCTCTGGCCATAGTGATAAGATCAGACTACAAATAAATAAAAGAACATGAACAGGAAAGAATTGGAATCACAGTTCCATCAGTGTTTTTCAGGACACACTTCAGGGTATTTCCTGTACATTCCAGCACATTTCACAGTATGAATTTAGAGCAGAACATCCACCGATTCCAGTGCATAATTTAAGTTCTGAAAAACAGACACATCTGTGCAGCAGGAGGAGCTGCACTGGTCCCTGCAGCACAGACACTGTCACTGTCACACAGCAGCTTTCGGGCTTTTCTTTGGCTAACATCGCTCTGTTAACTATTTATTAATAGAATTAATTTAATTAACTGATTAAATAAATTATTTGTCTAATTAATACTGGTAACCCCAACTGTCAAGGCCAAAAGAAGGCTGAACCCTTTGGTGCTGTCATAGGCAGGCAAGAAGTGCAAGATGAAGCAGAGTCGACGTCCATGGTCTGCCTACCCCAGGATTCCTGAAAAAACTGAGCAGGAAAGTGGAAATTGCTTGCACTGGCAGTGAAAGAGCAAACCTCTGACCCCTCTGAACTGGAAGAAACTGAAGGGCTTCACATCGTTCACAGTCAAGTTCTCAAAAGAGCAAAGGAGAAGCATAAACTGATTCAGTGAGAAAAGAGATGAGCAGACAACAGGGATTTAATTCCTTATTTAAAGCTGCAATCCCTTATTCTGACACCCAGTTGCACAACACACCTTGAGCCACACCATAAGTCAGGGAGGGGAAAAAATAAGCACTTAAATGATGGGAAAGGAAAGTTTTCAGCACCTCCTCAGTTACAACAACACAGAAGTTCTGGAGTACCTGAAAACAGAGTCAGAAATCAGTGCAGCTGTGGGAGTGAACACTGACACTGGTTCAGAGTACCATGGATGCTGGTCAGAGCATCCCCTGGGAAACAGCCTGGGAGAATCCCCTGGGAAAATCCCCTGGGAAGCAGCCCATGCCCAGCAGCAGTGCAAGAACCCCTTGGTGTGGCTGTACTAGTGACAGGAACCCTTTCACCACGTCACAAACCCTACCTGTGAGCTTGTGGCTGACACCTCACCTCAGGAAGATACACTCACCATAAAAAATGAGTTTGTCAGAAGCACACAGGATTCACCTTCTAGTGGTGAGTGACTGCTGATTATAGCTTAGATTTTTTAGTGATTACCAATTTCAGAGACTTAAAGTGCTGAAAAAAATTAGTGTCAGATTAATGGCTGCACATCAGACCCCAGAGAGCAGAAATTAGGGGTTCTTGTTGGGTTATGTCAGGTTCCTATCATACAACCGGTCCTTCTTCCATCTGTATGTAAACCACAATATTAAAAACACCCCAGAATTCCAGCTGTAGCTCAATACACAAGACACAACTGCATCTTGAGACCCTTCTGTCCTAGAGTCCACCTGCAGCTGCTCTTCCCAGAAGTCTCTCAGAGCTCGTGGGAGTTGGCATGGGGCTCTGGAAGTGTCTCGATATCACAGTTCTTGATCAGCTGAAAGAGGAACTCCACCTGCTTCTCATAATTCTCAATGGAGATTCTCTCATTCAATCCATGGATCCTGAAAGAAAAAGGACATTTTTCAGTCCAGGGGGAATTTCTGACCCAATTGCACACACCCAGCATTCTGCTTGGCTGTTGACTTCATAAAACAGTGCACAACAGAAGAACACAGCAATATAGACCAAAGACTGCACTGTAACCAACCCAAATGTACTAATTCAAAGGCTCAGAGCCAAACAGCTAAGTCTGGAAAAAAATCTAAAAATCTAATCTGGAAAAAATCCTAACGGCCCATTTCTTGGCCATTTCTGTCACTGTCCAGTACAGCCAGAACACTCAACTCCTGCATCATCTGCACCTCCATAAAATGAGAAATCTAAATAAGCAAACAACTCCTTGCATGATGATGTTGTTACACGTAACTTCAGGAAATTTCAAATCAATTCAGAGTGGCAAGTGTCCAAATATGTGGATAAATCTGCAGGACAAGGCCAACTTCCAGAACAACACCTCTCACATCGCTGCAGCACACAAAGGATCCGCCCAGCACCACTGAATCAAACACCTCAATGGGTCCTGCCTGCATCTTAAGGAACAAAGAGCCAGGGCTGACACTGTCCCAGGGTCATTTCCGTCCCCAGCAACCAAATCTGCAGGAAGTGGGTGGCCTGACAGAGTGTGAGGCCAAGGTACACACGGCTGGGTTTCCTTCTGCCCACTGCACATAGACCCTCTCTATCCCTGGGCCCACCCCAAAAGCTGCCCATGTGCAGAGCTCAGTACCTGGGGAGATCATCCTGTTTCAGGAGCAGAGGGTTGAACCTGTAAATGGCCTTGGTGATGTTGGTGAAGTGCCTGCTGTCCGTGTTTCCAATGCACGTGCCTGGAAAACAAACCTCAGGTTTGTTCTACCGGAGAGGAACAATTGAAGTTTAACAAGTGACCCACCTTTCCCCAGGAGAGAGGAAAAGCAAATGATAACAGTCCTGCACCAAAAGCATCACTGGAAACATTGATTGGTACATCCTGGAGAACGTTCTCACCTTCAGGAACGGGAGCTGAACACACAGCTCAACCTAAGAACAGCCTCCTTGACACTCAGCCTCCCCCAAAATTTAAGCTTCAAACTTCAATCCGACAACTACAGAGCTAGGAAGAAGCTGCAAGAAAGGGAAGGGGCTGGGATCATAAGGAATAGTACAGAAAAGCAGGAATGGCTTTGCCAGCTATGAAAACAATAAAAGAACTAAAGCAAGAAGACCTCCTCCTTTCCCTCACAGTTTCTTTCTTCCCTGAAGAGATTCCTTTGTATGTGCAGAGAGCCCAATTCAAGGCTTATTGTTTCTGTCAGCTTCCTGTTTACTTTTTTACTTCCACTACTAAAATACAACATTAAAACTTTTAAAGCATAAAGAGAGAACGGAATAAAAAGAGGAAAAAACAGCTGTTTCCAGTAGTTAACAGCTGGGGTGGAGGAGTACACAGCAAATGGAAACAAGGCAGTGCTGGGGGAGGGAAAAGCAGAAGAGGAAAAAATAATCATCATGTCATCATGTGCCCACTGTCACCTGGGACTACACTGTCAACATCTGGGAAAGTGTCCAGGATGGTTCTTTGAAAAATATGAACTGCAAATGTCTGCTTATCCCAAGGACTGACGGGCAGGGGGTCAAAGGCCTCCACCACATCAATCTTCACTCTGTCATCAGCAATGGTGTTCTTGACAGTCTCCATCACCTGTGGGTGAAACACAGAGACAAAATGAGCACAAGAAATGAGAAAGCAATCCTTAGAGACATCAGCAGATGTTCAGCTTTCCAGAAAACATCTGTCTGTGAACTGTCAGTTGTGGCTGCAAACACAGACTGGAAGTGTGTGTCAGTCTCTTTTCCTCTTCTGAGTGCATGGCTGATACTTCAACTGAATTTTTTAATCTGATGCATATCACTGTCTAAAGGTACACCTGAACTGTTTCAGGCCTGAAAGGCAGGTGCTCAGCCTGCTGCTCTTGGAAATTATGGCATCCAAATACTCCAGAAAAAGCTTCCAGAGGGAGAAACTTCCAGCAAATATTTGGGGAGGGAAGATGTTTTGTACTGACAATGTTTCACAGCTGCCCTGGGCTGGACAGATCTGTCAGACCTCCTGAAGTGTGCAAGATTCCCAAACTCTCCCAGGTCACAAACCCTAACACTCCCATTCCAGATCACAGATGGTCCACATGCCCTTTGGCACAGCAGCTGAGGAGATCTGAGCAGGGGTACCTCAGCAGCTGTCTCGGCCGAGTGGATCCTGAAGTTCACTGTGGCCCTTGCCGAGGAGGGGATGACATTCACCTGGAAAAAAGGAAGAGCCAAAGTTTATGAAAATGAAAACCAGAATAAAATGCCAACTGCAAACTCACAACTGCTCAAACAACTGCAGGCCTCAGATGCTCCACTGTTTCCACCAAGTGTGATGTCTCTTTTTGTGTTAATACGCTGTAAATCTTATCTAAAATACAGATAAGTACACAAAGAAGTATGCATCAGATCAACAAAAATGAAGTTAGCTGTTAATTATATAGAAGTTTTTATCTTGAACTAAACCCCCTCCCTTTAGAAAATTTATACTGAGGAATTCTGAAACTCCGGATTTTTTTTAAGTGATATTTTTACCTCATTGTCACATTACATAGTTCATATTCAGGTAAAGGTAAGTTTCTTAACAAATGATTTTTATTGAACACATAACTCTTCTTATCTACAGACTGAATATTTACAACTTTGTTGTAAACAAAAAAAAAATATAATCTTTAAAAAAAGCCCAAGGAACCAGGGTGTCGCTTCCCTCCTGGCCACTCTGTGTCACTGTTCAGCCACTGCATCTTTTCCTGTCCAGTGATGCTTTTCAGTCACAGATTTTTTCAGGGACACACCAAACACAGCCTGTTTGTTTTCCAGGGCTCCAGTATTTTTGGACAGCTCCACTTCCTTATCAGGGCAGGATCTGGCTGTTATCTCTCAGTCCAAGGTGCACATTTAACCCACTTCAGGCAAACCCCCAGACCTGTGCCACAGATGTCCTGGCAAGAGAGGTGTTTGTGACTCTGACAATTTCAAATATTACCTTTCATACTTTATAGGATTATGCAGAGACCACTTTTTCTTGGGTATCCTAAAATATTAACAATTTGAACAGTGGTGGACAGAGATCATATACTTCTGAAAGTAAGTGATTTTCAACTGTAGCCAAATCCAAGCCACATCTGAGGTAAGAATGAGACTGTCGCACCACATAGGGCCCACACTGATTTTATAAATGGATATAAATAGTTGGAAATTAAATGTCCTAATTGTCTCATCATAATTACATGGAGAAAAACACAAATGAAAGTACCTTGATCCCTGCATTAAACATGGTGACTGCAGTGGTCGTTCGGATCAAGGCATTGGTGGAAGGTTTCCAGGCAAGGACTCTACAAAAAATAGAAACAAACAAACAAAACTTTTCAAAAAAGTTGAATATTGCTAAAAAAATAAGCACCATAATTCCACAGGCAATAAGCTAAATGATGGCTTATTCAATTAACAAAGTGGTTATTAAGAGGAAGCTATTGAATTATCTTAACTATAAAATAACTGATTTCCTGGGAAGATTAGACATGGCTTCATCTTTTAAGGGTGAGAGACTGGGGATGTTTATCAAGGATCTCTTTTCTTACCTGCTGACAATAGGCGAGAACAGCCACAAATTGCTCATGATGATGTTGAGAGGAAACTTGAACTAAGGGGAAGAAACAAAACCACGGATCAGAAAGTTTTTATTTGTCAAGAGTGCGGTGGAGTCACTTGAATATGGATGAAACAATTCCAGCAGAAACAATAATCTAGGTCAAAAGGCACCTTTTTTTATCCTTTCTACATAACTGTGCTCTAAATTCTTCACTGGGTTACTCTTATGGAAATTTGGGAATGAAATCCTGCTTCTCTCCTCACCTCTGCTGCGAGGTGCTCCATAGTCATGAGTTCTGGTCCATAGCCAAACAGGTTGCGCAGGGGATTCTGCTCCAGCCTACAAAACAAATTAACATTCAAAAGGTAAAAAAAAACCCTCTCTGCCTGTTACTGCTCCAGAAGGATGTCAGGAATTTGATTTGTGAAATGTATCCCTGTTACTGGAGATGTAATCACACTCTGCTCTCCTGGTAAGTAAATGTGCAAGCACAGCTCCACGGATTTCTAAGCATTCCAGTCACGTGCAAAGATTTCCTTTGAGAAACAGCTGAAAAAAATCCCAAAGTCTGACTCCTATAAACACATGGAAAACCAGAAAAATAGCATACAAATCCCACCACGTCTGGACATACTCAGTTTTTCTAAAATATGTATTTCTTAGCCAACTTGATATCTACACAGAGACGTAAAGAGACGATTTCTGCAGTCACATTATGACTCTTATTCCATGTTCATTAGCAGGGACGTGCAGGAAAAAATTCCAGAGAAATTCTGCCACCAAAACAAAGGAATCTCTGTTGCTACAGAGTAAATTAGGCCAGACAGCACTTGTCTTGCTTTTGAAGAGCTGGTTGACACTTGGAACAACTGAAGACTCTGCAGACACCTGGCAATTGTTCCTTGGCTGGAAGCTGCATTTCTGCCCTTTAAAGTGAGTTACAAACTGCAATTTCAAATACAGAACAGAAATTTGAAAAAGACTCTAAACACAAATATTTAATAAGTCACGTATCAGTGATTTTGGAGTTTTTTGACAGTTTTTGACATTGGATGACAGGGAAGCTCTCACCTGGACATGGCTGCTGCAAGAATGCCAATACTTGTCTCCTTAGGAGGAAAGGATGAATGTCCTGGCTCTTTTTCCACAGTGAAGTTCAGTGTCATTGAACCTTTTTCTGTGACAGCAATCCTGGACAATGATAAATTAATCAATTAATTAACAAATAAATGACTAATGCAATTCAAACACACACGCACAGACTGTAGATAAAGATAACTACTCTACATAGTTTTAGTACGATAAAAGCCACTCAAGCAGCAACAACAAATCATTAACACAGTGTTTAGATCTCTGCAGGACTGATGTCTGGTCTGCTTCTCCAGTAAGCAGAGCTCTACAGCACAGAATTAAAATGCTCAGTGGACCACTGTGCCTCTGTCAGCATGGCTGTGATGGAGAGCAGGCAGAGGCTGAAGGTTCCTGCCTTGCACTTTGTGCCACTGCTGCAGCTCCAGCAGCACCAACACTGCCACACGTCTTGAAAACATTCTGTAGTGACGTCAACAATGTCATTTATCACTAATCAATGGAAATGGATCATGTTCATGGTGGTCACTCTTACATCGCCACTGGCTTCTTCACCCCTGCAATGATCCCATCCAGCACCGCACTCCCCTCATCCAGCAGGAAGGAGAGTTTCACTCCTCTGGCTTCCAGCAGAGCTGCAATTTTCCTTGCTCCCTTCAGACCAGACACCTGTGGAATCCAGGCAGAGGAACAGATCAGATCCAGCCAGAACATTGGGAGGAAAACTGGAAAACACCTTGCTGTTGGCTACAGCATCAAGAATGGACAAAGTCCCCTGGGGAACAGCTCCAGAGCAACAATAGAAGATTCTTCCAGGAAAATTAATTGGAGATTGTTAATGGCCTGATAGCAGATGAATTTATATCCATGATGAGGAGTGCTCTCATTGATGAGTCACTGACTGTTGCTTTCATTTTGATACCTCAGAGCTATAAACTCCACAGATAAGCAACTGCAGACCTATTTATTTCAGCTATTAATAACTCTTAGTCTTTATATTTTGACAGTGCATAACCACACCCACCTTCTCTGTCTCTCTGTACCACTGAAACATGTTTGCCAGCTCTTCTTGAACATTTGGCACAACCATGTGAATCCTAACCCAGCTTTTCCTGTCTCCAAATTGGGATTCCTGCTGCACCTTCCTTGCAGAAAAGATTTTGAAGTGACACCCTTCGGTGTCCTTTTCTCTTTGCTGATCACACCAAACCTTTTGTGAATGCCACTCCAAGCCAAACAATCAATCCATAACTGTGACCTGGGGCCCGACACAGTATCTCCCCACAGAACCAAGAAACACAGGAAAGACCTTCCAGCTAAAGAATGTTTCAAAATTAAGCCTTGTTACCTACAGGAACAATGCAAACAGGTTGTTGTTCCAAGGAAAGGAAAGAAAATACCTCCTCATCGTGGCCAATGCCAACGTAGAATGAGCGGCGGGGTCTGTAATTCCTCCTCAGCAGAAATTCCAGAGCTTGCAGGATGCCCTGCAGGAAAAGCAGCACGTGCTGAACCATGTCTGCGTGGTAATAAGGAGAATAAATGTAACAGAGTGCAGTATGATGGAAGAGAACTGTGATGCTTTCACAGCCTTTGTGCTGTTCACAGCTAAGCTTTGATTCCTACAGCTCCCACTGAGGATATTCCCATTCCTTGGAAAAGACACTGCAGTGATTTTGATCTGACACTGACACCTGTCAGTGTCAGGGTAGGGACACAAAATGCAGAGCAGCTGGCTCAGGGACAAAATGCACAGGGAGCACCACAGAGCCAGAATGATCCAAGGAATTCACTGCTCCCTTATAGTGCCTGGCATACACCCAGACTGGCTCTCACTGGAGCTACCAAATCCAGGGAGTTTAAGGAGCAGCATGTTTTGTACAAGAAGTGCCAAGATGACAGAAGCAGAACAAAAAAATTAATCTGACGAATTAGATCAAATCTAATCATTAGATCAAATCTACCATTTGCTGTGCCAATATATATATAAACAATACGTTTGCTGTTATTCCATCTCTTTTTCAATTAAAATTACTTAGTTTTCCACACATCACCTCTATATTGTCACACCCATCACTGTTCACTGAAATTGCTGATTTTTCTTTTTTTGGACGTTTGTGGAGTTACCTGTGCAGTTCACAGCAGAATGAAGCACCAACCTAAACTTTTAAGATTCAAGGCTTTGAATTGGTGGTTAAACATCCTGAAACTTTCTAGGAGTGTGGCCTGTGTGACACTAAACATCTGTTCAAATTTAAATACAGGGTTGCCATGGAAGTCATCACCAAAGTCACAAAGGGATATTTTTTCTTATTAATTTTTCCATCAACATTTTCCCAATGAGAAATCTTTCCCACATCAATCTTTTCTGAATCCATTCCTGTCAAGTGTGTTTAGTACAACAGCTCTTTGTTCTGCCACAGGCTGGATAAAACATTCAGAGTTGCTTGTCTATCCTATCAAATAAACAGTGTTTAATTTGAAATTCAAATCTTTTCAAAGGTCCAATTTTGGCTTGGAGTGCCTCTGTGACACCTGGGAGAAAGGAAAAGGTCTATACCCGGTTTCAAACACAGCATTTGACAGAGAATTATGGAAAGGTTTGAGTTGGAAGGGGCCTTAAAGCTCATCCAGTGTCAGAGGCAGGGAGGGACACTTCCACTACCCTAGCTTGCTCCAAGCTGGCCTTGGACACTCCCAGGGATGGGGCAGCCACAGCTTCTCTGGCCACCTGTGCCATAAAACTTTCAATTGGCATTTCACCAAATACATCTGCATCTGTGAATATGATTCTCCTGATTCTTCATGAGTTTTAACTCTCTTTTCTTCAGTAACAGTGGTCATTCCACTCCATCTCTAGGAAAAGCTGGGATGAAAATGCAGGACTTAGAATTTCTCACAGAAAGAGGGGTAAGAGAGACAACCCAGTGAATTCCAAGAGGATGGATTGCTCCCCTCTGCCTTTCCCAGGCTGTATCTCTGCGGAAGGACTTTACCAAGCACACGTACAATGGCAGAGTTTTTGTTATCCAGTGTTCCTCGTCCATAGATGAAACCTTCGTGCTCTGCAGCTGAGAAAGGAGGGAAATCCCAGCCCTCAGGGGGAGCAGGCACCACATCCATGTGTGCCAGCAGCATATAGGGCAGCAGGCCAGGGGCAGAGCCCTGGACTGTAAGCAGGTGGCTGTATTTCCCAACAATTTCATGTTGGATGAACTTTGAAGAAAATACAGCCGGGAAGACTGTTAAAAAAAAAAATTAAAGATACATGTAAAAGATAAAATTAACAATAATGGCCAATTTTAGCATTATTCCATAGATTTGTCACCTAGGTAGCATCAGGGGGGGACTGTAAATAAGACTGGCCACAGCAGAGAATAGAAGTTCTCACACTTTTACCAACCCATCTCACTTGGGATTTGGAACTCCTAAAGAAAACCAGGATTCTTGTTTAGCAGTGCTGCAGCTCTTTTGCAGAGAGCAATGATGGAACTGCCAAAAGATTAGGTTGAAGCAGCAGCAGTCACCCTCTTTTTAATTTTTTATGGCATTTAACCATCTCAAGGACCAAAAACCATCATTACAAAAAGTGTTTTGAACCTTTTTGGGGGCCATTGATACCCCCAAACCACTGTTGCAGAGGGGACACGTGTGTGGCATTTCTGACAGGCCTTTCTTCAGGAAAAATATAAATATCTGTTCCCTTATATTCAGGAATGATACATGCTCTGTTCAATTTGTTTATGAAAATGAAATAGAGCAGCAGAGATTGCCAAGACTGAAAGTTCAGTACCTTTCTGAATGTAACTCCCAAATTCTGCCATGGCAGTTGTATTCTAATCCTCTGGAGACCTGGACACAGTTGGAATTTTAATGGCCCCTTCAAAGAAACACAGAACAGAAATCACTCAGCACCAAAATCAATCAATCTCAAATTGCACTTCAAAAGGGGAAGTACATTTATGTTCCTGAGTGTTTTTCCAGGCTTTAAACATTATTTCACAGCACAGCATGAGCTGCCATGACCAAAAAAAGACTGATGTGCTTCAGCTGGGCCATACACATGCAGCCACCAGTGTTTCCTAACAGCTCAGCCAAGGTATCTCTCCAGATAATTTGACTCCACTTTCCATGCTGAAGTGTTGAATGATATCATTAGAAATGCTACTGTCCAGGAGCAGCTGCAATTTGCTTGGGTGATCTGACTCTGCAGAGCCATAGACTCCTCAGGCAGCTGAACTGGAAGCTGAGTTGGCAGTCCAAGGTTCTTTCTCAGGAGTAGGGCAGGTTGTGATGGTTATTACACCTCCATAGTGCTTTATAAATTAACCTAGATAAACAAAGAGGGCTCTTGTTAACCCTTTTGGTCTGCCTTGTCATTTAAACAGTATCTCGAACATCCAGTCCCTGTTCTGCAGAACATGGGAATAACTCAGTCCCAGCTGCCTTTCCAAACAGCAGTTGCCAGGAGAGGTTAGGGATTCTTTTGAGAATTCTTTTGTGATTCATGAATTAACACAAAAATCTATTGTGAGCCTTCATTTTCCCATTAAAAAAAAGAATGCAAACATGATTTGCCAGGCAATAAATCCAACAAAGCAGCAAGGTATGAGGTTTACACACAGGGTTTTACCACTTGGTGCCAGACTGTGGTTTCCCGCACAGTGCCAGCCCTACTGAGAACTAAACCCCTCAAATCTTCTACGTCAGACAGCACAAACAGCCCAGGACTGGTCACAGCAGTGGTGAGCAAGAACAAGAAAGAGAGAAAATCCCAATAGTGACTTATCCAGTGGACAAAGGGATGCCTGGAAATATCGTCATGAGTGTCTGGCAAAATTCTATGTGTACGAGCAGGAAACAGTGGGAAAATCAACACAGGGCAAGAGCTGGCTGAGGGGAACCACAGGATCGCTGAGGTTGGAAAATACCTCTGGGATCATCGAGGCCAAGCTGTGCCCGATCCCCACCCTGAGCATTCAGTGCCACCTCCAGGGGTGGCGACGCCAAACCTCCCTGGGCACTTCCAAGGCCTTACCACCTTTTCCATGAGGGAATTCCTGCTGCTGTCCACCCTGAGCCTCCCCTGGCCCAGCCTGAGGCCGTTCCCTCTCCTGCTGTCCCTGTTCTCTGGGATTTGGGATGAGATCCCAAATCCCCCCCGGCTATCCCCTCCTGTCAGGGAGTTGTGCAGAGCCAGAACTTTCCCCTGAGCCTCCTTTTCTCCAGGTTGAGCCCCGTTCCTAGCTGCCTCAGGATTCTCCAGACACTTCCCCATCTCCATTCCCGTCCCTGGACACGCTCCAGCCCTTCCTGAACTTCAGCGCCCAGAACTGGACACGGCGCTCGAGGTGTGGCCTCAGCAGTGCCCAGCACAGATTTTCCATCACTTCCTTAGTCCTCTGGGAGCCAACACCCGGTTCCTCCCAGGGAAAGCACCTGGGGAGCGGCCGCCTCCACACCGTCCCCCCGTGCCCAGGATTCCCCCTCAGGTGGGGCCAGTCCCGGGGCGAGGGGGGCTCACAGCGCTCGGGCCCCCTCACCTCGCAGCGCCTCCTTGAGCTCCCGCCGCTCGCCGGCGCTGAGGGCGGCGGTGCCGGCACTCCGTGCCCAGAGACGCGGGACCCCGGCCGGGGCTCGCAGGACAAAGGCGCGGAGCAGGATGGCGGCCACCAGCGCCAGCACTACCGAGCCCAAGGCCAGCAGCGCTACCGCCACGGCCCGCCGCCCGCCCGCCATCACTGACCGCCGCACGCTCGCCGCTGACGGGCGTGGCCCGGAGCCAATCGCCACGCGCCCCGTCGGGACGATGACCAATGGGATTGGAGCAGGGGAGGATGGAACTCGCCCCTCTCTCGTGGTGCTGGGAGCTGTAGTTTGCAGCGGATATGGCGGCGGCCGAGGGAAGCGAGGAGTTAGGGAATGGTTTGCGTTGGAAAGGACTTCAAATCCCATCCCATTCCACCCCTGCCATGGACACGGACACCTTCCACTGCCCAGGGTGCTCCAAGCCCTTTCCAACTTGGCCTTGGACAATTCCAGGGGTAGGGCAGCCACAGTTCTCTGGGCACCCTGTGCCAGGGCCTCCCCACTGTCACAAGGGAGAATTTCTTCCCAATATCTTAGGATGCTGCTCCCAAAAGGATGGGGATAAAAGGAGTTCCTGTGGGGAATGCGCCCCCTGCGGCTCATTGAGGCCACAACGGAGGCGAAAGGCTGCCAGGACTGGCCAAGGGACAGCCCAGGGAGTCTCTGTGTTGGGCAGCCCCACTCCTGATAGACTTTAAATCCGCCTGTTATAGATACAAAAACGAAGTTGAAACTTTGTAATAGTTGTGTCTGTATACTAGCTGTGTGTTGCGATTTCTGTTTGTAACTGTGTTTATTTTCCAACTAGTTCTGAGTTGTTACAAATACTTACTGTTGTAATGTTGTTCGAGTAGTTGTTAGATATTGTTGCAGTGTTTAGTTACCAATGTTTGTAAAAGTGTTGTGCGCCTGCCTCCCCGAACGCAGTTAAAGGGATAACGTAAGAGGAAAGGGGGAATCTTCTACTCCTCCCCAAATAACTCAAAGACCGAGACCACCAGCCAGCACTTTCATTGGAGAACACGGCCACCCAATCAAAACACGGCGGGAAGGAATGATTGGTGTAGAGGGCACCTTGATAAGAACCAATGAGAGCCCGAAGAATGCACCAATCGTGGAAAGGATCCAAAACCGACCAATCCCTGAGGGGACTGAGACAATAAAAGAGGACTGACCACCCTCAGTGGGTGCTTCGCTCTCATGAACTGAACTGTTCTGGGGGGCGGCTCGTGCGCGCGTTTTTGGTTTCTCTGACTTACCGTGAGGGGCTGGGACTAGCTCAGCCTCCTGTTCCTGTAGCCGCCTTTATAACAATAAACAATTGGTCTTTCCTTTTTACCATCTTTGGATTTACGGCCTCGTTATTAAATTTGCAACATTGTATCACACCTGCTTTTCAAAATTTGTCACTTCTTTCCTTGATTCCACCAGCTAGCATGACAAAATGGTTCTTACTCCCTTTTTTGCAGTTCTGAACTGAATTGAAGATTTATCCCAGCTTTATGGCATAAACTATCCCAGGATGCCAAAGATCAGATGGGAACAGCTGTAGAAATCCTGCCCTTGAGTCAGGAGAAGATGACGATGATTGTTCACACATTTTTTATTATTAAAAAAAAAAAAAAAGGAACTAAACCAACATTAAATTAAATAAATTACAAACATTTCTTAGCTGGTTATACATCATGCATTTACCAAGTAAGACTTCAGAGCCAAAACACACCAACCTCACTGTTACTTAAGAGCAATAAAGGGAATATTTTACTGGAAGTGAAAGCATTTCACCAGGGTGACTTTGAGCTCCCCTAATTCTCTGCCTAGGCACTTGGGAATTATGACTTTGGCCACACTGTCCCTCCAGCAGTGCCATTTGCCTGCTGGTGTTCCATTTATTGCTAGAATTTGGCTACAGAAATGGGCTTTCCTTCTGCCTGGGTCATGATTTGCAGGAGAGCCACTGCTGCTTTTTCTGAGCCATTTCTCATGACATTCCATCCCATTTCTTGTGGGATGTTCAGGAAAGACAATCTGATTTATGCCTCTGCTCTGAAGATTCCTGCATTTGGCCTGTCAGACCCCAGGCTGGGAAATCAACCTCCTGTAATGAATCCTGAATAAGAGCTGGAAACTTGGAACTTCCCTCTTTTAATGTGATGCCACCTCAGAGATGCAAAAATATTGATCAGGACAGTTTCTTGTTGCTCTGCACCAATTTCTTTGTTGCCCCCTTTTTTTTTTTTTTTTTTTTTTTTTTTTTTTTTTTTTTTTTTTTTTTTTTTCCCAAACCAGCAAATGAAAGGAGCACTCAGGCAGTACAAAAGATCATGAGGAATCACCCTCAAGGATAGTTTAAGAGACTTAGTCTCTTGATTTTACCTTGTAGAACAAGCTATACATGGAGATTTCTGGAGAATCCACTGCTGTCTAAGATTAAAATAAGTAATTTAACCATCAGCTAGTGGGGTTTTCTGCCCTCCTTTCTCCTCAGAGGTTTTCTCCCTCTCCTGCACCACAAAATCAGAAATTGAGGTAGAGAAATGGTGACTTTGTTAGTGAGATGTTACATAAAACCAAACTGGCAGGGTGCTGCTGCTGTTTGCTTTAGTGATTGTCTAGCAAGGATGTCTTAGGAAGCTCTATTTTCCTTAAAAATGAGACATCTGCGAGCTGCAGGAAAGCCCCACGTTTTCTCCCCAGGAAGCCTTCAGCAATCAGCTCAATAATGTCTGTGTACTTAAAAAAACTGTACACTAAAGCTTGCTTATATTTGTAATATTTTAGAGCATTAAAATAGAAATAGCATTTTAAAATATAATCTATTTTTATGTATTCAACCCATCGGGCAGGCAGGATAACATGCATATAACAAGGAATTCTTATTTCTGAGTACAAGCCTGTCTTATTAGTAAAAAAAAAAAAATTGTATTTCAGAATTTAGTCCTCCTGAGAGAGTCCTGAGGTCTTTGGGGTGTCAGAAACACAGCACTGGTGCCAGGCAGTGTTTTTTGGGATGCTGGGACACAGAAGAGGAGAGGCAGAGGCTGCAGAGACACGCAGGGAAATTTGGGGGGCTGCAGTGACAGCCACTCCTGGGGTCAGTGCACGTCAGAGAGCAGCAGCACCTGGCAGAGCTGCAGTGCCACACCTTGCCAGAGCCACTGCTGCTTGTGAAGCCAAGTGCTGAAAGGCTTTTAATGTTTGCTTGTGTTTCACTTCCTCAGAGAAAGGCGGAGGAGGGAAAGGGAAGGAGCAGGATGCCCGGATTATGCAATTCCAGAAGGATTGTGGGGGACAATGGGGACCATTAACATCCCCTGAGTTCAGGCACCTGCCTCCAACCGAGCTCCACTTCTGCAATCCGTGAGATGGCATCTCCTGAGCTCCTACTTCCCCTGCTGCCTGCTTCAGGGTCCTGTGCTCCGAGTGCCAGGAGCACAGCAAGGAGGAGGGAGGCATTTGGCAGTTCTGGAGGGTGACGGCCTCTTTGCAAATCCTTTGCATCCCCAGGTAGAAGCACAGGTCTCCATGGAGGGGTGGGAGAGAGAAGTCTTTTCTGGAGGGTTTGCCTGGTGCTCGCTGTGCTCACAGAGATGTCTGTGTCTCTGAGTGGAACATGCTTCCAAACATCTCCTAAAGGGCACAGAAAATGAGCAGCGCCAGGGCTGGTGCCAGGGTAGAGCCCCAGTGACACAGCTCGGTGTCACTGTCACACAGTGTCACACTCACACCCTCAGGAGCTCCAACCCTTCCCAGCCCTTCTCCATGCTTCCAGCTGGGCACAGACAGCACGTGGAAGGCCAGCCCTGGAGGGGATCTCCCAAGGCCCACAGGTGGGTGGGAATTGTTGCAGCATTTACAAAGTCTGTGCTGAAAATCTTCACTTATGACTCTTCTTTTGGGCATGAACCAAATCTGGTTCTCCAGGTTCCCCACAGTGTGCAGAGACCACAGGTCTGACTGAACCTAAGCTGTGTGGCCCAGAATGATTGAAGGATTCCTCTGTGGGGTGACCTACCTGCTCCTCATCCAGCTGCCTTCCAGAGCTCCTCAAGACAGGGATTTAAAATTATATTTGCAATTAACTTTCTGAAGCACTGCAGTTACTGGCAGACGATTTCCCATCTAATCAATCCCAATTACAAGTTCTGATTTCTGCCCCCTCCCCATGGCTGCAGTGACTCCTGGCACTACAACTCACCTCCTCCAGGTTCTTGTACTCTGCACTGCTCTCATCCACAGACTCCTCATAGATGGAGAGCTCTGTCTGGGTCGGCCTCTGTGCAAGGAAGAGTCAAGTCCACAAATTAGCAGAGTGCAGGGTCAAGAGCAATGAAAACAATGACTAAGCCATACCTAAAAGGTGACACAAGCTCTGAGGGAAATGGCCAGGAGAAGGGGCACAGGAGGAGTCCTGCCCCAGGTGTTTATCTGCTGTGACTGGGCTGGCGTTTGCCTATCGTTCTGGTTTGATAGGAGATAGCTTAACTCGTCCTGGGGAGATAATGGGTGCTGCGGGTGCCAACTCCAGCTGGCACACAATAAACCAACAGCCCATGTTTGGGGACAAAGCCTGTCTGACACTGTGCCACCAGCATGGGCCACATTCCTGCCTCAAAATTCCTCCTGTTCTCTTCCCATCAATGGAGGAGATGAATGGGGAACTACTCATGGATGCTGGAACTATTTCAGCTGCACGAACTTTGCCTTCATTTCTTCATCACTGAGGGCCAAATTCTACCTTTGCCTGCTCCAATCAGCACCAAACTGAGGGCACAGTGCTGGAACAGCTCTTCTGGCTCCTCCAGGTTGGGACAATGCTCATCTCTCAGCTAAGGGTTTGTGTAAAACATTGACACTTCTGAATTCCCATGGAAATCCATTTCAGCACAAGGTGCTCGGCCTGTACATGACAACTGGAATATTAAATATTTTTCTGGATTTAGACCTTTACCACTTGAGATAAACAAGAAGCCTCTTTAGATGCAATAGCAATTTGTTACTCTTCCATTGTGCTGACGCAGCCTGGAAGCCAAACAGGAGAATCCCGTGGGCTGGGGAGCAAATTTACCTCTTCTAAGATGGGTGGGTGAACAAATTCTGTGATACTGGCCAGTGCAAACAAAACAGCATCGTGGATGGTCAGGAAGATGTGACTTCGGTCCAGGCCTCCTTCCTCGAAGACTCCCCCTGTGCTGATGTCATTGTACACCTGGGCTGGAGAAAGGAGAGAGCTGAACAAGGAGGAGAGCAGAAAAGAAATTCTAGAGGTGTGTGTGGCTGCTGGGGTCCTCTGAGCTAAGAGGCTCAGAAAAAGCAGGTTTGCAGCAGAAATGAGTGTGGGGATCTGCTTTCCTGCATGCTGAGTGTGGAGATGTTCCAGCCTTATCACTTCCCAAATGAAAGCACTGATTTCCCACACAGAGAACAGTGATTCTTTTTCCTTTCTTCTGTTTTCTCCTTTTATCTGTTCTGGCCTGGTCCAGCAAAGGATTGACATCTCACAGTTTGAATAAAGAACTGCTGATTGTCAGGAGCTCAGAAATGGGGGAAGATCCTGTGGAAATGTATTCTCTGGGGATCCTTACCATGCACATTTGCCAAGAACACTTTAATCCCAATCTTCTGGTAACTGGAACACAACTGGAAGAGATGAGATAGGAGAGAGAGGATTAAAACCACTGCTGCTCAGCTTTGTGTTCATGCATAATGTCTTTTATCAGGGCTGAGTCTGAAGGAGAAGATCAGGGATGCAGGAGAAAAAATCACACAATTGAAACACATAAACACCTTTGTGTGAGAGAGCAGAAAGTCCCTGTTGCCCAGCTGCATTGGCAGCACAAAACTAACCTTGCTCAGTGCTTTTGTGCCCATCAGGTCCACAAAGCACACCCCACTCATGTCCAGGATGATGGTGTGGAAGCTGATGTAGGGCGGTGCTGTCAGCACGGGGTTGGCATCTGCCGCAGGCAGGATGCTGAAGGTGCTGCCCTGCAGGCTGGTGGTGCTGCTGGTGCCTGGCTCCCCAGGGCTCTGCCCTGGCCCAGCCCTGTGGGCAGGAGGGTGGAATGTGATGTAGGAGATGCTGGCACCATTAGCAGTTGTCTGGTTGTTGTTGGTGTCTGTTGGAGAGGCACTCTCAAAGTCCTTCTGGAGCTCTTGCAAAGACAAGGTCTGTGGCAGAGCAGAGGGGTAGAGTCAGGGCAGGGCATAAGTGGAATCCTGGCAGGTGACTGCACCTCTGCCCTCTCATATGAAGGTTTTAATCTGGACTAACTCCAGCCTGGCTGTCCCTTGGAGCTGGATTTAGGATAATTTGCATGGTTCATTTGTTTCAAAACTGCTCAGCATTGCATAGTAAATGGGGCTGGGGTGACTGAGAAATGGGCTTTGAAAGGGCAGCTTGGGAGTGAACTGCTGACACATCCCCAGAGAAAGAGGCCAAAATTGCCTGGTTTCTGCAGATTGTTCACCATGTTCCCATTCCAGCCTCCTCCCCAGCTTTCTTGCTCCCAGTCATTCCCAGTTCTCCTGCACCTTCAGGTTTGGGGAGGAATGGAGACATAGGTGGGGAGGAAAGGAGATCAGAGGTGAGAAATAGGGCCAGGAAAACAGTGCAGAAAATCCCACGTCAAGAGGAGCTGTGTGATGGGGACTTGGGGTCATACTCATGGACACAGGGACCTTTCTGGGAACTCAGCAGCTGCGTTACCTTGTTCTCCTTCAGCAGAAATTTTGGGAGCTTTGCTGGTGGTTGTGCTGTGCCCTTCACCTGCTGTTTCACAAATTTCCTCCTGGCCAAGTACACCTTGCCAGGATCCACCCCTGTCTGTGGGAAAGAGAGATTTTTCTTTAAAAAGTCTATGCCAAGAGTCAGGAGCTGCTGTTCTTTCCCTGGCATTTCCCACCCTGGGGCACCAGCTGTGCACTGGAGTGAGGTGATCCTGATGGCACCCAAACATCTCCTGAAACTCAGGGAACCTGCACATGCAGGGAGAGGCTTGGAATAGCAGGATGCGCCTGTTTTGGCAGAGCTTGGAGGAGGAACCTGCCAGGATTCAGGCACAACCTCTAAAATGAGCTCTGCAAACAGCCCTGAGGATCAGGGAGAGGAGGACTGAGGAATAGGGGATGGATGTGACCATCGCTCATGATCACTCACAGCTTAATTACCCCGTGTAGTAACACAGGAGAGAGTAAGGGCGGTTTTGGATTGACTTCAGGCAGGGATTTCTTAGGGAATTGCTCACCTTGGCTATAATTTTCTCCCGGAATATCTCTGAGTTGGCGAAATACAGTGGTGAGCAGTAGGTGATGATTTTAATCCCATTAACTTCATGGACCTGCATCAGAGACAAGAGCTCAGAGCAAGCCTGGGCACCAGTGACAAAGAACAGCATTTTTTCTGGGGATGATTTATCTTCAGCTCACCTTGTTGTAGGTTTTGGGGTTCTTGTAGATGTCAGTGGAAGTCACCTGGCCCAGGGCAGAGCCATTGCGGCTGCAGAAAAGAGGGGATCAGCATTAGGGGAAAGAAAACTGCTTCTGCTTCACATTCCATCCCAGGACTTGAATATTTACTTGGTGAAAACTCTTACATTTCATCCCTGCAGAGTCTACAGGGCAAAAAAAAAACCCCAAAAACCCAAAAAAAAGAGTCACTATTTGAGATGCCAGACTGGGAAAAATTAATTAAGGGGTTTGCTGGAGTAAAAGTGGTGTGAAGACCTCACACTAGGGCCCTGCACACAGACATTGCTCGCTCATTTTGTGAGCAGGACTTCATGCTGGGAACTGTGTGGGGTGAAGCAAATACCTTGAGGCTTCCCCTTGCCCTGGGATGTGCATGGGAGCTGGGAATGCAGGCAGTAAATTGGCGCCTGCCATTCTTGTTTGCACATTCCGGGCAGGGCAGGACACCTGCACTCCCCGGGGCTCCTGCAGCGCGTTCCGCGGGCCAGAGGTCGCTTCTAAAAAATCACCTGTCCCTCCTTCTGCCCCTGGGAGATCTCCCGTGGTTCTCGTGGTGGCCATAAGGTACTTACAACTGGGTGTGGAAAACCACAACAAGCATGGAGAATCCTACGCCCACCGCCACTCCGTAGGGGAGGCTCAAGAAGAAAGCGGAGAGGAAGCTCACGAGCCAGACCAGCTGCAGGGAAAGAAGAGAAGAGAAGACCATGGCTGAACCATGGGATAGAGGACATGGATGGAAAAAGGATGGAGAAATGGATGGAGAAATGGCTCTGTGCAGCTATCTCAGACTCTCAAACCCTCCCAGCTCAACATGAATAGGCCAAACCCTGAATTCTGCAGCTGTTCTAATGCTGCAGCTTGCTGCATGTTTTAGAGTGAACCATCCTTGCTGGGAAGTTTGCCAGGAGCCCCAGTTTCTTTTCAGCCCTAAAAGCAGCCGGGGCATTCCTCCACGGCTGCTCGAGCACCTGCTCCACTCGTTCCATCCGAAAAGAATCAGCCTGGCTTATCAGGAAAGGGCTCCTGCAGATGCCACCATCTGCTGCTCCCTGCTCCAGCCCCGAGCAGCTCCTGCTGTCAGTCAGAGCAGTTCAGAAAAAACCCAAAATCATCTTTCTGAAAACTGCCTGAGCAGAAATGGCCTGAACACAGAGAAGATTTTGATGGCCAGGTGTGACAGAGGGGACCAAAACCTGCCCCACTCCAGCTTAGAGCTCTGCCATTTGTCATTTTTATGTCTTAGCACTCAAGCATCTCGCTCCATATGAGATCAGTCCTGCCCTGCATTTAAACATCCCCTCTGAAAATCATTATCAGGTTGTTTTAATCCCATCCTCAAGATTAATAAAAACTAACTTCGACCTTGGATGAATAAAGGTCATAACAATAATTTTGACAACTTCAGTATCTTAATTTATATTCATTTTGTATATAAAT
Source organism: Phylloscopus trochilus trochilus (assembly GCA_016584745.2). Lineage (NCBI taxonomy): Eukaryota > Metazoa > Chordata > Aves > Passeriformes > Phylloscopidae > Phylloscopus > Phylloscopus trochilus. Next base: position 7,370,276 of record WQNJ02000024.1, on the reverse strand, counting down.
GGCAAGGAAGTGCATCCCTCCATCCATCCAGGCTTTGTTAGAATTAGCTGGAATTAGCTGTCCTGCAACACAACCAGCATTAAGGTGATGAACACCCATGGTCTGACATCATCCAGGAATGGTGCTCCCTATTTTGGGACATGACACTGAATCTAGTTCAAATTCCAAGGAGATTAAGGTCAGGGGAACCCCGTTCACACCATTGGCTTCAGTCAGGATGTTCCTCAGGCAGCACCATCCATCTCCACTCATTCCATGCTCAAGCTTTTGGGGTCTCTGAAGCCTGTGGGGTTCATCTGCGCTCTGGTAAAGGGGCAGCAGCTTCTCCTGCCTTCAGCTGAACTGCCAGAGCCCACAGACCTCCCCTTTCACCCCATGGCAGCAGAACTCATTCAGAGATGTGCCCAAATTGATAACCCAGCTCTTCTCCAGCACCTGCTGGAGCTGCTGTTGGAGCAGGATTTTGGCAAAGCTCTTCACGGCTCGGGTCAACCCCTCTGGATTGCCCCGATAAGGGGGTTTGTCAGGCCCTGACAGGATATTGGCTCAGTATCCACACATGGCACTCAGCAGTGGGAGTCCTGTTCAAACACAGTCTTTTTATGTCAGACATTTCCAAATTCCCTTCTCACTCCCCCGCCACCCCCTGCCTGCGTTTATACATCAACCAGTGCCTGGAGTCCTTATCACACTTGAGGGCTCTCCTCACCCTGGAGGGCCATTGTGTGAGTTTTTAAGTCATGACTCCCAGACATTGAGCAGGGCCGGTTTGGCTAGTTCTGGGCAAACAGGCTCCACACTTGATTGGCATTTAAGCACAGCAGGTAAGAGTTCAGGCCTCTCTGATATGTGCTCTGAGCAGCAGCGTGCTCAGCTGGACAGGACAGGGAGCACCATCTCACCAAGAGAGCCAAACCCACCTCCTGCAAGGGACTCATACCTCCAAACCCCCACAAAAGTCTTTTTGGGGTCTATCCTCCTCATCCTGCCCTGGCCAGGTGATGCCTCCCGCCACCCCAGGCACTCACACAGTCCAGCTTGCTCTTCTTCCACAGGTAGAAGGGGTCAGCCAGCTGCTTGAGGGAATTTTTCAGGTTCACAGCGATGAGGACTCCCAGCACAGACTGTGGAGGACAGTGAATGGTGTCAGCCAGGCCATGGATATGCCACTTTTAGCAGTGGATGCTTTTCTGCAGCATCTGCCTGCCTTGGGTCAGTCCCATCACAAGGGTGATGCTCACAAAGGTCTCACTTGGATTTGAGTGGGGTCATTTGGATGATTCTTTCACTATAATCTACATTTACATTTGCTTGGACAGCTTGGACAGGGCTTGGAGCAACCTGAATAGTGAAAGGTGTCACTGCCCATGGCAGGGATGAGGTTTAAAGTCCCTTCCAACCCAAACCAGCCTGGAATTGATTCTGTCATTCTGTGATTCCAGACACCCCATGCAGACAGGTCCCCAGGCCAGAAACAAATCATCCTGTGCTGCTGTTTGCATCAGGGATTTTTGGAGCGAGGCTGTGCCTGTGTTTGGGTGTGGAGAGCAGGTGTTGCAATGGCTCTGCCTGCACAGATGTTTGTGTTACCTTTGGAAGAGGCTCCAGGTAGATTCCCAGGGACAGCATTGTCACCATGACCACTAGAGCCACAAAGAAACTTGCCACCTGCAAAGAGGAAAGAAAATCACTTCTGCAAACATTAAGTCTTCCCAAACCTCCCCTGGGTGTAGTCAGGGGCACAATTGGGCACTGTAGCATTTTATGTGAGAGGATGTTTGCCTCTGAAAACAGGCGGGGGTTTGCAGATCTCACAGATAACCCCAAAGTTCCCTCACGGCTCAATCCAGGGAGCCAGAGTGGGACAGCAAATTGACAGCTCTGCTTCTGTGCAGAGAATCAAATCAGGGACCAAAATGGGCTTGGGAAGGGAGGAAATTTTGCTTTAACAGCAGCAGCCTGCAGCACCTGTGTGTGAAATTTCTCCAGAAATTTCTGGAGAACAGTTGGGCTGGCAGCACGTGGCAGCTACAGCACTTTGTGCTCTGGAGGGAATGGAGGAGGAGGAGGAGGAGGAGGAGGAAGAGCAACTAACTTGGGATTTTGCTCCTGCCCCATCCACAGCGAGGGTGACAGAGAGAGCACAGCAGATCACGTGGATTTTGAAGAAGGATCCGAAGAAGTTGCTGCAGCCCAGGGCCAGCATTTCCTGTGGAGATGTGAAGAATGTCCATCAGAAAGGAAAGCTGCCCTTCCTGCTGACACATGGCAAGAGAGCAGGGGCCTGAGTCTGGTTTATGTGGCCAGGACAGGCTCTGGGTTCCCTGCAGTGCATCCCAGACTCTTTCCTTCCAGTAAGATCTGGGATAGGTTCTGATGTAGCAGGGAAACCTGGAAGCACAATTCCACATAAACACGTTGTCATCTGTTGACACACTCAGGGCAGGGCTCCATGTGGTATGTGTGGCTGTTGTTAAAAGCTGCCACTGTGCCAGGGATGACAAAAGAGGATTATTTAATGTCCTGCCTCTCAGAGTATCTAGGTGACACACCAGGAATCCAGGTCTTTCTCTGCTCCCTGAGAAGTGCATGCACCTCACTGTGCTTCAGCAAGCTGCCAAAACACTGAGTCTGGAGGGGCAGCAAGGCAGAGAGCCCAGCCTAAAGCTCCTTCCCTTTTCCAGCCTCTCTGCAGCCCACGGGACAGGGCTCTGCCATGTCCTTTCACCCCCCCCACATGGCACAAAGCCACAGAGCCTCTATGGGAGCAGCACGTCTGCTCTGAGCTGAGCACGTCTGCACGCTTCCCGTTCACGCCATGAGCTCTTCCCTTCACGCCTGAGAGCAAAGGCAGCAGCCCCTGGCTGCCCCAGCTCCAGCAATACCTGGTTGGGGTCCATGTCATAGCCATGCTTGGCTGCAAGGGTCCTCCCCATGGCCAGGTTGATCACGTAGCCCACGATGGCAAGTGAGAAAGCTGTGCCCACCATGTCCTTCCACTTGCTCACCAGGGGCAGGGTGGGCTCTGGGAACCTGCACTCAGAGCACAGGTGAGAATTTGTGACAGCATTGTCCAGGGGCTGGGGGTGTGGGTAAGGAGCTGGAGGGATCAGGAATGACATAATCAGTGCCCACACTCCAGGGGATGGGGGTGGTTGTGTCACAGGGCACACTGACATTCCTGGCAGGGGACTCTGATACAGCAGGGAAGAGTGAGGTGTTTCCCAGGCTGCAGGAGGAGAAGGAGGAAGGAAAACTGGAAGGTGAATCAGACCTGCACAAGCACTTACCCCATGCTGATCTTCCCCACTATTGGCATCCCGTACTTGCTGGGCATGTTGAAGCTGCCGGAGATTGCGGTGGCAACGATCACCTGAAAGGAAAGGGAATAAAGAGCTGTGAGCTGGAAGAACTGAGCTGGCTCGGAGCATTAACCTTGCCGTGCTCCCAGAGCTGACAGGATAAAACCAGCACCAAGTTTGGGTTGGGGAACGCATAAACAGTCCCAGCAGGGGTTATGTTCTTCCCCCTCAGCATCACCAGGATGCAGTGAGGGATGAGCACGGCAATGGCCCAGTTTCTGACTCCAAACCATGTGGGAGCCATGTCACATTCACTGTATAGATGCTCTACATGATGGCCCTGCTGAGAGCAGCAGTGTCCTGGGGCTGTGAGGCGAGGGGAGGGTGCCAGGGACAGCCCAGGTGTCACTTACGATGATGATCTCCATCGGGATGGGCATCCGGATCTTCTTCATGTACTTCAAGTTGAGCTCCTTGACAGTGATCAGGAGCACAGCACTGACCGAGGCATAGACCAGGGAGGCCAGGTTGGTTTGGGGCAGACCTTTACAAATGTCAATGAATGTCTGAAGGAGAGAGAAGAGGAGAAGGGGTCACAGGAGCCAGGCACTCTGGACAACATGGACAGAACAACAGACAGCACTTGTTACCCCAATCAACAGCCTGAGATGTGAGCAGTGCTAAAAACCCTCTGCTGAGGGATCAGCCCCCAGCCCTGGGCCTGTGCTTATGATTTAATGCAGTTCTGGCTGCATCAGCACAGGATGCATCCATGGAAGACACAGAAAATCCCAGGAATGGCCAAACCTGCTCAGAGGAAATGTTCCTGCTGCTAACAGCTCTGCAAGACTCCTGCTGTAAAGCAACACGGCTCATAACCCCCCTAGTCCCATTTCATTATTCTTCATTAAACTCCAGATTTTTAAATATTTAAAACTGGGATTAAGATCCCAGTCCCATTTCCTTATCCCTCATTAAAACCATGCAGACAGGGCTCAGATAACACTGGATAGGGAACACAACAGCAGGCTGGCTGTGCTGGGGCGGGGATTCCCCTTCCCTCCACCCTTTCCTGGTCTCCTGGGCCCTGCTTCCCTGCCGGGGTGGTTGTGCTGCCATGGTGGGGGAGAAGGTCGCTGTGCAGAGCCCCCACTTACGTAGATGATAGCTAAGGGCCCGGTGTAAGACGGGACTGTCAAGCCGAAGACGTACTTGAGCACGGAGATGAGGATCTGCAGCCCTGCCGCCGTCATGAAGCCCCTGATGAAGGACTCGGACAGGTAGATGGCCACGAAGCCAAACTGCAGGAAGCCCAGGCACAGCTAGGGTTGGCACAGAGGAGGTGTGGTCAGAGCAGTGGTCAGAGCCCCAAAGGGTGCAGGGTGATCCACTGGGAAAGCATACATAGCTCTCCCACACACATGGCAGGAGTGTCCCAGAGCAGGGATGGGGACAGGAGGGCTCAGGGTGCCATTCCTGGATTGTCCACATAGAAAATTCCACCCCAAAAATCCCCATTTTGAGGCATCATCCAGCCAGAAGTGGGGCCTCTTCAAGCATCTGCCACCAGCATCTCTGCTCCAGGGAAAGCTTGGCTCTCAGTGTGGGGCAGGGACACAGCAGAGCCCTCACCTGTATGATGGCTGTCAGACAGGCCAGGGTGGCAGAGATCTCCAGCCTGGCTGCCTCCAGGGCCATGGTGTTCACACTGGTCCTGTTGGTGGTGTGGTTGAAGTACTGGAAGTCTGACTCCGGAGCCAGCTCATTGCAGATGTTGCCAACAATAATGCTGATGACAGCAAAAGTCCCTGCAGACAGCACGGGGAGGTCAGGAACTCCCTCTGGGGAGAGCCCTGTCCTGAAAGGCACCTGGGCACAACGAGTCACTCAGCCCATCCCCAGCCCCACAGCGGGAGGTGGCACGGGGTCATTGGGGTGACATCCTGCAGTGCAGCCACAATCACACAGATCTGCCCCCTGGCAGAGCAACCGTCCCAGTTCTGGGACACACCACATTCCCAGCTAGCATTTAACTGTCCCGTGCAGACAATTCCTCACCTGGCACCATCTGATGGATGCCCCCGAGGAAGAAGTAGGTGAGCAGGGGGAAGAAGGAGGAGTAGAGCCCATTGACAGGAGGCAGATTGGCTAGGAGGGCAAAGGCCATTCCTGCAAAACACGAGGGACACAGGCAGGGAAATACAGGGACCACCAGGCTGGAGGTAGAGCTTGAGGTTATCAGTAAAATACAAAACCCTTCCCAGCTGAGCACCAGCATCACCTGCAGAGCTTTACTCAAGCTGGCAAAGTGTTATTCCCTCTTGGACACCCAGAGAGCGACGCTTCTCACCTTGTGGCACTTGGATTGTCCCTGCACTAAGCCCGCCGAGGACATCGGGCAGGACGTAGTCCTTGATTTTGTACTTGGGAAGCCATGCCAGGATTGGGAACAGGTGGAAGAGGGTGAGCTTGAACCTAGAAGCTGAACATCTAGATGCGAGATAAAACATAAAAGCAAATAAGTGAAGAAGGGAGGAAGTAAATGGGCTGGAAGTAAGGAAGGATCTTCCTGGGAATGTCTCAGCCTTTCTCCCTCACCAGATTCTGAGCCCTCTCTTTTCCATATTATTGCCTTCCTTTTTCTGAGGAGTGGAGATAGATTTCCAAGAAAGTGATCAGCAGAGTTATTAACCTTTGTTGGCATAATTATAAACCTTTCTTTAAGGTGGTATTGGTTTCAAGCAGAAAGTTGAGAAAAGGAAATCCCAGCTGGAAAGCTTAAAAAAATAGTCCACACATCCCTACATCACCAATTGTGCTTTTCCCACTATTAAAAAAAAAACCCTTGGAAAACAGGACCCCAAATGCCAAATGCACTCGGTGCAAACTGTTCTGCTGAGAAAAGAGCCACAATTTCATTTTCTTCAGCCCAATTTTTGCATTTCTCCCATGCCTTTCATTCGTCAAACCCCTGAAGACCAAGATTCCCCAGGATAAAAATGGGATCTGTATTCCCAGGTGTGAATTTACACCCCCCCACAATTCCTGACTCAATCTGGTTTACATTCTACAGCATTCCCTGTTACCTGAAAACGTTTCTCAGTTTCTCCCCAACGGGGTAAGTTCTGGTTTTCTTCTCAAACTCCTCGTCAAAGAGGCTGACAGAGTAGGCAGAACGTTCAATGGCATAGCGAGGCCTGGCCTGGCTCATCTCTGGATCATTTGGATTTTTTCCCCCCAAAAAATAATAATAAAAAATAATTTAAAAAAACAAACACAAACAAACAAAAAACCCCACCCCAAAACAAACCCCACCAAAAACAACAAAGCAAAACAAACCACAGAAAGACCAAGGCCAAGAATGTCGCTGGAGTTCACCCCACCTGCGGACACCTCCGGAGCGGACACCTCCAGTGTCTGGAGCCCTCCCCGAGCTTCTCCACCCTAAATAGTTTCCCCGTGGCAGGGAGGCAGGTCCTGGGAGTGGCTTCTCCCAGCTCCAGGGGCTGCTGCCGCTCTTCCCGGCTCTTCGGTTGTGATGCTAATGAGCGATGCTAATGAGCGATACTAATGAGCGGTGCCGTGCAAAGGCACCCGAGCGCGGCCTGGATTGCCTAGCAGGCGGACAGAGGTGTTAATCTCGTCTCCGGGAGTGCCTTTTTGCCTCGGGCGAGGAACCTGACCTTTCACATGCCTCTGTTTCACCGCCGGTGGGGTTTGCCCGGGCTTGGTGGTTGATACTGGCACCGGGATCGAGGGCTGGATCCCGTCTGAGGTGTTCCTGCTACACTGCCCAGCCTGTCCAGCATTCCAGGACCTTCCCAATCCTCGCTGACCGCTGGCCGTGGGTGAGTGCCCGGGTTCCTCTAGGAAGTGATGCTCGGGGAGATAACTGTTGCTAACTCATGTCAGTGATGAAGATGCCAAAACATCCTGGCAGACCAGTCCTGCCCGGTATCTGGGTCTCACCAAAGGGATGATGAACTTCAGAGATCCTTTATTTTACCATGCCCGGAGATGCCTGGGGAGAGGGGAGAATCACCCCGAACTGGCCGGGCTGGGAGGGGTGGGAGGAAGTGGTCAGATATAAAACAAGCATCTTGGTAATTATTTGTGTTCTGGCGTGTATCTAAGTGGGTCATTGCCCAACACAGGAGGAGAAGAAGGGGTGGGAAAAGCTGGTGATTCAGGCAGGAGAATGTATCAAGAAACAACATTCAGGTTGCTGAGAGCTTACGGAGTGATCTGAATGCGCCAGAACCTCCCCTCCCCTCTCTGGGCTCTGGTGAAAGTCAGGGCACACCTTGACATCGGGATGAGCAAAATGTCCTTGCACAGAACTGCTGAGAGCCCTGGCTGATGCCTTGGAGTGCAGGACGGGAGGAGATTGTAGCAGAGCAGGGCAGGAAGGAAAGGATGATACAGGGAGCCGAAACTTTGGGGAGAATTTAGGTCAATAGAATCATTATGCAAAAGCAGCTAATGGGTCCAAAAAGAGAAGTCATCAACCCCACTCCTTTAAAGATCAGTAAAACTGCCCCGGCCATGGGGTGTTTGTGATTCCAGCTCTGATCTGCACCCAGGGACTCAGGAGCAAAGAGGAGACCCCTCCCTCTTCCTGCAGTGCCAGGTGCCTGATCCAGTGCCCTCTGCAGGGCATCCCTGCTGCTCCTTTCCCCTGGAGATTCCCCTCCAAGAGCACGGACAAGCTTTGCCTTTGGATAATAGAACTTTTCAGTGTCCCGGGGTCTTCCCAGTCCCTCATGCCAGAAGCCTGTCTGATAAACAGTCACGGTTTTCCCACTTTTCCCGTGATCCTGTGGTTGTTCCCAGACTTTCTCCCAGCCCCACAGCTTTGCTCGGAATTTCCAGTTCTCCTTTCCACCACTCCTTGGTGAGTGTTTTGTAGGTCCAGACTCAGCAGCAGCTTCTGAGGGCTGATAAACCCACCGGGTTCCTGGTGGTCTCTTTGATCTCCATCCCTTCTGCCACCAGAAAGACCCAAGCAGCCAGTTAAATCCCAGCTTTTTAATTAATTTCCCCCGCTGAATGAAAGTGCTGGCAATCAGGAAAAAATAATAAACAGAGCAGGTATAGAGGGGAAAATATCCCCATGATTAAATTCCATCTTAAACAAACAGGCTCGTGATGTCAGAATCTCAGACAGAGTCAAGTTCTCAGCTTGGCTTATCACGGCCTTGCCCTAGATCAAACAGCAGTTTCAACCTCTGAGAGTTGGGAATTAAAGAGCATGAGGAGCTGCCTGGCTGCTCCTTGAACAAAAGGAAAAGCCAGCTGGCCTGGTGCTGGTGGGATGAGCCCACGGCAAGCTGCAGAGCTGGTTTAAACCCTGAAGCTGGGGCAGGACCCTGGAGCAATTCCATCAGTGTGGAGGGAGAGCAGTGCCAGTCAGCTGCTGCATTGCAGGGACCAGGTTTTTCAAGACCTTTCTTCCACTGTAAGAAAATTGAAAGTTTATGGAAATAAAGGACAAAGTCTGGGAGAGGAGTTCCAAGTCCTCAAAGTTTTCAGGCAGCCCATCCCTGCAGTGGGTGATGCTCAGAAATGTAAAATTTGACCTTGCTGAGTACACAAATGGGATGAGATCCTCGGAGCAAACAATACATGAGAGTAGAACTGCTCTGCTCCAGCAACGCGATGTGGGTGACCAACTTTGTCCCAACAGGTCAGGAGTGTCCCCTCAGTCCAGACCTGGCTGATCCCAGTCCTGCCAGTCCCAAACCAGGCTGTGCATGCCAGGCACAGACCTTTTAGCCCTGAGTTCGTCCTGCAAACATGCTCACTGAGCTCTTATCTGCTGTCCCCGTGCTGGTGATAGCTGTGCTTGGGAAGAGGAAAGTCACATTGAGGTTCCTGCTGGTGTTGATAGGAGCCATTGGCAGAAGGCCACTTTCCTGTGCTGACGTAGGCACAGAACAGAAGCTCCAGTCCAAGGAATGAGTCAAAATTTGGTGGGAGAGCCATCTGATCCCTGCCTAAGGCATGATACAAGGGCCCAAACTGATTGCAGTGCTGGAGACAGATATTCAAGGAATGAATGTCCCATTCACCTAGCTGCTTCTTAATTTTAGGGATTAAAAATCAATGCTCTTGAACTAACGCTTCCTCCTTTGCCTGCCCCCTCTCCATCCCCCTTCTCCTTGCGCAAGGCACACCCAGCCCTCCGTGCTGTTTGCTTCGGGATTGGGTTCAGAGGTCCAACCTTTTCCCAATCCTGTGTGAATCTCCATCCAAAACACCCCCTCCCGGCCCCATTGCCCAAGAAAGGGCCATAAAAGCAGCTCCCCTCTATCCCCCGGACCAGGTCTGCTGGGAGAACACAGGCACAGGTGCAAGGGTTTGGTTGCAACACCAGGACAAGGTCCTGACTCCTGTGCCCCTGGACCGGTGTCTTCAGCACCTGGCTGCGGCTGCAGGTGCCACAGGAGCCCTGGAGCAGCACAGTGAAAGGGCCCAGGTCCTGCAAGGTCAACAGGGGAAGCCACCAGTTCCTCCCTGAGAGCTGTCTGGCACAGATGCTGCGCTCTTAGTGACCGATGTGGCAGTGCCAGATGTGGCAGTGGCAGGCTTTGCAGCCTGGACTGAACTGTCCCTCAGCCTCCTGCCACACACCTGCTCTCCTCTGCCTTTCCGAGCACCCAGGCAGGAGGGGAAGGAGGTTCCTACTGTCACTCACTCAGCTCAGGTGTTTCACAAGATGTATAATTTGCCTCTGCCATTGGGCACCGGCAGATCCACCCCTGCACTCCGTGGTCACTCCCTGCAACCTCCTGGCATTGGGAACATTCCAGGACCCAGTCCAGCTGATGGACCACACTGAGAACTCACCACCAAGGGACCTCAGAGTCTTCAGCTGGGCCATTTGGACACAATTTCTTTTTCACACTTAAAATTTGGTTGATTTAGTTTTGTTTTACCTTTGGCTCTGGATGGCCACAGGCATCACCTAAAAATGAACTGATTCAGGAAGAAAAGCTGCTGGTGATAAAGAAATCTACAGCCCCACATTTCTGGCATGAGTATTTTGGGGAAAAAGTCATTCCCAGTAACCTGGGGAGGGGGAAGAAGCAGGGGCAGGGAAGCAGGGGTTGTATTCAGAGGGCTGATACCATGCACTGGGCACACACATTTGTCCCTGGGGTTTAACCTTTTCTTAACCCTTACCCATTAGAAATACAAGAGGAAGACATCAAAAGATAATATAAATCAGTTATGAAAAATATCCATGCCTCGGAAAAAGCAAAATGCCAGATTCCATAAAGTTCAGTCAAAACTTTGCTGTTCCAGTCTATTTTCCACAAGGAACCATGGTGATTGCTGGTGGAATAAAAGCCAGAAGGAGAAGAGGGTGAGAGGAGATGCTAAGGGGCTCTGATGGATCTTGAGCAGGCATGGAATGGGTCCTCTGCCACAGTATAGGGCCAGGAGGAGACATCTCTGCTTCCCTCTAGCTCCCACCTCCCAGCCCACTGCCCCTAGCTGCCCCTCATCCCCCAGGATCTGCCATCCCATTCCCCTACTCCTGCACTTTCACCATGCAACAGCAAGCATTAAACCAATGTTTTCTTTCTGTTCAGATCCAATATTTGGAGTGTTAAATAGGTGATTTCCATAAGGCAGATGGCCCTTTTCTCGCTGGGAGTGACCCAGCCCAGCGTAGGCAGCGGGCAGAGCTCTTGTGCTGCTGGTGCTGGGCCAGTGCCAATGTTTGATGTACCACTTCACATCAGTTTCTAACCAAACTAGCTCTGTGCCTGGTAACCAGAATAATAAAATCTGCAGGCATCTGCCAGCTACTGAAGGTGAAGCCAAAGTGTTTGGCTCACAGGGTGTTTATTAAGTGAAATGTTTATATTCAGCAGCTCGGCTCTTGCGCTTTGCTGTGAGGAGCAAATGCTGTGGGCATGGGGCATCTGCCCTGCACTGACACCAGGGCAGTAAAGCCTAGGTTGGACTCACTTTCCCTGGTGTTTGTTTGATTTACCCACTTGTTCCCAACCCCACCCAACTCTCCGTTGCTGTCAGAGCTGCATCAGGGCCGTAGCTCTGCGAGGAAGGGCTGGGTTGGGGCAAGGCACCAGGCACATGGCCCGGGGTGCTGTGCTTTGGGATTTCCACACATCCCATCGTGGTCCTCCAAAAGCTTCCCTGCCCTGCTGTCCCTCTGGGCTGTTGCCTTGCTTAGTGGGGCAAAGCAGTGCCTGACCCCAACAGCAACTCAGCCCAGTTGTGCTGAGTCCATCCCCTTCCCCTGGGAAAAGGCAGCTGAGATGGGCAAGAGGGAACTGGAAAGGGCATTTAAAGGAAGGAAAAGTGAGATTTTGCTGTCCCTCAGTGCCACAGTCTCTGTTTTCCACGTGTGTCTGACACAGACCTTTGAAGACCAGGTGGGCAAAGGAATTAAAAAGTTTGCAACATTCCAGCAGCATATGCCAGCACTGGTAGAGGATGCCTGCTGAGAGCTCACTCCTCCACATACTCCCGCCCCTCTGGATCCACCCTTGGAGAAGGAAAAACACCAAAAATAATCTTTATAACTTTAGAAATGACAGCTCAGATCATTGCTAGTGATAGCAGGCAAAGATTTCACAATGATTTATCTACCATTAAAAACAGAATTTTTTGACTGGGCATTGCAAAAATCAGAAGAATTGCAAATTACATTACTGTCTGTCCATCTGTCCATCCTGTCCCGGATGTGGAGGATGGGGCTGCATTTCTGTACTGGGAATCTCTGACCCAGGGCAGAAACACTGTGTGAGCAGGATAAATGTCACTGCAGGGATTTATCTCTGAGGGAAAGGAGGACAGGTCCCCAGCTCCAGGTTTCAGCCTGCTTACAAATAAGGTGTGGACAAATTTTATCAGGGCAGAGCAAAAGCATCCCAGCTGTGGGAACTGCAGTTTTCCACCATGGATCAAGACTACGGGGATATTTCCTCTTGCTTATGTAGAAAGGAGCCTGCCCAAACTGGACCTAAACATCTCTTGAAACAACACTGGGAGAAGCTGGAGACCCTGCACCCAGTATGACAGGTCTCAGTCTGGGAGCACTCCTAATTCCCAGCTTTAAAATTCCATCCTAATCTGACTGTAAGCATCAGGATGCCCTGAACAGGCAAATCCCCTTTCCTGGGCTGGATTCCTGTGCACAACCAGTGCTTCCCTGCAGGCACGGGGCTCCACATCCCTTCCCTCTGTTCTGGGATGTGCAACACCCAATTTGGGCTGCAACATCCTCAGGACAGGGATCACTCTCCACAGTCCCACGCACAGAAAGTTCTGGTCATAACAAGGGTCCAGAAAGTAAGTATTTCTCTTCAGTGTTGCCTACCCTGTATCAGGCAAATCCCTCCACACATCTCAGCAGGAACCAGGCAGGATAAGAAGGCAGGATTTATTCTTGCAATAACTAATTTACGTTTGACTCTTCCAACTTCTTTCTTCATAATAAATCAAGCTGCTAGATCATTGGGGTTGCTAATTCCTGAGTAAATCTGCAGTCATAAATCCCCTTGGTGAGAGGAGGGAGGAAAAGAGAAGGGGAGGAAAGGAAGAAATAAAAAAAAAAAAAGAAAAAAAAAAAAAAAAAGAAAAAAGAAAAAAAAAAAAGGTGCCAGTTCTCCAAATACTGTGCCTCACACCCCGTGGCTGTGCAAGCGGAGTGTAAATCCCCCACGCCCACCCAGACAAAGAGCCCAATTGTTGGAGTTACCTGCGCCTCAGGAGAGAGGGGAGTGCAGATGTGGCAGGAGAGGTGCTGCTGAGGAGGTGTGCAGAGGTCTGCGCTCAAACGAGCCAGTGAGTCATTTATAAATCACCTCAGTCAAGGGGACCGAGGGCTGTGCTCGGCGCCTGATTGGCTTGAGGAGGTAATTGCGAGCAGGTACACCCAGGCTAAGCCCAGGAGATAGCCAGAGGAGATAAGGGGAGATCTGAAGAGGAAGAAGAGCTTTTTTGGATGTCCCCCCTCACCCCACCCATTCCCTCTCTGGCCCGGGCCGTTTGATCCCCTCTGCGGGTCCCTCCATGTTCTGGATGACAATAACCCATATTCACGTCATCCCGGCCCCATCCCTCCCCTGCCATGGGCCGGGGGCAGCCGAAGATGTTTTTGTTGGCCGCGGTGGGCAGCGTCTGCCCGGCCTTTAGCTCCGGCCGTCTCTCCGCCCCCGGGATGGACAATGGGGCGCTTTGTACCAGCGCCCGACCCCGCCGCGCCGGCCTGGGAGAAGGGATCGGCAGCGGAAAGCAGAGTGTCTCTCATTTCCAGGTTCAAAGGGATGAGGGGAGTGGGGAAGAGAGGGGAAACCCCGTTGTCTGCCCAGGAGAGAGGCTCGGGGACCTGCCCCGGCGCGGGGAGGCGGTGGGAGCGCTCCGCAGCGCGGGGATGTGCGGGAGGCTCGGGCTGGGCTATCTGTCATCAGCCTCGCAGGAGCCACACCTGGCCACACGCTCCTCCGCAGAGGGTTTGACAGGTTCTTCTGACGCCCCTGGCAGGGGACAGCGATGAGCGGGGAGGGGCCGGCCAGGAGCCACCTGGGAGCAGCCTGGGAGCCACCCCTGAGGTGCTGCTCAGTCTCCTGGCGCGGGAGCTGCCAGGGTTTAGGGAGAGGCAGCGTTTGAAACTAGAAAAGCTCCTGTGACGGGTCAGGGAGCAGCCAGCTCAGAGTAGGGGACGGGGCTCATCCCGTGCTGCCATCGTGTGCAACCCATGGCAGCACCACTGTGCCAAGTTGGGGCTGGGATCCCGATCTTCTCCAGGATCCTGATCTCCTCTCCAGGATCCTAGACTCCTCTCTTCTCCAGGACCCTGATCTCTTCTCCAGGATCCTAGACTCCTCTCTTCTTCAGGATCCTGATCTCCTCTCATGTCCAGGCTCCTGATCTCCTCTCTTTCTTCTCCAGGATCCAAATCTCTCTCCTCTCCTCTCCTCTCCTCTCCTCTCCTCTCCTCTCCTCTCCTCTCCTCTCCTCTCCTCTCCTCTCCTCTCCTCTCCTCTCCTCTCCTCTCCTCTCCTCTCCTCTCCTCTCCTCTCCTCTCCTCTCCTCTCCTCTCCTCTCCTCTCCTCTCCTCTCCTCTCCTCTCCTCTCCTCCCAGAGGGATTTGAGAGTGCAGGAGGTAGGTACCGGCCAGGATGCTGCAGGTGATGAGATGGACAGGGACATCAGCATGGAATGGGATGAGAAATGGTCAGGGACATGTCCCCAGAGGAATTGGCCACCAGGAGGAAGCTGCAGGGAGTTATTTGTTGTGGAGGAATTGATCTCTCGTATCCCCGTTGTTCCCAAGGGCAGCTTGGCAAGTTCACGGGGGTGGCTCTGCTGCCCTCCCTCCTCCGGATGTCACCAGGATGTGCTGCCACCTCTGAGCGCTGGAAAACGATGGGAGAAGGGAGCGGGGAGAGAGACGGAAGGGCAGGGAACTCGCAGCTGGGGTGAGGAGAAGGGAGAAGGCAGCGGAGGGGCCTCTGCTCACTCCCAGAGTAAAAATTCCTGGTACCTTGTGCACGCTCGAGGCATCAGCAGCTACTGCCAAGAAACTTCATCGTATGCAAATCAATCATTGTGTCCGGAGCATGCCTGAGGAACACCCTGCGGAGGGTGCTGGAGCGAAGGGGGCTGATTCATTGCCATCTGACCGACTGAGGTAATCATTGCCGAGCAGTTATCCTGTAAATATCATTAATAACTCATATCGAGGGGTTTTTTTTGTTTGTTTGTTTGTTGTTTTTTGTTGGTTTTTGTTATTTTTTTGGTTTTGTTTTGTTTTGTTTTGTTTTGTTTTGTTTTGTTTTTTTTAAAGGGTGTCCTGATAAGCTCCCTATGGCACGGCAGCGGGAGCAGCCCATGAGTGTTCCCAGAGGCTCCTGTCACAGGGCAAATCCCGGGAACATGGAGCTCCAGCATCCACAGGGATCCTGCACGACAGAAAGAGGGGGAACAGCATCCAAGATGATGCTAATTAACATCCAGGGCTAATGTGCAGGGTTAATTTGCTGGAATGTTCATGCCAAAAGGGACTTCTGCCATCAGCAAAGGGCATTTTTCCTAGCAAAGCTCTAACGAAGAAAGATGAAAGGTGAAATTCCAAAGCTGGCTCCTGGCATGAGTGAAACAGGAGCAGCTGCTGCTGCTCATCTGCTGACCTGCTCTGTGCATCAGGCCCGATAGGCACACGGAGGGCCCAGCACCATCAGCAGCAGGATGCCAGGTCTGTGGAATGCCACTGACCCCGGGCACAGGCAATAAAGTGCTGTCTGGGTACAGTGGGACACAAAACGCCCCCAAAGTGACTTAGTGCTGCACTTGCAGGGGCTTGGACTGGGATGCTAGCAGGGCTGGAGTCCAGCTGGTTGGGTTTTTGTCTCCTCAGCACTGGCAAAACCCACTGAAGTTCTCAACCATGTGCGAGGTCATTTTTCCACAGGGACAGACTTATATGAGACCTTCAGGCTCTCCCTATCCCTTGCAAGCCCCGGTGTCCCTCCTGCACAGACGGATTCCCTTTTGTTTCCTGCTGCCTGTGACAGAAGCTGCTATTCCAAAGTCCTGCTGGGTGTGATCAGGATAAAACAAGGTCTTGCCCTGCAAAGAACCCAGCCCTGTGCAGCCACCGATGGTCCTGGGACATTTCTGGCGTGGGAGGCACAGTCCTGGTCAAATTCCATTTTCAGTAATTATAAATACAACTGATTCTGCCTCTTTCTGCTCTGGTCAAACTCCCCATGTGTAGTCTGAGGATCCAGGAGCATCCAGGATGGTGTACAAGGCATGGATGAGTGTCTGGGAAGCACCAGGAAGCCAGGGAGACATGGAAAGACACCCCAGGGATTCCCCAGGTCAGCCTGGGGTGCACAGATTGCTGAGCTGGTTATCTCCTGGGCTCATAGCAGCATTCCATGCGCTGGAATGTGTGGATTTGTTTGCAGATGATTAATTTTAGCAGATACGTTGCACTTAACCAGGGCAATAATTCAGTGGTAATAATTCAGTGGTAATAATTCAGTGGAAGCCCGAGGCTGGGGGCAGCCGGCAGGTCATGCCCTGGGGTTCCTGGGAGATGATGGCACCTGCAGGGAGCCTTCCTCCCTCCATCCTTCCCTCCCTCTCCCATCCGCAGCCCTGCAGCCAAAGCTGCTTGTCACTTTTGGGTGGTTTTCCTGAGGAATCAGGGCTTGTGCAGGCACAGGTGTGGGCAGGAGGCAGGGTTTGGGATGGACGTGCTGTGGGTGGAGCAGGGCAGCCTCTGAGGAGGGAGTCTGGGGCTTCTATGAGGATCTGGGAGGTTCTGAACAGGCTGAGAGATGCTGGGAGGTTGTTCCTCATGGCTGATGTGCTGCTCAGGCTGTGACACGTGCACAGGGGACAGCTGAAGCCAGGTGGGGTGTCCTGCTTCCCTGTCTGTCCCTCCAGGAGCATTTAAAATCCCTCATCTAGGTGGGAAAGCAGACATCTGGGCTGCCAAATTCCTCCAGGAATGAGATGGCCATTCCTGGACCAGGTGATGGACTTGCCCAGTGCCATAGGATGCTCTGAGCTGTCAGCAGGGTGGGCAGGGGTTGGCACTGCCTGTGTCACCACGGGGACCGCATGTCACTGCACAGAGCCTGGCTGGAGCTCTGAGATTCCCAGGGCTGGTTATCAGCATTTCCTGCTTTCCCAAGAATGCAGGGCCCAGGCTGGATGCCACCATCCCACTGGCAGAGGTGGCCTGGCCGTTGGCTCCGTGGTGCCAAATAGTTTTTTGTAATTTTGTAAGGACTAGTTAATTTCTTGTGGAAGAGATAGGGATTTATTAGAGGAAGGGATTTATTAGTTTTTAGATATTGATATATTGTTTAATTACTGAGGAAGTTGGATGGGGGAAGTTACTGAGGGAAGGACCACCCTCCTGCTGAGACCGTGTCACCTGGGTGTGTCTGTGGAGTCAGCCGTGTCACAGCCTCTTCTCTTCACAGGGGAGCTCCTCCTGGGGCTGCACCTGCAGGGCTGGCACGGGCACTGCCCCAAATCGAAGGATTTCTGGAGTAAGACACCCTGGCTTGGGAAGCAGAGCACGTTCTGGTGATCAGAGCCAACCCCACAGGTCCAAATTTCTGTCTGGAGCACTGCAAAGATCTCCAGAGGAATTGTCACTCCCAAAAAGACCCTGAGAGCCTGCAGAGAATGCTGGCTGCACACCTGGCACTGGGCCGTGTGTCCTCATCTGGGACTGGCCGGTGCTCTCTGGACAAACCTCGGGTCACCTTGAGCAAGGGCTGTTATCTTATTTGCAAAATAGGTGTAAGATATCTGCCTTCTCCAGGGGAACACCAAATGTGCTCAGCAAGGTCTGCCCAAGGCTTAGGGACAGGAGCAGCTCCTGGGGCTGAGTGGGAGCAGCTCCAGCATTCAAAATTCCTGCCCTTGGAGCAGCCCCGAAGCCTTGGTGGCCCCCAGGCCAAGGGGTGCTACATGGAGCATCCCATTGTCCTGGAATTCAGGCTGGGGCTGGCTCCAGGCACTGCCTTCCCCAGCCCTTGAGGCTTTCTGCTCACTCTGACCCAGCAGAGTCAACCCAAATGAGGCTTTTTCGTTTAAACCACTGCATTCCTGTGAAGGGAGGTTTTCCAATCTGAAAAAAAAAAAAAAAAAAAAAAAAAAAAAAAAAAAAAAAAGAAGACATTTTCCCTCAAAAAAAGAAATGTGGGAAGGTGTGTGGAGGGGAACGTGTGGCTTCTCCTTGCTTCCCCCATGAGCAAGGGCAGGAAAGTGATTGTGGTCCCATCACTGCTGCTATGTGGCCTTGGGCAACTCATTAAGGCCCAAACGCTCTGATGGGAGGGAGATAAGCTCTGAAATAAACCTGCTCATTGTTCGGGGCTCTGAGGTCAATGCCTGCAGAGGAGCTCAGGTGTTGGACGTGAGGACCTGGAGGAGGAGCAGGAGGTCCTGTCGCCCCTGGTCAGAGATGTCAGCAGACAGATTTTAGATTAAAGCGCTGCCTGCTTTGCCTATTTTTTTTTTTTTTTTTAGTTTTAGGAGTGTTAGTGCTGCAGCCATGGCACAAGGACAGGAGGCAGCTCTGAAATGCCCTGAAAGAGTCGGTGGTTAAAGGGCATTAAAGTTAAATAAAACATTTGGGGCCAGAGGGATCCAGTGTCCAGGTGGGATCTGGTGGGAGAGGCATTCGCTGCCTTGAGCCTCACCCAGGGCTTGAGGGAGGCTCTGTTGGTACCCTGGCTTCTGGTCTGCTCCAGCCCCATCCCCAGGAATGCTGGTGCCACCAAAATGGACCAGAATAATAAACTTTCTAACTTTCTAATTTGAAGTATCTGATCTTTAAACTTCATTCAGCAGCTTCAGAAAAACTGAAGATTTCTATTCTGTGTATTATTTATCACTGATGGCCTCATGCAGACCCAAGGGAACTCAGCCAAGGCAGTGAGAGGAGGCAAATCCACATTTTCCCTTTGGTCAGCATGAGTGGAGCTGCAGATCAACATTGTGTCTGTCCACACTCTGAGGAGCTACTTATTCATCCAGGATGGAGTCCAGCCTATCTCAAACCTAAATCTGGGGAATTTGGGAGAGTGAGCTCCTCCTCAGGCAGCAGGGAGGCTGAGGCTGCTGCTGTTCTCCAGGTACAGATCACACTGGAATTCCCTGGGGAAGGTGGTGTCCATCTCTCTGCCAAGGGCCACACCCCTCTCGTGTGAGCCCTGCTGTGCCTCGGCCACCACGGAGCTGCTGCCCGGCCCTTGGCACAGGCACCATCCCATCCTGATAAAAACAGTCCTTCACGGGTTTCTCTAGGTGCTTTTGCCACTGATGTCTTGCTCTGGGCTCTGTTCCACGGTGGAATCCTCTCCACAGCATCCAGCACCTCTTGTCAGGGCTTTGCAAAACCGAAAGGATGGCACTGAGGGGTGGGACAGTGGGACAGCCCCGTGCCAGGCTGGCTGGGGCCACTCTGCCCACCCCACATCCCAGTGGGATGATCCCACCCCACACCCCAAGGGGATGACCCTGCTGCTGTCCCCTGCTTCAGGGGATGCCTGAGGCTTGGGCTGGCTGCTGACTTCATCATGCTGGCCACAGCCCCTAACCCTGTCTACGTGCTGGCTCTCAGCCCTGCCACGTCCCCAGGCCCCGCTGTCCCCAGCCCCGGGGCCAGGCAGAGTGCTGTGGCCCCACACAACACCACACGTGGCTGTCCCCTGGGGTGGGACATGGTGACAGCATCTCCCATGGGCTGGGCATGAAGGAGAAGCACCAACATTTGCTGTGGCTGGGTGGGCAGTGAAGCAGAGGGTGAGAGGATGGCTCTGCTCAAAGCTGGGCTGATTGTGTTTCCCTTTTGGGGACAGTCACACCTGAGGGGGGACAGTCACACCTAGGGGGTACAATCGCACAATCAGTGTCACCCCCTCACTGGGGGTGAAGGGATGGCTGTGCTTCAAACCTGGGCTGATAGTGTGTCCCTCCTGGGGACAGTGACACCTTGGGGGGACAGTCACACCAACCCCATCGGTGTCACCCCCTCAGTAGGGGTGGGACAATGGGGCAATTGAGGAAAGGCAGAACAGTCATTCAGGTAGTTCACAGCACCAGGAGCGTTCTTGGAAAGAAATCCCAGCGTGCCACAGGCCAGACCACCACCCTGAGCTCTTCACTACTGGGTGACAGGGACGAGGAGTGGCCCCAGTGGCACAGGGAGGCTGCAGAGTCCTGTGCTGACACCTCCAGAGGTGTTTACTGCCCTGCGGCCCGGTGGCACCAGGGGCACAGATAACATTTGCGTGATGCCGTGGCTTTGTTTTTCATGTCTGACGCCTTTGAAAAGTCACCTGGAACTTTGAACCTCTGGGGTTTATCAGGTCGGCTTTGAAGTGGCTGAAGTCACTGCCCTACTCTCAGTCCCAGCTCCAGCTTAATGGGGCTTCTGCTTCCAAACAGGAAAACTTGGGGGTTTTGGATTCTCTGCAGCTTTTGAAGGTATTTTCCAGTGCCTTTATTGAAATTCTCACATTTCAATAAAATTAATCCCACCCAGCTACAGGTGCCACAGGCTGGGGTAGGTGGGCATTCAGGGACATAATTCATGATGGGCTTGATGATCTCAGAGGGCTTTTCCAGCCTAAATTATTGATTCTACGATTCTTGGGCACTGCTGCCTGTGCCTGGGAAGTGTCTCAGGAAGGAGTAGCAGAGGAGCTGCTCTCTGCAGGGGATTTGTGATGCAAATCCCCCCTCTCCAACTCGGCTGCAACCCTGGAACCAGCTGGGGCTCAGCAGGGCTGGTTCCACCAGGTAACATGGAACACATGCTGGGCTTTCAGAGCGTGTGGGATGAGGGGTGACGAAGAGTTCTCAGGGGTAATTGAACCTCAGAACACTGAAGCAAACTGGGAGTTGGGGTTTTGGGTGAGTGTGGGGTGCTAATTCCACAAACACTGAGGGCAGATCTTCCACAAGAGGGTTGGGATGGTCCCTGTTTGGTGACCAGCATCAGGGTGGGATTTTACTGATTTTTGTCATTTCAGTGGGTGAATGAAAATTGGTAGGGACAGCAGAGCAGCTGGGAAGGCTCTGGTTATTAAACTGGGCACTGTGGGCAGGAGGGCAGGAGGGCTCAGGTTGGGTTCTTCAGCAGCAGCCACAGGCCAGGCTCTCCACTGGGGTGAGCTCAGGAACTCAGGTGTCAGCTCAGGAACTCAGGTGGCTGCTCAGGAACTCACTGAGTCACACAAGGCAAATATTTTCCCCTTTGATTTTCACCCTGAGAAAATCTCAAACTGACCTTGTTAATCCCACGTGTTGCAAACCTCCCCCTGTCCTTTATCGGGTTTCGGCCGCAGGATAGTGTTACCAGCTTAGCACCTCTGGCTGCTCCTGCCAGCATCCTGCCTGGCACCGTGCCACCCTGCACGCTCTCCTGGCCTTCCTGGCTGTCCCAGGAAGGATGGAGGGATGGAGGGAGAAGAAAAGCTGGAGGGCTGTAGATGTGCACGGTGTTGCACATCTGCCAGGTGTGTCAGCCAGGATTTCTACCAGATGGTGATGCCGCCGGAGATCCTGCCAGCTCCTGAGGCTGCAGCATCCTTCACAGTCTTAATTCTTGTGTCTGGAATGATGCACAAAGGGTTGGGGCCGTGCTCAGTTTGAGCCCCACCCCTCAGAGTCTGCCCAAGGGCTCTGGAGAGAGCCGTGCCTGCAGCTCAAGGTCTGAGCCCAGCCGGCTGGGTGCTCCTGCCTGTCCCTGCCCAGAGCATCCAGGGCTTCAGGTGGACCCTGAGCCAAGCCTGCAACTCCCACAGGCTCTAGCTCCTGCCACTCACAGGCTCCAGCACCCACAGCAGCCCTGGGCTTGTGCCAGAGGCTGCCCAGCCCCGGCTCAGGGAGCACCCACCGCACTGACTGCGTTTGTGTGACCTTCTCAGCCCTGGGTGTCCCAACTGCTGCTTGCTGGGCTAAAACAGATCAGGTTTTTGCTTGCCAGCGCTGGAAGCTGCTGGGGGAAGGGTGTGATGAGAAACAACATCACTGCTGGCTCGGACAGCACTCAGCACCCGTGTCCCAACAGCCCCGGCGGGTGCCAGGATTGGGCCGGGGGATGCTGCGTGTGAGGGGGGCTCCGGGAGGGCACAGGGTGGGGAAAGGGCGTGCAGAAGGTGGGGAGGAAATAGTTAATGGCCCTCTCCTCCCAATAGGAAGGGACAAATCCTCTCCCCGGCCCGGTGCCCAAATAAACAGGAGGAGCGTTGCGTAAGGACGAGGGTGGGAACTCTCCGTTCCTCTCCGGACGGGCGGTCCGGCTCCAGCTCTGCAGCCCCCACGCCCCCGTGCCCAGCCCTTGCTCAGGTTTCACTCTTCCTGAGCTCATCTGCCAGCCCCTGCCCTGCCACTGCCACCCGTGGGTGCTGTCCCCATGGGTAGCTCCAGGTGATGCCTCCGGGTAGCTCTGTGGGACCACTGCAGTCACTGGGGGGTCTGGAGGGCGATGGAGGAGGGCAGGAGGTCCCTGGTGACCTCCCTGGAAATCTGTCTGAGTCCATCCACCCCGGCCAGGGCGATGCTGCAGCCCCAGGTGGCCCGGGGTGGCCGCGGGCAACCCCGGCTGCTGGAAGGAGCCTGGAGCGGAGCGAGATGGATGCAGGAGGGGAAGCGGGAGCCGAGTTCTGCTCCCAGCGGGCTCCCTCTGCCGACTGCCGCTCCGGCCAGGCCCCCATGCCACCTCAGCACACCCACTTCCCACCTCCCTTCTCCCCTGAGCCAAAATTTGCACTGAAAAAAAACCCCACAAAAAACAACCAGACTCAAAATGCATCCCCCAGCCCTGAGAAACTGAACAGGCTCAGAGAGGAAAGTCTGGAGCCCCCACTCCACCTTCCTGCTGCCGGACCTGGGGTGAGTTTTGCAACACATAAATATAAATAAAAATGAAATATTTAATTTTCTTAAAAAACAAGAAGAAAAACAGAGTACCCCTGACAAAGTGCTTTTTTGAGAATCCTCCCCAGTGAGGTGGGAAGGGGAAGGTGTTTGATGGGGGATATGTGTGACAGGAGGGGAAACTGAGGCACGGAATAGTTGCCTCGGCGGTGGCTGGTTCCAGGAGCGCCCTGTGCTGAAGCCACCAACCTGAACTGTCCCCTCAGGCCAGCTCGTGCCCACTCTGAGAGCCGTGGGGCCACCAGGCTATGCACTGGGAAGGGTGACCCGTGGTGCCAAGGTCGTGGTCTCTGCAGAGGCATCAGGAGCACCGCCCGCATCCCTGGCACCGTCACCGCCCGCTCGTGTGCCACACGGCAGCAGATCGAGGGGGGACAGGGCCACTGTGACACTGAGGTGATGGGGAGGCTCAGAAGAGCAGCTCCAGAGCTGTGGGAAGCAGCAAATCCTGGGAGTTGCAGGCAGCCAGCCCTGGTGTGGCCAGCGGTGGCCAACGCTGTGCCCTGGCATGGCCAGTCCCTGCGGGCAGGGGGGGTGGGCAGCGGGCAGGGACCCCTGGGCAGGGCTCCAGCCGTGGGCATTGTGGGCTCCAGCAGCCCCAGGGTCAGCAGCAGCTCTGCTTGGGCTTGTCGTTGGGAGTGAGCTTGATGGAGTCGGTTAAATAACTCTCAAAGATCCCTTTGTACTGGAAAAAAGCGGAGAAGGGAAAGGATGAGTTACCCCACCTAAGAGCCAGCCTGAGCGGCCCTGCGGAGGGCTGGGCTTCAGCCCTGACCTGTGTTAAAGGAAAAACCCAGGGAAAAGCCACCTAGCGCAGGGCTTGGACACGAATGTCGCCGTGGCACGGCCGCTAGAGGACGGTGCTGGCGCGCTGTGGGTGCCCACGGCCGCTCTCCCATCACTGAGGGAAAGGGAAACGGCAATTCCTACTCCTATTGATTTAGGGTCAAACACTGCTGCGTTTCTCATTCTCGAGGCTCTCCGTTGCAGCAGGAGCTGTTCCATAGGGGAGGATCTGTCAGACTAGTCCTGGCCGAGCCCAGTTCCCTCCCAAAATCCTCAGAGCTGGAGGATGCTCACCGTGCTCAGCGCCTGCTTTGCGAGGGTCTCGAAAGCCTCAGCCACATTGATGTTGTTCTTGGCACTGACCTCGAAATACGGGATGTCCTTCTCCTTGCACCAGGCTGAGGCAGTTTCCCTGGGCACCTGAGGGATGGGAGGATGGAGCCACAGCTCAGGGGTGGGACAGGGGACTCTCCTCACCCATCCAGGCACTGCCCGAGGTTGTCATTCCTGCTGTCTCTGGTGGGAACAGTCTCTGCCCCAAACAGTGCAGGAGGATGTTGCTTATCCCCTCCAAGAGTCCTGGGGGAGGTGGAAGCTCCTTGCCTGGAGCTCTTATTTTTATGTGAGGAGAGGGAAAAGACTGGTTCTGAGGTGAAGGATTAGCCCTCCAAACCCTTTGGACCTTACAGCATCCCAATCATAGAGTCATGGAATTGTTTAAGTTGGAAAAGACCTTCAAGATTAGCAAGTCCAGCCATTAACCCAGCACTAAACCATGTCCCCAAGTGGCACATCTAAACCATGTCCTCCAGTACAACTTTTAAATCCCTCCAGGGATGGTGACTCCAGCACTCGTCATTCCGCCCTCCCTCCTCCACCCTTACCTGCCGGTCACTGAGGTCTATCTTGTTCCCCAGCACGACCATGGGGAAATCCTGTTCCCTGGGAATGACCTTCTCCAGGAAATCATCTCTCCAGTTGTCCAGGGCCTCAAAGGACTCCCTGTCTGTCACGTCAAAGGCTAGCATGCAGCCGTCTGAGCCTTTGTAGAAGGTCGACACCATGGACCGGAATCGCTCCTGTCCCCCTGTGTCCCAGATCTGGGGCAGAGGAGGGCACAGATGGACACATGACATGAGCAGGGTGGGTGCTGCAGACCAAAGGAGCAGCTTCAGGGGGTGCTGATCCCCCAGAATTCCTGTGGGATTCCATCACAGTTTATGGATGCTAAAAATCAGGCTCTGAAAATCGGGCTCTGGAAATCAGGCTCTGAAAACTGGCTCTGAAAATTGGACTCTGAAAACTGGCTCTGAAAATTGGACTCTGAAAACTGGATTGAAAATCAGGCTCTGAAAATCGTCTCTCAAAATCAGCTCTGAAAATCGGTCTCTGAAACTCAGCTCTGAAATTCAGGCTTTGAAATTCAGCTCTGAACATCAGGCTCTGCACATCCAGCCCTGCACCTCATGGCCCCGGTGGCCACTTTGGCACAGGAGGCCAGGGTGGGACACCCAAGGCCCTGGGATCAGGGTGGGCACCCTGGGCAGTGCCAGCTCACCCCGCTCACCTGCAGCTTCAGGGGGGTGCTGTCCACTGCGAGCACCTTGGTGAGGATGCTGGCGCCCAGTGTGGTGCGGTAATCCTCGTAGAACGTCTTGTGCACGTACTGGTGCAGCAGAGAGGTCTTGCCCACACTGATGACGAGGAAAGGGGCACTGGTGAGGGGGTGGGCAGGGGCAGGGGTCACCCAGCACACGCAGGGGGCTTCCCTCCCATGCCAGCTGCTTACCCCAGAGCTCCGATGATGATGATCTTCAGATCCACCTTCTTGCTGGCGTCCATGGACAGGCCCTGAGGGATGGGAGGAGCTCACTGAGCTGTGGGGATGGCACTGGCTCCCGGCCACTCTGGAGTCCTGTCCTTGTTCCCACCCTCCCATCCCGGGATGTCGCTGTGTCCTGACCGTGCCAGCGCCATGCCCGTGCCATGCCACTTGTGTCCCTGCCATGGTGTGACCACAAACCCCCCGTGCCAAGCCCGGCCCACGTCCCCGCCCGCGCCGGGCTCCCGAGGAGCCGGAGCACGCCCAGACTCGCCGGCTCATCACCATTCAAAGCTGCTGGGAGCCACTTCCCTGCTTTTCCCACTCCCGCTCCAGCGCAGTCCCTCCCCCTAGGCCTGGCACACACGCCTGGGGTCCTGCTGGAAATAAGATTTATTAAAGAAGACCCCAGCCAGGTGGAATTCCTCGGCACCTCAAGTGGAGCCCAGGGAGCATTCCCGCCTAGGAGCACCCCGAAATCTTCCCCCAGGATGTGTCCCCCTTATGTCCCTGTGTCCCTACACACCCTCAGCCTGGCCAGGACCCCTGAAACCCCTTCCCCAGGTGGCACCAGCATCCTCCAGCAGCCCCAGCATCCCCGTCCCCACGGCAGCGCCCGACACCGCCGGCCAACGCACAGATGGAAGCACTGGCAGCCTCATCCCTCCATTTTTCCCTGATGCGCTGGCCAGCCCTGCGCCATTCCCCCTTGGAACACCAGAGAGGAACTCTCAACTGTGGGGTCCAGGCCCCCCTGCCCCCCTCTGCCACCCATGCCCAGCTGGGCAGCATCCTTGGCACAGGCAGAGCCTCGTGTCTCAGCACACACAAACTTCCCAGGCCTTCCACCAGCTTTTTGGGAGGCCAGATGTTTTTAAACTCAAAACGGAATTTTTCCCTCGCTGTTGCTCCGCGGGTCTCGGCTGCCCCCGGGGACTCACCTGCACAGCGCTCACCTGCCGGGGCATCCGGCGGCCGGCAGCCGCGGCTCACGGCTCCGCTGCAGCCGGGCCGGGGAGGGGAGAGGCGAGAGAGGAAGATCCGGGGAAGGGCGGCCGGTCCCTGCCCTCCCGAAGAAAGCGGCTGCGGGGCCCCGTCCGTGACATCAGCAGAAAGGGGCCGAGATCCCGCCGGGGCTGGAGGAGGCGCGGGCTGCGATGTCCGTGGATTTTCCCTCGATTCCGGGGCTGTGCCGAGAGTCCCCGCCTCGGGGTCAGATGGGGAAGGGGAACAGGGTTTTCCTCCACTGCTGGAGTTTGGGATTGACTTTTGGCCTCTCCTCTGGGTCAGAATCCCCTCGATTCCTTTCTGCCACCTCCCCGGAACCCTTTATCTGCGTCCCCGGTGGGGGATTATCGAGGGATGAGGACAAAAGCCGGGCGGGGCTGTGGGTTAGCGGCCCTGGAGCCATCCCGGACTTTCCTCCGCTGTCGTGGGATGGGACCAAGCGGATTTGGGAGCTGGGGACGGGCAAGAAGGGGCTGGGATCCCTCCGAGGAGCTCTATGTGGCTTCGTCTCCTTTTCCAGACAGGAGAGGGGCAGGGTGGGAATCAGGAGCATTTTCAGCCCCTCGGTACCACACCCCTGCAGCCCCCAGCCCCCAGCCCTCCCACCCAGCACCCACAGGCAGCACGGGCACCCCAGAAACGCCCCAAAAAGAGGGAACAGAGCTGGTGACAGCTGCAGGAGGATGTGTTCAATCAGTAAATGGGATTTTGGGGATCTCAGCTGCCCCCATGGAGCAATCCCAGCAGCTGCCCAAGGCTCTTTTGGAGTGGGAAAACCTGCTTGGCCACGGCTGCAAAGGCAAAGCTCTGCCTCCCAACTTGCAAGGGCAGGTCTCGTGCCTTTGCCAAGCATTCTGAAGGATTTGGGGTTTGCAGTGGGAGCAGGGTGCCTTTCATCTGTGAATCCTCCCTCATCCTGAACCAGCAGCCCCCCGCGTTGCTGGTGGTCCCTGTGCTCAGGTTTTGGGATGCCTCCAAGACCACTGGCTTTTGCTTTTCCATTTCCAGCATTTCTGTAGATTATTTTTCCCCCTTGAAGATCCTGACGGGATCTCAGGGAGGATCACTGCACTCAGCAGGACAAACCCTCCTCCCCCTCCTCTCCAGGTATAATTTTGGGACGTGTCTGGCCAGAAAAATCTGGTTTTCCCCCCAGAGGGCAGGCAGTGGGAGGAGCTGGGCTGAGGCAGGAGACCTGAGCCAGTTCTCACCAGTGGTGGGTAAAAGGCTGAAGTTTCTCTGGAGCAGCTCTCTCCTTATTCCTGTTTTCAGCCCTTTTTCACCATCCTGCTTCACCTTTGCTCTTGCAGAGAGAATTTATTGTTCAAGCTCCCCCTGCAACAACTTCTGCCCTCATTCCTGTCACATGTCCCTGCTGGGACAGGGTTTCCTCACCCTGTCAGATGATCAAAGCCTCTCCACGCTGCTGGGGCTGGGGTTTGTGGTCAATCCCAAACTGCAGCTGGTGCCCACGGCCACTTCTGCTTTTGCCCAGGGGCGCTGTACCCACCAGGGCACGTCCGCCTCAGCTCTGGCTTTTGTTTGATTTCACGGGAAAAGGGATTTAGCTCCGGCTCTCCTAATCCCCCCTGGGCTGAGATTCTGCCTGGATGAAGGCAGTGGGAGCAGTGGTAGGGAGGAGGTGATGGCCAAGCTCAGCAGCTCCAGTGACCACAGCTTCAGTCCCATCCTGGCTGCTCCCCTACGCCAGCAATTCTGAGGAAAAGGTGTGGGTTTTGTGGCCTGTGACTCTGAGGGAGGTAATGAAAGCCAGGCTGGGGCTGACACAGCTGGGGGAAAAGCTCATGGGGACAAGGAGAGGATGGGCTGTGCCCTGCAGGGCTGTGGGAGTGAGGGAAAGGGAAGGAAGCAAAGGATATCCAAGTGTTCCCTGCACTGTTCAGCCTTCTTGGGGACAGCAGGGTCACTCTTTTTTGGGATTCTCGCACTGTTTAAGCAACTTTCACCCTACCAAGCCTGTCAAAAGGGCAGAGAATGGCTGAGATCCCAAAAACACAGCACCAGAGCAGTCCTGGGCAACTCCAGACCAGGCCAGCTCTCACTGCCAGCTGCTGTTTCAGGACTCTGGGTGGTCCCTGCCATGCTGGGGGAGCTGGAGGGT
This sequence comes from Phylloscopus trochilus trochilus, assembly GCA_016584745.2. Classification (NCBI taxonomy): domain Eukaryota; kingdom Metazoa; phylum Chordata; class Aves; order Passeriformes; family Phylloscopidae; genus Phylloscopus; species Phylloscopus trochilus. The sequence continues at coordinate 7,341,778 of WQNJ02000024.1, read as the reverse complement.
CCACCCAAGCCCCTGGGTTCATGCTCAGCAGCATCTTGGCATGCTAAGGGTTAAGGTGGAGGAGGGACAGAAGACCTTTGTCCAGCTGCCCCAGCACCTTATCTGGGACTGCAGCAGGGGTGAAGTCAACACAGGAAACGTCACAGAGCCCACACTGGTCAGCGGCACAATCAGTGCCTCTGGGTAAGGCAGATATCTCCTTTTATTGCAAACCACAAGGCTCAGCCACAAAGTTTACAACCAGATCTGAATATTCCAGAGCTCCCTGAAGGCTGCTTTGCTCTGGGATGGATGGAGCAGCCACCAAGCCTAGGCTGGGATATGGACACTCCAGCAACCTCAGCCTTGGCACTGCTGGCCTTGCTTCAGGGTCAGCGGGGAAAACGGAGCAAAGGCCTGGATAAAAATAACCTTTTTTGTGCTTCCCTTTCTCGCTGCCTTGGGGTGCATTGCTCGTGAGCTGCGGCTGCTCATGCATTGTCACACTCCCATCAGCAAGTCACATGTGCCACAGTGACTCCCGGGGACCCCCACAGCTCCCCACAGCCCCCCACAGCCTCCCAAATCCCCCACACTTTGAGCCAGCCCAGCCCAGTGCTCAGCAGCTGCTTTGCCCTTTTTGCAGGACCCACCAAGCACTTGTCATAAATTCCCCAAGGGAATCAAAATGAAATCCATTGGAAATCACCCGTTGCTGCGGGAGTTTTGTGGCACAGAAAGAGCCCCAGGGTCTTTCCAGGCTCCTTGTTACCTTCTTGTTTACCAGCACCAGCTGAGGAAGGGTGCATTCCCAGTGCTTCCTCGGCCCCTGTCCTGCCCACAGGCCCCTGGGATGGCCACAGCCACATCCAGGGATTTCTGCTCTACCTGGGCAAAGCATTCTCTTCTTTCTGCCCCTGTGGGAATCCCAGGGAAGCTCCGGCCACGCTGGGAGTGCAGCCCTGCCAGTGCCATGGATCGCCCAGGGACATGGGCAAGGAGGATTTAACCCCTCTTTGGGATGTGCAGGATTTCTGCTGGGCTGCGGCTGACAGAAGCAGGAGAAGCTTAGGTTTATTAAAGCGCTTTTATTGGCTCAGGATTCAAAAACAGAGAATGTGCAGAGCAGGTCACAGAGCTGCTCAAGGGGTTTTTATATCACAGTGTCCTGGCATGGACTGAGCTCCTGCTGGGCTCTTCAGCCACATCCCTGGGTGTCTCCATCCCCCTGGGGACACTGAGGAGGACATGGTGATATCCACTGCCCTGCCAAGGTGCATTCCTCTCCTGCCCTGAGGATGTCACATTCCTAAGGGACAGCGGGGGCCAACCCCACCATGTTGTTCCCACGGTCAAACACGGAGTAGAACTGACGGATGAAAACATCACCCAAAATCCAGAGGGGTCCTGTGGGAGGGGGCACGTCGTTCCCCTGGAAGCCGCTGGTGCAAAAGGTCATGCCATCACCAGACTCCTGGGGAAGGAGAAGTGGAAAGCTGGGCATGAAGCTGAAAGCCTCGTTCACATGGAAACACCCAGGAACAGTGGCAAAGCAGAAACCAGCAGGGTTTTTCACCCTTGGGGACACACTGCCAGCTCCCAGCATGGGGCTGGGCCACCTTTGCCACAGGAGCAGCTGGAATTTCACGTGGAGGGAGCCACAGCCATACCACAAGGGTGTAAGCCTGGGCGCTGAGCGTGTAGGGCAGTCCGTTGATGGTGAAGGTCAGGTCAGGCATCACGTTGAGGTTGCTGCACTCCACGATGTACTGGAACACAGCCCAGGGCTCAGGGGCTGTCCAAGGGGGTCCCTTCCAGCAGGGAAGGGTCCCCAAGGCTTTGTCCCCTCCTGTCCCCACCCTGGCTCTCACCTCTCCATCCACAGACACGGCCCCAATGAGGTTTTGCAGTTCTTTGATCTCCTTGGTGGGGCCTGCAATGAGCGACGTCCCGGTGTCCACGATGGCCTGGCAGCCGTTGGCACAGAAGGTCACTGTACCACCCAGCTGGATGCTGGAATAGGGGAGAAGGAGCAGGAGGGGTTTGTCCTGCTCTGCCAGCACAGCCCTGCCCTCTCTCCCTGCCCAGCAGCACTCACTTGTCCAGCTGGATCTGCCAGTAGCCCTGCTGAGTGACTGGCACCCAGTTCAGGGTCCCTGTGAAACGGGAGGTGTCAAAGCCCCCAAAAAGCAGCTCTCCTCCCTGGGGGGACTCGGGGTTCCTGCAGGGAGGAGAAGGACACATGAAAGATTTTTGTCCATTTAGCATGGATCTACCCCAAATTTCTCCCCACAAATGCTGTAAGGCCACAGGTCTGCAATGCTCAATCTGGTACCAAAACCCCCTTCATTATCTCAGTACAATTATCGGTATTTTAGCAGCCCCTCCTGCTCCCTAAAGCACTACCAGACTCTGAGCAACTGAGCAACTCTGCAGCAAAGCCACGTGCGTACGAGCTCATGTAGACAGAGAAAATGGGCAGCTCCACCAGATTTTGGGCCATCATGTTGTCGAAGACAGGGGTGACCCCATCCACGGCCAGGGAGGGGTAAGCCAGCCCCAGGATCCCATCGAACTCAGCATCCAGGAAGGCTTTTCCTGGCTCACTGATGCTCTCTGCAAATTGCTGGTTGCTCACGGTCAGACCCTCCACCTGCAGGGAGTAGGGGGTTCTGTGGGGGTTGCCGAGCCCGTGGGCAAGTCCCCGGCACATTGTCCAGGGCAGGGCAACCCAAAGGTCACTCACGGCCACTTGGTCGGATCCGATGATTCCCGTCAGGCTCCCAGTGCCGTACTGGATGGAGAAGGGGGTCCCTATCACCTGGTAGGTGCTGGACTGGGTTGGCTGGAACCTGGTGTGCTTAGCTGGGCAAGGAGATGGGATCTGTCACCAGAAATGTCACTTTGTTTTGCACGGCCACAGCTGCTAGGAGCCCCCAGTGAGGCAAAATGATGGTGCAGTGTGGGCCAAAATTCCACCAAAACTCCTTTGCTGAGGGATGTGCGGGAGTTCTGAGGGGGAGAAAGCCTCTCCCATTTCAGTCTGATGAAGGGTGCAAAGGCTGTTAGGGGGAGCAGGATCAGCAGCGTTTAACAAGCCCTGAGACGAGCACTGCTGTCCCTGCTCATAGCCAGCAGCAGCCCCATGGGCACTGCGGGATCCACTCCCATTCCACAATTCCCACTGGGCTCTGGGGCAGCCCTGGGGCTGCTCTGGTCCCACAGCAGCAGGCTGGGTTCTCTGGGGTTGGCTAATTGCTGACAGCCCCAAAAAGCCACATTTGTCCCCTGCTGAGTCCCCTGGATTTCTGTCACCTCTGTTAGGAGGGTCCCCAAGGCCTTGGGGCTGGTGGCCCGTGGCCTCGCTGGGCTCAGAGGATCCCCACTCACCACAGGCTTTGCTGACACAGTAGACAGAAGGCACCCAGAGGTTGGAGGAGCCCGTGTCGAACACCACGGTGAAATTCTGGGGGGGGGTCCCGATGGAGATCTGTCCAAAATACTCCAACTGCCAAAAAAGGGGGGCAGGGAGCACCGTGAGCCACCAGCACAGCCAGAAACACCCTCAAAATGGAGCCTGAGGTGTCTGCAGGGCATGGATGGGGCTCAGTGCTGTATCTGTCACAGCCATGCCGTGCCAGGTGAAATAAAGGAGACAAATATTTAAGGAACAGCAACGGGGACTGAGGACAAAAGGCAGCACGGTGGGTCCAGGGGGCCCTGAGGGGACACTCGTCACCAGGCAGGGGGTTTTGGGACAGGGGAATTGGGGATGGGATCCTCCTGGGGAATCCTCCCACCACCTCCAGGTGCTCTGTGGTGGGCTCTGCCCCGAACACTGTGTAACTTGAATTTTGGAGTAAATCTGTCTCCAGGGGCATGGGCAGAGCGCAGCAGGGCAGGAGGGGGGCTGGCAGTGCCTGCCATGAATGCCCTTCCTTGTCCTCATCCTCACATTCCCGGGGACAAAGCGCCGGGCAGGCAGCGAGCCCTGGCATGCCAGGCACTGCCTGGAGCCGTGGAGTTTTTGGGAAGCGTTTGGGCATCAGGTGCTGCTCGGGCAATCTGAGGCTGCTCTGTGCCTCCCTGCTCACATCCAGGTAGTTGATGAGGGGCTCGTTTGTCTCTGAGAAGGCAGCGCAGTCCTCGTTGCTCGTGTCCAGCCCTCCCTGGGCTCTCCAGAGGTGCCAGAGCTGCCCACGATCCCGCAGCTGCTTCCGTAGGGAGCGGCGCCGGGTCAGGGGCACCCTGCAGATGAAGGTCCTGGTCACCCCCGTGGGTGCCCTGTGCCCACCCTGAGGGTTCTGGTCACTCCCGTGGGTGCCCTGTGCCCACCCTGAGGGTTCTGGTCACTCCCGTGGGTGCCCTGTGCCCACCCTGAGGGTCCTGGCACTGCCAGGATGAAGGTTCAGAGCCCACATCCCCCCACTGCAACAATTTCCAGCCTAGGCACAGCAAAAGAGGGACATTGATGTGCTTTAGGGGACAGGAAATCAAGGCCAGAGCTGGCAGGAGAGCATCCAGGCCCTGGAAGTGACAGGACAGGCAGCTTGGGATCACTGAGGGAAAAGACTTTTGGGCTGGACAGGGTAAGCAGCACCAAGGGCCACCCAGGCTGGTTTTTCATGCCCTCCCTGTGTACACAGACCCCTTTGCAGACCCCTCCTGCTGCTGCCAGGCTCTGCCCAGAGTGATGGAGAACCCTGAAATCCCAGTGTGGTGCCAGCACTCCGGCACAGCCGCGGGGTGCCCAGGCTGAGCTTTCCACCCCTCACACCCCTGGCCCTGGCAGCACCCTGAGAACGAAGCCCCCGAGACCCTGGGGAGCCCGGCTGCGCCCTGGGGACCCCCTTACCTTCGGAGGGCGCTGGCCAGGGCCAGGCAGAGCGCGGCGAGGAGCAGCAGGCGCCTCATGGCGTGGCTGGGTGGCCGTGCCTGCGCTGGTGCCAAGCTCTTATAGCCGTGGTGCCAAGCCTGATAGCAGCCCTGCCAGAGTCAACACCGGGCTCGGGCACCCGCGATGAATCACTGGCCACGGCCCCGGCGAGGCTGAGCGGGTGCTCCGGGGTCACGTTTGCTTTTCTGGGTGAGGACGGTGCCGAGGGACCTGCAGGAGCTGAGCAGGGGTGGGTTGGGCATGGGGATCCCACAGAGGGAGCTGAACAGCGTCCCCATCCCAGCACCAGTTTCCATCCCAGCACCAGTTTCCATCCCAGCACCACTTCCCATCCCAGCATCAGTCCCCATCCCAGCACCAGCCCCTCATCGAAACCCCCCCAAAATGCTTTAGGAGAAGGTTTCCCTTCTTCACCCCACAGCCCCATCCCAGGGACCTGCCCCAAACCCCCGCAGCTGCAGGGAGGTGCAGGACAGGGATGTGTTTGTATCATCAGCCGCCGACCTAATTTTAAAAGGCAAAGACTAATTAGCACTGATGAAGGGCTCAGGAATTCTCAACTTTCCCTTCCAAAGGCAGGGAAGGAGCAGCTTTCCTTGCAGGCACTAATGGGCTCATCCCCTGCGAGTTTTGTTTAACCCAGGACTAGTGTCCCATTAAAGCCTCTGTGAGTGCAAATAGAAAATGCTGATGAACAAATAAAGCCTTCAGATATGGAGGGAGGCGAGTGGGGGGAGTGAGTGGGGGCAGGCGAGGATTTTCCTGCTGCCCCCATCTCCCAGGCCCAGGAGGATGCTGTGTTGTGCTTACTTTCCATGTTTTTGGCAGGTGCTCAAGGGGGTGTTTTGTTCAGCGAGCCCCATCCACTTGATTAAGAGGGCTTAGCACTGTGCTAATCGATTTTTTGTTTGCCCCGGCGAGCCTGTTTTATCTAATTAAATTTTATCTAATTAAAACCCTCGCCCAGGAAATTAAAGTCCTCATCTGTGAGGCACAGGTACCAGGGGTGGCTGGGGACAGCTGAGTCACATCCTGCTGTCACCGGGATCTTGTGTCCCCATCCCCGGAGATGCTGCCAGGCCCCTCCTCTCCCCAGCTCTGCTTTCAAGAAATCCATCAAATATTTCTCAATGCGAGCAGGAAAACATTTGGCACAGCACAGTTGATGACGATGGCAAATGCAGCTGGTTTTTTCCAAAACAAATGAAATTCCTTGCATTCCCCCCTGCGGCAATATTTTTTTTTTTTTTTACTGAGTGGTTTTTATACAAATTTATTCTCTATTTCCCCTTTTGAGAGGCAGTTTAAGGTACCCAGCCTCCCTCCTTATCCTAATCACATATTCATGGATTAGAAAGAAACTTCCTAAAACAAAAGCAGCTGCAGCAAGTGCCAGATCAGCCAAAAGCAGCAAATGGATTGTTCCAGACATGGTTTATAACCCAAAAATCCTATCAGAAAACCCAGCCTGAAGGGTCACTGGGCTTCGGAGATAAATGTGAAGGTGAACAGCATCACAGACAAGCCAAATACTGTAAGTGAAATAGTTTATTTTGTGGAAAAGATTCCCCAATTGGATCATCATAATCTGCAAACTCCTGGCAGCAGATTCAGCATTAAAATAGGAAGATGAAAGTCACAATGAGGCCAGAGCTTTCATTTAGAAATTTTTTGCAGCTAAGCAAATCTATTTTGACTTTTGAGTTATTTTAGAAGCAATTTTAAAAGCCCAACTCTTAGGGGCACTTCAAAATTTTTATTTCAAGTAGAACAAAGTGGTTTGTTGGTGGTTTTGTTTTGGTTTTTTGTTTGTTTGTTTTTCCTCTATATTTTGGGAGCATCTGAGCTGGATTTGCACAGAAAATTGGGTCAAAAAGGCTTTGTTTCATACATATTCCAGCTGTACCTCAATGTGTGGAATGCAGAGGGAAGGTGCCCAATTTCCAAGCCTTGGTGTCCCTCAGCTTGGCAGGGTCAGCCTGTGCTGCTCGGGAGAAATTGAGGAAAGGTGGCCCCAGCTCCCGGAATATTCCAGAACGGAATGGCCTCTGCCAGGCAGTGACTGTCCCCAGCTCTGTCCCCCCCTCCAGGGCCACACACCTGCCCAAAGGTGCATCAGAAGTTGGTTTTGCCCCTTGGGTGGAAAACGTATCTCTCTCCAGCTGTGTGTGAAGCACTTTCCTCCTTTAAAAAACCCGTTCGCAGGCTGCAAACCTGTTATCTGTGTTCCTTTTTACACATTTCCTTTAGTGGAGCCACTGCCCCGACTGATTCACATCGTGCCCCAGCAGGGTTTTCTGAAAAACCCTTTCTTCCTCCTGTTATCAGACACTTCTCCCACCTGTTAATCTGTTTATCCACCACCCAGCACTTGAAAGCGCTGCAGCAGCAAACTCTCACCTGAAAAAAAATCAACAAACAAGCAAGTTTCGGTTAAATATACCCCAAAATATTTACCTGGGACTCAGCAGCTGTGAGGAGAGCAGGATCAACATCTGATGATGGAGCTACTGGATGGTGGGAGTAGTCCCAGGGACGAAGGGGAATTTCAGAAGTGACCCCATCTTGTGATGCAGCTCCAGGGGTAGGTGATGCTTTTTGAGACCTTCTCTTTGCTTTTAGATAATCTGCATCTAGGTAATCTAAATCAGGGAGATTCTTTGAGATGTTATATCCCTGGGACTGTGTTGCTGTGGGCTGGTGGAGATGTTTAAAGGTGAGTAGGCATTGTCCCCATGAGTCAGGGACCTTGAAAAAAGGAATTTCTTGTTCCTTTCTGCCAGGGAAGAGGCTGGGCTGCTGCAGGGCACCTCCAGAGCTATAAACCCCACAGTTCCTATGAACCAGCAGCCAGCGCACCCCAAACCTCCGGGGAACTCTCAGGATGGGATCTGCCAGGCTGCTGCTTGGACCCCAAAAATTGCAGAATATTTTCCAGAGTGTGGGCAGGGGAGGCCCATCCACCTGCAGCAGACATGGAGACAGGTGGTGTAAAATGCTTCACCCCTATGGAAAATGTTTGCTTGGAAGCACCAAGAGCTTGTTTTGGGTGGCAGCTGAGTAGAGCTGGGCACAGCTCCCTCATCGCTGCTTGGCTCCAAGGAAGCTCAGCTGAATTTTGGGACAAAGCTGCTGGAGGACAGAGAACTGATGGGGGGCTGCAGGAGCTAAACAGCTGCAGAACAGCAGAGAAACACCCCAATATATTTAAATGAGGCCGCTGACAGAGCGGAGGCATCATGGAACTCGTGAGGGCTCCTTGGTGCCTCTGACCTGGGCGTAGAGCGTGACCGCATCTGGCACCGCTGCGCTGCCGGGCCCCGCTCTGCACCCAAACCCTGCTGAAACAGCCCCAAATCCTGCTGCCTGCACGGCCCCAGCTGCCCCAGGGCCGTGGGGAACGAAGGCGAGGGAAGCTCTGACCCCCAGGTAAATCGGTGCTGGGCGCTGCCCTCCGGATGCAGAGGGTGAAACAGCGGGAGGAGAGCTGGGCTGGCAATCCCCCTGGGCATGTCTTGGTGCCATCCTGAGCTCCAGTGAGCCAGCTGGGCCTGGCTCAAGGGGGATTAAAATAATTTGGGGCATTCTGGAGCTTTCCCTGACCTTTAGCCGAGCGCAGGTGCTGCAGGTTGACCCCTCGCTGCCCAGCTGAGGAGCAGCTCCTTGCAAGCCTTGATTTCAGCATTTTCTTGAGGAAGTCCTGGGGGCTGCAGAGTCCCAGAAGTTCCTGAGACACCTGCAAAAGCACATTTGGTGCCAGGCTCTCACTGGCTGCTGTCTCAAATCATATTTTCGGTGCCCACCTGATATTGGTGCCTCCATCTCACCGTACCCATCTCAGCACAGAAGCCGCTGCTGCTGATAGTTGGATTTGAGGCTTATTTTGCAATTTCCTTTTGAACAGCGCATTTTTCAGATCCTTATCTGCTGCTGCAGCAGTGTCTCCTGCCCCACCGTAGGAAATGAGCCCTTTAAGACTGGCAGTCTTTTGAGAAGGATATTCGGAGACAGATTTGTTCAATAGAGATGGGGGGAAAGGAGGGTGAAAATTCCTGCAGACAAAAAAGAAGAACTTTTAGCTTGGCAGTCACCAAACTGTTTGCATGAGTGGAATTTCTCAGGAGATTGGTGGTTATCAAGAAAGCTTTTGATGAATTAGGCTCAGCAACGTGTCATAGAGGAAATGACAGAATCTTCTCCACAGGATGGATAATGCCTTTGCTCTATCAATTTATCCATCAGCCTATCAATCAAATTATCATGGCTGCTTTAATCACTGTATCAAAGCCTCAGCTGAAGATCTCTCCCTATCAGCCATTTATAAATACTGTTTAACTGAGGGAAGATTTAAAGTGCTTCTTTGCAAGTGAAATCTCACAAAAGGAACACCCTATTCCTATTTTTACAAAATGAAAATCCTTATTTTTTATTATAAATCTCTTGAGTGTTATGGCCAGAAGTCCCAAACCAAGGGGCCCAGCCCAGGCATTGGTGTTTTCTGATTTTCTGCCTTAAACCCTCTTAACATCACTTGGATTGAAGCTCTCCCAGTATTAAATGCAAGATGTTTCAGACACTGAGGTGTTGGAAGGCCTCTGATATTTCTGTCTGGACCTTGATGGATGCAAGAGTCTCACACCAATCCACAACCTTCCTTTCGCTACTTTTTTTGTGTTTTTTCTGCATCTTGTGGTCAGTTTTTTATTTTTCTGTTTATTTTGAATTAAAAAGAGTAAAAGAAAAAAAAGAACCGTGAGAGAGGATTAAAGCAAGAAGAATAAATTTCAATTCTTTTGTGGTGGAGCCCAGGAAGTCCAGACAAGTCTCAGATATGACCATGTATAAAGCCATTAATTCAGTGATAAGGAAGAGCCCTTGGCTCTGCGAGGGTGAGAACCAGAGGGATTCTCACAGGGGGAGGGCTGGGATAAAATGAAAAACCCTTATTTGTTTATTTGTTTTTATGTTTATCTGCAACATCCAACCACCGCTTCCAAGCGCTAACCGTGCTCTCATGTGGAGCAGCGTGAGGCTCAATGGGACCCTTTTTTTGGTTGCCACCAGGTCTTGCTGCCTCTCTGTGTCCCCCCAGACCCTGGAGACGCCTGAGCAGGAGGATGAGCTCTTGTGCGTGGTGAGTGCAGCCCCCCGGGGCACAGAGCCCTTCACAGCACCTCTGGCACCATCCCAGGCCAGGCTGGATGGGGCTCTGAGCAACCTGGGCTGGCTGAAAATGCCCCTGCTCATGGCAGAGAGCGACCTTCAGAGGTCCCTTCCCACCCAACCCATGCCATAATTCCAGCATATCTGTAATGTCTCACATTCTCACCCTGGCAATGAGGGTTTTGAAAATCCTTCTGGGGACAAGCCTCCAAAAATGAGGGGCAAGGAACTCAAATCATTCTTGAAAACCAAGCCTCACATTTTGGGGCACACCACCCCAAAGCCAAAAAGTAAAACTGAAAGCTACCAGCAAAACTGAGTCTAAAACGTGCCTTGATACCATTGGGAGATTGAAAAGAATTTGGTAATTTCAGTGAATTTCAGTTTTCCTCTCATTCAGCTGGATTCCTGCTGTCACGTCACTTGCTGCCTTGATGCTCTACGCTCTCCTCTTGCTGGCCCTTTACATCATGCTCAGCAGGAAAATTGGTAATTAGTGCCTCGTTGGCTTTCCCTGGTGATTCCCTGGTTTGGGGTTGGTGTGGGATGGGAGAGGGGCAGGGCAGGGCTGCTCCAGGCTGGCTGGGGGCTCTGGGTGACCTGGTTGCACTCATCAGTGAGGGCTGTACAACCTTGTGTTGCTTCAAAACTATTTTCTTTTATTGCTTCTTTTAGTAAAGTGCTGGGACAACACCAAGAGTTAGCTCACAGAGTATTAATTCAATGAAGCTGCAGTTTCTAGCAGGGAATTCTTTCACACCCAGCTGCTGCTCACAATTGCACAAAGCCCAGCTCTGCTTTGGGTCAAAATCATTCCAAACTTGCAAGAGGCCCTGACACTGTGATTTGCCAATGGAGCCTCTCCTGGTGGGAGAACAGGGCCCCAGACCACCTCAGTAATTGAGTGTATGATTTTGAGCCTGCCCCAGTGCACAGCAATAATTATTTTGGGGCGGGCTGGTTTGCCCTGGGGCTGCTGAAGCTGGGGTGGGGTGTGCTGGGCACAGCAGGGGCCAGGCTTCACTCTCCTCTTGGTCACAGCCCAGCATTCCTGTGGGATGCAGGAGAGCAGCAGCCCTGGACAGCATCCCAGCCCCCAGCCCAGCCCAGCTCTGGCCTCGTCACCAAGAGGGGTCAAGGCACAGAAACCCAGGGCACAAAACCCATCACCAGCCTACGCAGGTAAGGGGCTCCTGATGCAACGGGGTGTTGTCCTGGCACAGGGATGGGAACTTTTGGGTGGCATTTGTGTGGTGTCTCTTCCTGATGAGCTGTGGACAGCCCGGGGATGGGATCAGGGGGTGGGCGAAGGGCCGAGCAGGAGCCGCCTCCTCTTCCCATTGCTCCCTCCCAGCTGGGCTCTCCTTGTGCCGTTTCCCCCGGGGAAGTGAGGCTGGGAGGGATCAAACTGATGCTTTGTGGGTTAGAATTTTCACTCCTGAGCATGTTTGCTTTTTCTCCCTTGATCCTTTTTTCCCTTTAACCCTCTGGAAAGTGCTGGGGTGGTAAATGTTTCCTGTTTTTAAGGGAGCAGTGACACATCCTCAGACACCTCAGAGGACTCAGAGGACAACCCTTCCTGCCCTCAGGTACCACAGGTAAAAACATCACCAGCCCACCTGGTGCTGTGTCCGGCTTGAAACCCCCAGAGCAGCATCAGGAGGGGCAAATCCATCAAACCACACTGAAATTCCATAAATAAGGCTTGGGGTGATTGTTGTCCCCTGTCACACGGAGCGTTCCAGTGTCCCCCACTCAGAGGGAAGCATCCCAGGGCACTTTAGGAAAATTAGGAAACAAAATCTTCTCTCTGAGGGTGGGCAGGCCCTGGCACAGGGTGCCCAGAGAAGCTGTGGCTGCCCCTGGATCCCTGGCAATGCCCAAGGCCAGGCTGGTTGGGGCTTGGAGCAGCCTGGGGCAGTGGAAGACGTCCCTGCCCAGGGCAGAGGGAATGGAATGGGCATTAAAGTCCCTTCCAACCCAAGCCATTCCATGATTCCCTGAATTGGTGCATGGGTTTGAGGGCAAAGGCTCCCAGGTGGGTGCTGGGGCCTGACCTGGGGTTCATTTTGCTCCTGCAGGGCCATGGCTCAGAGGAAAATATCAATTACACATCCCTGGTGTTTCCAGGGAAAGGCCACGGCTGTTCCCAGGACTACGAGAACATGAAGACTGGGATGGATTATGTCAACGTGGACCCAAAGAAGAGAAAAATACATTTCTGGCCCTTCTCCAGCCCCAGGGCATCCAAGGGTGTGGAGTACACTGATGTGAAGCTGTGACACTGATGTGAAGCTGTCACACCAGGGTGCCCAGAACCCCCAGCAGCTGCACAGCTGGCACTGTCCCCTTCCCCTGGGGCACTGCCTGGCACAGGCTGCACCACTTGTACCACCCCGACCCCGCAGGCACAGTTTCCTTGGTGTTTTCCTTAAAGGCAGCACTGTTCCCGAGGGCTGGTTCCTCCCAGTCAGGCTGCAATCAGCTCTCCACCTCTGTGTCATGGCCCTTTTCCCCTTCTTTCATGAAAGCAAATGGGCTCCAAATGGGCAGTTCAGGGAGATGCAGTGAAACTCAAAATCTCTACTCAACTGGCTGGCAGCTCCTCTCAATGATGTTGCTTTGCTCATCAGCCTCATAAAATCCTTTTAAATACAGTTCTTCCACTGGCTTTCCCCTTGTCCTGTCTCCCACCTTTTGTTTTCCCTGCTTTGTCCCTGCTCCAGGTGCTGGGGTCAGTCCCTCTCAGCCCCTATCTCCCTCTCTACAAGGCCTTTTAAGGATAAACTGTCCAATTAAGGAATGACACCTATATTGTTTTTACTTTTAACCCAATAACCAACCACCCATGGCCCACAAGCAGGCTCAGAACGCTGGGATTTAATGAAAGGTTGTGAGACAATTGATTTGGGATCGACCAGGGGCAGGGGGAGCCAGGCACTTCTGCATTCATGACCTTGTGGTGCAGATTCGGCCCAACTCGAAGGGCACATGAAGAAAAATGTTCCAAAACCCCCAACAATTCCTGGGGAATACTGGAAAACCCAGGAGAGGTGTGATTGTGGGACTGGAGGTGAGGCCAAAACCAGTGAGGGGAAGGTTCTGAGAAATCTGATTCAAATGCCTGGTGATTAAAAAGTGAAAATACTGAAGATTTCAAGATATTTTACTTTATTATTTAATGTCTTATTTTTACAGCTTTAGCCTGTGATAGTGGAAGGAATCATGCCCGTGGCTTGCAGGGAATTTGGAACCTTCACTGGGACACGTGCACATCACCTTCAGCAGCTTTTGAGCTCGACTGTCAGAGCTAATGGATACTCTTTCCTTCCTCATCCATGATTTATTCCTGCACAAAAATGCTCCTGGGAGCAGGGCAGGGGCCAGGCTGGGACTGCACGGGAACGGAGTTCCCTGCTCCCCGAGTCCCAGGTGGTTTTGGGCCCCTGATCCCGGCAAAATCAACCAAAATCAGCCAAAAGCAGCAGCAGTGTGAGAGCAGGTCTGCGTGGAATGCAGCAGGTGTTGGGTACGGGATGGGGCCGGGAGCGAAGCTGATGGGAAGAGCACAGGGGGAATCAGAATGTGCCCGGCTGAGCTAGGGCAGGGCCAGGGCTGCTCCCAGCAGCTCCCTGGGGGTGCCAGTGCCACATTTGGGCTGCTCCAGCGGGCACAGCGCGGTGCAGGACAGCTGTGCCCAGCTCGAGGGGACGCCACTGCCCCAGGGAAGGTGGCAGGGGACAGTCCCAGGCCAGAGGAGCTCTGCAGCCCCGCGGGGGGAGCGTGCTGTGCCCCGGGGCGAGGGACAGCTCTGTCCCTGCTGTCTGCTCGGCCAGCAGAGGAGGCGAAAGGAGGAAGCGGCGGCGAGCTCTGGAGCAGATGGAGCCGCGCTGCCGCCTGCCGTGCTCCGGCTGCTCCGCTGGCAGCTGCGAACACAAAACCAGAGTCCCTCCAGGAGGATTTTGCAGATGCAGGATCCTCTGTTCCAGAAGGACGCAGCATTCCTTCCCGGAGGATGCAGGATCCCCAGTTCCCGGAGGAGAGCAGCCAGAGGTTTCCCTAAACGCGGCGGGGGTGGATGCTGTGGTCAGGCAGCGGCCGGAGCGCCTCTGTCCGTGCCCCGGCGGTCACAGCACACAGGGTGGCTGCGGCAGCGAGGACAAGGCGGACGGCGACGCTTTTCTGGGCGGAACAGCGATTTCTGCAAAACGCAGTGCCACCGGGTGGGGAGAGCCGCGCTCTGCAGCCACAGAGCGGGCGGTGTCACAGCGGGCGGTGTCACATCTGGAGGTGTCACATCTGGAGGTGTCGCAGCCTAGAGCGTGCCCGACTCTGTCACGCCCTCGTCGCAGGGCGGGTCCAGCTCCCTGGCGCTGTCCAGCGGGACCCCGGCCTGGTGGCTGTGGCTCAGGATCGTGGTTTTCCTGCTGCACAGGCTCCCGGTGGAGTTGGGTCTGCGCAGCCCGGCCCGGGGGCGGCCCCAGCAGCCCCGGCAGCGCCCGGCGTCCTGCAGGAGGTGCCCACTGAAGAACAGGTAGATCCAGGGGTTGCAGCAGCTGCTGAGGCTGGCCAGCAGCATGGTGATGCTGAAAGCCACATCGGTGGACTCTGGCAAGGCAAGAGAGAGAGATGAGACATCCCCGGGGGCTGGGGAGGGCCTGGGGTTCTCCTGGCTCACATTCCTGTCCCACTGGCATTCCTGGGGGCTGGAAAGTTGGCAAAGCCAGGCTCTATTTTTCAGGTTCTGAGGTGCAAATGTGCTGGAGCACATCCTCTGAGAGGTGAGACCAAGCAGCTTCTGGGCTTTCCTTCAGCCTCTTAGCAAAGAGGCTAAAAGCACCTTAGCAAAGGCGCCCAAAGCACCTCCCAGAGGACTTTCAATCTTGGGTGAAGTCCCTTCTACTGTTAGCAAAACTACTGAAAATTACAGGAGAAAAAAATTCAACATAAGAACTCAGAAATTCACTTCTGAAACCTCTGAAAATTGCCGGAGGAGAGGAAAGACACACGTGGCAAAGATGTCTTTGCACATCCCTATGGATGGTGGCCAGAAATTGACACTTCTCAGTGGTTTTTTTTTTTTTGGTGAAAGTAATTATTTGACTCTGAAAATCTCTCTCTCTTCACAATGCCTTTTAAGGATAAACTGTCCAATTAAGCAATGAGACCTAAATTACTTTTACTTTTAACACAATAGCCAACCACCCATGGCCCACAATGCAGACTTTTCTATCCAATTACAAAATACCACCCAGACCCATGAAGAAGAACATGAAAAAGAAGGACTTAGCCTCCTCCTTCAATCCTCTATCTTGTTTTTTATATATATTACTATATTCTAAACCCTTAAACTCTAAGTTTTCCACCCTGTGATATTACACACTTCTATTCAAACGACACACCCATACTCCCAGTTCTATCACTCAAGTTTGGGAGCCTTCTCCAAGGCCTCAGGTCAAATGCAGTGTTTTCTTGGGGGTCAGTGCCTGTCAGCCCAGAAAGTCTAAAATTCTCAGTGACCAGGGTTCCAACACTCACCATCATCAGGGGCATCCTCATCCCACACTGACCACATCTGCACGCTGAAGAAGGGTGCCCAGC
The DNA here is from genome assembly GCA_016584745.2 of Phylloscopus trochilus trochilus. Classification (NCBI taxonomy): domain Eukaryota; kingdom Metazoa; phylum Chordata; class Aves; order Passeriformes; family Phylloscopidae; genus Phylloscopus; species Phylloscopus trochilus. Next base: position 7,326,138 of record WQNJ02000024.1, on the reverse strand, counting down.
AGGTGACGTAGGCGGCCACGATGACGAAGGTCATCTTCACGGTGCGGATCTTGGCGCGGGAGATGGTGCGCACGCTGCTCACCCGCGAGGGCTGCCCGCCCTGCCCCTTCCCCGCGGGGCTGGGGGCGGCAGGGCTGGCCCCCACAGCTCCCCCCGTGCCGCTCTGGGTCTTGCCCTTGAGGTTCTTGCAGATCTCGTGGCAGATGAGGCTGTAGCAGACGCTGAGCACGCCCACAGGCAGCACGAAGACGCACAGCGTGGTCCAGGTGATGTAGGCGCGTGCTCCCCACGGGTACCCAAAATCTGCCCAGCAGTCCAGCACCCCCGAGCCCGGCCTCACCTCCCGCAGAGAGAAGATGAACACCTGGGGCAGGCTGAGCAGGCAGCTCAGCAGCCAGGTGGCCCCGATCATGGCGTAGGCCTGGCGGCTGGGCTGCTGCAGAGACTGCAGCGGGTGGCACACGGCCAGGTAGCGGTCCAGGGTCATCACCATCAGCATGTAGGTGGAGGCAAACATGCTGAGCACCTGCAGGTACTTGACAGCCCTGCAGAGCAGGTCGGGCCCCAGGAAGCGGTAGGTGACCTTCCAGAGGAGCTGTGGCAGCACCTGGAACAGGGCCACGCCCAGGTCGGTCAGCCCCAGGTGCAGGATGAAGAGGTGCATGCGACTCATCTTCCTCCTCAGCCGGTACATGGCCAGCAGCACGCCCAGGTTGCCCACGGTGGCCACGGCCAGGATGGTGCCCAGCACCCCGACCTCAGCCTTGGCCAGCTCCTCGTCCCGGGTGTGCAGCACCGTCAGGTTGGGGTCCCCTGCCAGGCTCAGCAGCCCCTGGCCGTGCCCAGGTGGGCTCTGCTGGGAGCTGTTCCAGCCCCAGCCCGGCTCCATCCCTCTGGGAGGCTCTGCAGGAGCACACAGCTCCAAGCTCTGATGTCTGGTTGTCCCCTTCCCTGTGCCCCCTAAGGTTCAGCTCCTCTGCCCCTGGCTGTGGGGCTGGGTGTGCCTGCTCCAGCAGTCCCCAGCACCAGGGCAGGTTGTGACCTTTCACCTGTCACACTAACCCTGCATCAGGCAGCTGAAATTCCCTCTCTGCCTGGGCTGAAAATATTCCTGTGGAGAAGAGAAGTGCAAGAACCACTGGTTCAGCCCTCAGTACTTCTCTCCTTCCCACAAAACCTTCCCAAATCCCTGTTTCTCCCTGCACTGCTCGCCTTGTGCATCCCCTGTGCAGGTAAATCCGAGGGGAAAGAGAAATCCTCCTTAAAAGCAGCAGAAAATGCTACAGAGGCTGCATCCCTTTGGCTTTTTCATCCCAACGAGAGCAGCCAGGTGAGCGTGTCCCAGCCCCGTCTCCACAGGCAGCGCTGGCGGCTCACGGGGTCGCCGGGGCTGGGCTTTATACCCCGGCAGGTCCCTCCCCGGTGTCCCCGCGTGTGAGCACTGTCCAGGCTGGCTTTTACACTCCCCGGTGTCCCCGGCTCTGCTGCCGAGCGCTGCCCCGGCCAGGTGAGTGCTCATCCCCTCGGGAGCTCTCCCACCCCTGCGTTTGGCAGGGGGATTTGACCAAAACGGGATTCCCAGAAGATGGCAATCCTCCTGCGCTTGTCCCCTGTGTCCCCTTGTCCCTCTGCTGCTGGGGACAATCTGCCCTTGGTTTGCAGCGTCCCTGCCCATCAGACCCCCCCAAATCTGTGCCCGGGGCTTCTCCCGCTGGGCTCTCTCTGTCCCCACAGCCTGGGGACGAGGGGATGCGGGTCTTCCACAGCAGGGGCCAGACATGCCCCGGTTCGTGCAGCTGAGCCTCAGCCCCGCAGCAAAGTCGCTGGAAAGATCGTTTATTGTCCCCACAGCCCGGGGCCGCCTCCTCCGCTCCGCTGTGCCTTCCCTTCTCTGCGGGAAGGGGACGGCATCGTCCCTCAGCAGCACGGCTGGAGCCTCAGTTCTGTTGTTTTCCTCCGTCTGGCACAAAACCACCCTGAAAATGGGGAGGGAGATTCTGCCCAGCCACGGGTCACCAGCATTTGCCCCATTTTCTTCCTGAAACCTGGCAAAAATCCATGGGAAAGGCAAAGCTGGTGGGGAGAAGGGAGCTGGAGATGTCCCAGACTCTGTGCAAGGCTGGGTGTGAGCTGAGGGAAAGGGGCTGGACAGTGGGATGAGGGCACAGAAAATGGTGGAAAAAAAGTTGGATTTTTTTTTTTCCAGTGGGGAAATGGGGAAATTTTTTTTCCAGTGGGGAATTTTCCAGTGGGGAAAATCCAGGTGAGTCTGGAGCTGAAAGGCTCTTGGATCTCACCTTCCTGGGAGTTTGGGCATCTCCTCATCTTCCCTTCCCAGCTTTTTTTTGGGCCTAGACTGTCTCTCCCCACAGGGGTGTGATTGGAAAGCATTTGTGGGTGTGTGTCCACACAATTCCACTTCTGTTTGCACAACATTTAGGCTTTGTTTTCCCCACTGGCTGCTGAATTATGGCAAGAAGAAGTGAAATTAATCTACTTTCAGCCTTTTTTTTTTTTAACCTTTTCTGTGGGGAAAAGATTCCAGCAGTGATCCAAAAATCAGCTGGTGTGGGCTTTGTCCCACCTGGTGTATGCTGGACACGGTTCTGCTTCTCTGGCTCCCTGGCTGCTGATATTCCATGGAAATTCCCTGTTAAAAAAAGCTGTTATTTGCTGAATAAATTTGCAGATCACCTCTAATAACTCTAAAGGAGCTCGGTTTGTGTCTAATTAAAAGACATTCATCCTTATGAGGCCCTGTGGATATAAAGTACCCATCAGAGAGTGCCTGGTGGAGGTGCTGTGGATGGGAAGGCTTTTGGTGGATAAAGTAATTTTCTGTGTTTCTGATCAGCTGTCTGATTTTCAGGAAGATTAATAGAGGGCAATACAAATAAAAACACCTTTCAAAGCAGTGAAAAGCTGAGATGAAGGCAGAGATAGAAGGGCAGAGTCTGCAGGAGGAAAGAAACACTGAGAGGGTTTTGAGGGCAAAGTTGTTTTTTTCTGGCAGCATTTGGATTTGGGAGTAAATTCCTTGCAAACAGAGCTTTTACTCCTGATTTTCCTTAGTTACAAGGAGAATTCTTTTCCAAGGGTGCTTAGAGGAAAATGGAACTAATTCACAACCGAATCACCCCTGGAACTTCAATTTTCTTTAGGGGGAGAGATGTCACCATAGAAAAGATTTGGTTTTTTTGTTGTTTTTTTCTTTTTTTTTTCTGAGCAGATGGAATGGAAAATAAATTCCATTTTCATTTGTGGGTTTGCTGAACATTTTGAGGCAGCTCCTGGGCTTCAGCAACACCAGAGCTGGGATTTCCAGCGTGGAATTCCTGTCTGAGGAAGGTTCTGGGCTGTTCAGTGCTCCAGGAGTTCCAGGTGAGTGATGGCCCAGCACTGCCTGGGCAGCCTCATCCAGCCCAAGTTTAGGCCATTCCCCTTAAGCCAGGCCTTGGGATCAGCGGCTGGAGGAGCTGTGGGATGAGGAAAACCCTGCAGGTTTTGGGCAAAGCATTTTTTGTGTCCAGGGAGGGCTGGGATACGGCTGGGATAAATTCCAGCCCTATGCTCATGGATATTCCTGCTGTGAGGTGAGCCCTCAGCACACAGCCCACAGCAGAAATGGGGTAAAAACTGCTGGGATCCCTCCCTTCCCCCTGGGAGACCACAGGGACCACATGGCTGCATTTCTAAGTCCCTAATTTCGGTTTATCGGGGTAAAACTGCATCACACTGCTCATTTTTGGCAGCTCTAGATCAAAGCCCAGCACAGAAAACGCTGTTCCTGTTACAGCTGGCACCCCATGTTCGTCCTGGGCAGCACAGGCAGAGGTTTTGTGATTGCTAAATCATTTGGCTCAGCACCTGGTGACTTTGTTCTGTGGGTAGCTTGCCGGTTAAATAAATAAAATGCGCTGGCTCAGGTTTATGTGCTGCTCTGGCCGCCTTCTCAACACAAATATTTCATTTGTGGTATGTGATGCTGTTAAATTTTATTGCTGACAGCATGGAGCAGGCTTGGGCTGCCTTTAGCATTTAATCACTGAAATGTTTTCTGTGGTTCAGGTCAGGAAAAGCCAGATTTGGTCATTTTGTGCTGGTTCAGATGCCGTAAAATTAATGGTGTTGCAACTGCTTCAGAGCATCCTGGGGTTGTCTCCTTGGAAAGGCTGAGGGCAGTAATGAGGGCTGGGAATTCCTGGTGTCTCCTGTAGTATTAAATGCCAGCTCTCTGTCAAAATGGAGCCACGAATGGGCTCCCCCTCCACCTCCTGAAAATATAAACTGCTGAGACTTCAAAGCCCAGCTTGTTCTTGCTGTTGACTTTTGTCCCTTTTCCCCCCCGCAAATTCAGAAAATTTGGATGCTGAAAATTTGATGGAATTTTAATTTCTGTTTGTGGCCTGCAATGTTTGTGAAGTGCTCTCAGGAAAGTCACTCTGTGGTGTCCTGGAGGGAAACGAATTTCCCTGCAGGGGTGGTGGTGGACCAGGGAATGGGAGTGCACCTCTGCTCGGGAGCCTGAAAGGATTCAAACCAGTCCTGGTCCATTCTAAAATCCCAGGAAATGCCCTAAAAATATTAAACTGCCTCTAAATGTTCACCTGGAACTGAAGAGGAGCTTCCAGCATTCAAAGCCAGGAGTAAAACCTTTTCTAGCTTCACCTTTTCCAGCCTCACCCTTTCCTCCCCCGCCCCTGTTCCCTCATTCAGATTTGGGTTTTTTTCCATTTAATTAAAAGCTCTGCTCCTTATTAATATTAGACAGCATAAATAAATCTGCTGAGCACATGAGGAGCGCCCCAGAGCGGGGCCTGCCAGGGGCTCTGCCGGGCAGAAGGAGAATTTTCATGGAAAATCCATGGGAAGCTGTGAAAATTGGCAAGCAGAGCAACAAAAGCTGACAGGGTTGTGGCAGAGAGCTGCGTTTTAAAGAATCAGGGCTCAAAATGTTGTCTTGAACATTAGCTGAGCAGGAGGGGCTGTGCCCAAACTGGGGGTTTAAAACATCCCTCCCCTTGTCCTGCTTGCTGTTCCCGATGTTTGGGACAGCCCTGGCCACTCAGACACCCCAAATCTTCCCAAATCATCCCCAGAATCACAGGTGAGACCCCACAGAGGCCACTGACCCCACAGCAGTGGGGTTTGGAGCCTCCTGTGCCTGGCATGGCCTGTGATGAGCCAGAGACGCCTCCCAGGCTGGCAAAGACTATCAGGGGCTTTCTGCTGAATGAAACAAATCCAATCCCGGGCTGTTATTGCAGCTGATAACTCCATTAGAGTTCACGTTTTCCTTCTTGTTTTGCTCTGTCTTTTCATTTTGACCCACATGTGTGGAAACCTGCTTAAAGTGAGGCAACTGCCAGAGGTAAAATTGAAGCTACAGGCCTTCAAGATAGCAAATTACTTGTTTATCATCCTTAAGCTCTCCCTGCTGGTTTCCTTGTGTAGCCAGGGATGTTTAAAGACTCTGGTAGCTGTGAAATGCTTCCATTTCCTCCCCTGCTACCTCATCTCCTTTCGCAGTTATCGTCATTAGCATTTAAAAACCAGGCACGGCCAGAGCTTTACAACCTTAAAATCAATAATGAAAAAAAGAAAAAAGAGAGCAACAACCAAAATTACATTTCAAGGCTGGAAACAAATGGCTTTTCCCTGTCCTCTGCTGTGGGGGAAATTTGTTAGCTGTGGTGTGGACAGACAGAGGGGAAAGGAAAATTCACCTGGGACAGAATTTGCACCCAGGTACAGTGACAACGTGGCCAGGCTGGAAAAGCTGTTTAGGTGCTTTAAATTGCTTTATGCAGTGAAAAATCTTGATTTGTGCATGAAATTTTCAGGCTCCACAGCCTGGAGAGATGGGCTTGCGATATTTTTAATAAATCCTCGCTAGGAAATTTAGCTTGGTGGCAGGGAGGACCCCCTGGTCCCGAGTGTGGGGATGAGTTTGGCAGAGCTGAGCCCCACGGGCAGCTTGGGGCAGGGCGGGAGCTTGGGATGCTTCAGGGATCGGCACTTGCAGCTGGAATTGGGGCTGGGATAATCCCACTGGGGACTGGGATGCTGGAAGGCTCTGGAGTGGGAGAGGAACCTCCCTCCCCTTTGTGCAGATAAGGGAGAGCGCAGGATTTAAAATACGAATTAATTGAATATCTCAGTACAGGGGGACGTGAATTAGAACCTTGCCATGACCTTAGCTCTGCTCCGTCTTTCCTTCCCCTCCTTCCCTGATGGAAATTCCGTGGTTATTCAGATCCCATCACCCTCCAGGTAGGAGAGGCATCAATCAGGGCTGGGAGAGGAGCGGCGCAGCTGCTTCGGGGCAATGTATTAGGAAATGATGAATCGTGGGGGAAACCTCTGCAGGAATCTGAACTGCCCTGCTGCGGCAAAGTTCAAGGCTTGGTGATGAGAGGTTGTTCTCGCCTGTTTGAGGGTCGAGCCCAGGGAAAGCAGAGCGAAACTTGGCAGCGGCTGTGCGGCTCCCTTGTGAGGGGCTTAAATAATTAAAACACTGGGAATTCCACACCTGCCCTGATATTTTTACCCTGAAAGCCTTTGGAGTGCCAAGCCAGGGGACTTTGGGGTGCTGAGAGACAAATTCACAGAATCAAGGCTTGGTCACCAAAGCGCCGCCTCCCTTCAGCCATTTGAGCAACTCTTCTGCTTTTCTTGCCACCTATTTTTTTCTTTTTTTCCTGTAGAGAACAACACAAAATAAGCCAAATTAACACTCATTATTGTAGCTCCATTCCTAGTTTAGCTCGCTGTGCTCAACAGACAAGAAGAACCAGCGGAATCGCTACCTTCAGCTCGCATGAAATGTGGTGGTGGGGTTTATGTTTTTTTTTTTTTTTTCTCCCCATCAGGGTGTGTGAAAATCTCCTTGGAAACAGAGCTCTGATGGTCTGGCTGCTGTCTGGGCTGCGCTTCCTGAGAGAGAAGCAGCAAGCGGAGCTCTGAGCGCTGCCTGCTCCCCTCGCTAAACGCCCGCGGGTAGGAGGTGCTGGCAGTGGGAATGGAGCTGTGGCACCGCGATGTTCCTTGGCTTTGGCGCCGGATTCCCGGCTCTCCCGTTCGCTGATTCCCGTGCTCTGACGATGCTGCCGTGGCGGGAATTGCCGGGCTGGAGGTTCCGGATGTGGAGCACCCCAAAAATGCTGCTCCAGATGTGTTCTGGGGAAGCGGATCTCCCCGGAGGGAAGCGGGAGCTGCAGCTGCAGCCCACTGGGGAACTCCGCTGGTTTTGCTGAGAGGTGACACCCCCCAAAAGTCCTCCCCTGTCCCAGCGACCTGCTGTGCCAAGGTTTTGTCTGGAAATAGGCACGAGCGTGGGGAGCCCTTCCCTGCTCCCATCCACACCCCGCAGCCCCTCCTTGTCCTGTGGGGAGAGCGAGAGGAGTTAATCCTCAATCTGCTCCCATCTGGGCTGGCTGGCAGGCGGAACGAGGGGCTGGGAGCCTTCGGGAGGGCAGCTAATGCTCCTTAATCCCCTGCCAGGGTGAGGTGTCTGAGGAGAAGGTGACAAAGTACAGCGGTGGCACAGCGCGTCCTGCGGGGCTGGGACAGCTGGCAAGGGAACAGGGGACAGGGAAGTGGGGCCAGCGGCAGGAAGGTGTGGGGCCAGCCCTGGGGAACGGGAAGGGGTTAGGAACGCGTGGGAGCAGCTCCGGGGGATGGATTCGGCCCCTGGGAGCGCCCAGCTCCGAGCTCTGCTGTCCCTTCCCTACCCTCGGCGGTCTGAAGTCCTCCTGGCCACCATTCCCGTCATCTGGGATGCTGAACGGACTCTGCTGTGGTGGGAATTTGGGATGATTGCCGCTCCTGTCGGTGTGACAGGCGGGGATGTTCCTCGCCCAACGCGGGTGTGTGCTCCAGTGCTCAGGGAGCTCAGCTCTGTGGGAAATGAGATTTAAAATTCCCAGCAGCTGCATAGTCTTTGCATCTCCTCTTTTAACTTTCCCTTGTGGAGTTGAAGGTCTGACTTCTTTTGGGAAGGACCGGTGTTTTATGACAAAGCAGTCTCCGAGGAGCCTTTTGCAAAGCAGGATTTCTCAGCTGGGAGAAGAGGGAACGGTGGCTTTGATGGCACAGCCGGGTGTCAAGAGATCTGATAAAAGCAGATCCTTTCACCGCATCCTCATTGTCCGCCGAGAAATTCAAGCACCACGGAACAGGAGTGGTGAATCCTCCTCAAAATCTAATTTTAACGACCCGGCTTGGCGCCTCTAAATGCCTGATAATGCTGAACCAAGGGGAGTGCAACGCCTTTTTTCCAGGCAGATCATAGATGGAGACGATTCTTTTAGCCTAAGGCTGGATCAGGCTGTGGCACTCGTTCTGCGCCTCCAAAAAAAAATCGTTTAACATCGCCAGACAATGGCTTTGTCTCTCGCTCCCCGCACTCGGTGTTAATTGCTGAGCATCTCTCAGAGCGATTTCCATGCGCGTTTGCACAACACATCTGAGAGGCCGCGGGGATGTGTTTAGCACTGCTGCAAACGGGAATTGTTGCCCCGTGTCGCAGAAAAATGGCATTTTGGAGCCTGCCGAGTGCACGGTTCTGTCACCTGTAGCTCAGCTGGATCATCCCTTCCTCACCCCAGCCACACACTGAACCCAGGGATTCCTCCACTGGTGTCTGGAAAATGAACAAAATCATCACTCGAGGACACGGGGTGTGGGGATTGCTGTGGGAGCAGCAAAACCACGGCTTCTGCAGCCTGCGTTCCTCCTGGAGTGGGGAGTCACAGCCTGGTTTAGGTGGGGATGGGAGAGGGAGATGCTTGGAGGTTTGTGCCTTGAGGTTTTATGTGTGTTGGAGGTTTTACACAGGTTTATTGGCAAACAAACAAACAAGCAAACCCCAAAACAACAACAAAAAACAAAACCCCAAACCCTCAGAGAGCCCCTCTTCTGGTAGTTTGGATATTCTGCTATATATCCTGGGCTATTGATAGAGCCCATATCTGGTATATATTCCATACTCTGGTCATAGTTCTGTTTTCAAATGGGATGGGGTTTTGTGTGTGGTTTTGCCGTGGTGCATTCAGATCCTTGTTTTTAGTGGTTATTCTGTGCCTGGTTCTATCTGTGGAGCTCAGCCCCGAGCCTGGGACAGCACCCGGAGCTGCTGCCCCTCCTGGCAGATGATTCCCACCCACCCAGGGCATCAAATCCCAGCCTGGGGCTTGATGAAGCCCCGATGCTGTCACACCGAGGTGAGAGCCAGCCCTGCCCCAGTGAGGGGCAGATTTACAGCTCAGTGTTGGATTAAGATGAGATGTGAAAATCGCTGCTAAACCTCTCGTGTTCAGCCAAGTGAGGCTCAAGCAGCCCCGGTGTCCCCCAGCTCCGGGAGATCGTTGGCCTCGAAGGGGAGATTTTAAAATAATTAAATTAATTCTTAAATCCTCAAAAGCTAATTGGGACAGGATTATCCCAGTGGGAAACCAGAGATGCTGGGGACAAGGGGCCATTCCCTGGAGTGACCTGCGCTGGGGGATGAGCCAGATGCTGTTTTCCCTCCTGCTGATCTGAGAGGAACAGGATCCAGGCCGGGGACTCAGAGATCCCTGGGCTCCTCTGATCACCTTTTGGGAACCTTGGCCTCGAGACACCTTTGCCAGATGTCTCAGACACAGCTGGAGGTGCAGAGCAGCTCTTGGGGGGGTGGGGGGTGGCGATTAAAAGGAATTGTTATCAGCTTGCCCAGAGAAGCTGTGGCTGCCTCATCCCTGGAAGTGCCCAAGGCCAGGCTGGACAATCTGGGAAGGAAGGTGTCCCTGCCCTGGGCAGGGGGTGGAACTGGATGGGCTTTAAGGACCCTTCCAACCCAAACCATCTTGGAATTCTACAATTTTATAACGCTGAGGTTTTTCTGCAGCATCTGTTGATATCTGACCTAATCTGTGTCTAATTTCGCAAATACACATTTATCCAAGTGTGGGAGCAATCCCTCTGCCTTTATCGGGAACCAGCACAGCCTTCTGCTTTTCCAGGGATAATTCTGGCATTCCTGAACCATTCTCTGCAGGGAGCCACCACTTCTCTTCCCATCCACCCCACTTAAAAAGCCACATCCAGAATATCAGAGCATGAGGAATTGCTTGGGAAGTTAAAGGTCCCTAGAGCCCTGAGCAACCCCATCCAGTGCCGAATATCCCAACTTTTGACAACCAATATCCACTGTCCTGCCCCCAAACTAATTAATTTTATGCATGATTGAGTTGAACACCATCGTTTAGCTTTGTCTGCTGGCAGAGGCTTTGAAGTGCAAACCGATTATGCAGGGAACAAGCTGGGAGCTGTTAATAAGTCCCAGCAAAGTGTGCACTGCTGGGAGGCTGTGTTAGGTTCCATGCAGGATTTTATTGTTGTTTTGTCTTGGACTTCAGCTTGGAGAGGAGTGGAGCAGCAGTAGAGTCTGTCACCAGAGAGAGAGAGAGAAGAGCAATGACACTGCTGGGAAATGTTTAAAGCTCCCTAAGTGTTAATGAACAGGAGCTGACTCTGCTGCCGCTGAAAATCTCATCCTTGCCCTCCGCTGCCCGGTTTTGACTCACTCCAGGCAGGCTGGTTGTTAATGGAGGGAATCAAAGGGAATCAGCTCAGTTCTGCTGCTGGGGCTGGCTGGAGGCAGGCAGGGAGGGAGGGAGTGCCACTTGCGGGGCTGCACCGGGTCTCGGAGTGGGTCCAGACTTAAATCTTGTTACATTCTGAACACTGCTTTGAGGTGTTCTAAAATCCTGGTGCCCAGGACTGTCTCTGCTAAAGGCCCTTTCTCTGGGTGACCCCTCAATAGCTGCTCCTTCATTTTTTTTATAGAGACAGGTAGGAAAGGAGTTCTTTAATTGCATTTGCAGGGACTTTCATTACCTCTTATCCACTTCTGCAGGAAAACAGGCCTGTAAGCATCCACTGAGCTCCAGCACAAACGCCGGAGAGCAGAGCTTTGCCAATGGGAAGCCAAATTCCAGAGACTGGGGTCTCCAGAGCTTGTCTTAGTTTGGCCAGTGATGAACAAATAATGGCACTTACAGTATTTTAAATCTGTTTTGTTGCAGGATTTTCTACAACCACAAAGTTCAAACACAGCTGCAAAAAGCTTTGTAAACTCAATGAAAATACCAACCAGAAAACTTCAGCAAAGGCTTTAAATGATCCATTAGTTGGTGCTCTGTCAACTATTTCCCTCCTGATTTTCTAGTTCGCTAATGGGGAAGGATCTCAGAAGGCCTTGAGATGGGATTCACGGAGAAAGGGAGAGATGGAAATCCCAGACTGGGATGGGATGGGACTGGAAATCCCAAACTGCCTGGGATGGACTGATGGGAGCAGTGTCAGAGGCTGGGGCTGTTTTGTGCAGAAATCCAACTGAAATATAAAACCTGGCCCTGGTTGCACCACACCTCGTAGGCAAAAAAACTCAACCCTCCAAAAAACCCAAACAAAACCCGCCGAAAACGAAGGGAAACGAAGGAAAAACTGCAATTAAAGGCGGCTCTAATGAGGCTGTGCCGCAGCCGGGGCACTGCCCCGCAGGGCCGGCTGGGGGCGCTGCGGCCCCGGCTGCGCTGGGCTGGGGGACACGGGGACAGGTGGGGGACACGGGGACAGGTGGGGGACACGGTCAGGGAACGGGGGGGACACGGGGACAGGTGGGGGACACGGGCAGGGAGCGGGGGGGACACGGGACAGGTGGGGGACACGGGACAGGTGGGGGACACAGGGACAGCTGGGAGATACGGGCAGTTCTGGGGTCCGGCAGGGAGTGGGGAGGGGGCTCGGGCACTGTTGTGGTCCGCTGGTGAATGGGGAGGGGGGCACGGGCACAGCTGGGGTCTGGGAGTGTTGGGGAGGGGGGCACGGGGGGCCATGGACAGGATTGAGGTGGTGATGGGGTCCAGGCAGGTTCCTCTTGGGACCAACTCCCAACCCCAAGACAAAACCCCAACCCATTTGAAAACACAACTATGACCAGAGTATGGAATATATACCAGATATGGGCTGGATCTATAGCCCAGAATATATATCAGAAAATCCAAACTGTACCAGAATAGGGGCTCTCTGAGGGTTTGGGGCCAGGGGGGGGAGAGGGGGGGGAGGGTTGTTTGTTTTTTTGCCAATAAACCTGTGTAAAACCTCCGACACACATAAAACCTCAAGGCACAAACCTCCAAGCATCTCCCTCTCCCATCCCCACCTAAACCAGGCTGTGACTGTTGACACCACCTGTGTCTGATGCCACCAGAGCCAGGATTTTGGGATAAATGGGATTCACTGATGTCTCTGCTGTTGCTTTTCCCTGGCCAGATCCTCTATAAATAAAGCCAAGGTCTTTGTCCCCATGATTCCTGCCATGACATTCTTCTGGTCACACAAAAGCAGCAAAACATTTTAGAACCAGTTGGAAAATTTTCACCAGTGTCAAAAATGAGGTTTGGTGGGGATGGTATTATTCCTGACATGGGAAATGTCTGGATTTCTTCCCCCTGTGTCTGGCAGGATTTCTGCACTTTGAGAATATTCATGCACTGATCTTGCTGACTTTCTTCAAGCTGTTTTTGTTCTTACCACCACTCTACCCATATATTGCTTCCCCCCACCCCTTCCCTGTTCAGACTAAGACAAGAACAATCTCCTCCATGCCCCAGACTCTGAGGAGAGTGGGTTGGCTTATTTTTGTGGCTGACTGGGCACGATATGCAGATGATGCCCTGATGTGTGCAGCAACCGTGCCCACAAAGTGCCAGGTTGATTTTGTTATTTTTTGCCTTTTTCTGAAGGTTCTGACAGAGCCCGTGGCTGCAGGGGGACAGAGCAATGAGGAGCAGCAATATGAGCATTATTTTGAGCTTTCCAGTGGTGTTTCTCATGTGGAGCTTAATCTGCTGTGTCTGACCCCACTGCGTGCCTCAGGAGTGACTCCAGGCTTGGCCCTGCACCCTGCAAAGCCCATTTGGCATTCAGAGGGGAGCTGATGTTTTTGGCTGGTTGGAACTTCTGATAAATGCTGGCACATCTGATTTATTGTCTGCCTCCGTTCCCAAGGAGACCACATATGTAGCAGCCTGAGATAAGCTGCTTATAACCTAAAGGTGAACGCCTTCAAATATCAGTGTCCCTTTCTCTGTCCCCACTGATAGGGAGCTCCTGCTCTCCCCTGCTATCTTTATTTCTCTGCTATCAGAGAATTAAACCCTCTGTGTTGTGTTGGGGAACCTTTCTGTCCTCACAATTGGCTGAAGTTATAAATCCAGCTGGGTTTCCTGTTACCATTCCTGATGCAGATGTGTTGAGCACAATGCTGCTGTCTCTGATTCTGTGGCCTGCTGGCAGCTCCGGTGCCGAGACCTGGAGCTGGGAGGTCCAGGACACCCCCCAGGATGTGCACAGGTGTGGGTTTGCTGCACCCCCAGCCCCTTTTGGGGTGCTTCACCCTCCTCCTGCCTTGCACAGGTGCAGGTGTCCTGCTCAGACAGTGGGGAGCTGCAGAATCCCAGGATGGTTTGGGTTGGAAAAGACCTTAAAAATCACCTCATCCCACTCCTGCCGTGGCCAGGGACACCTCCAGTGCCAAAGCCATCAGTGCCCCTCTGAGCCCCTGGCAGGAGCAGGCTCCAGTGCTGCAGCAGGGGTTTTCAGAGCACCCCATGCTCTCCACAAGCTGTGGGTTATGGAATCCTGTGGGGTTTGGGGCTGACTTGCAGCTCAGTTTGCTGAGAAGGGGTTTTGTGCCGTCAGAGGGGAGCAAAGGAAAGCAGCAATTCAGGCTCATGCATTGCTGGCATGTTTGTATCAGCCCAAAATTCGATCCAGTTAATAAAGTAAAAAGGGTTCTTATCAAGGCCAGTGCCAGCTGCTTTTAAGCAGTTTTTAAATTTTGATTTCCCATAAGGACTGGAATTAAAAAATTGGATGTATTCTGCTGAATAAAGACTTCCTGCCACTTAGGAATGCTGCCTTCTGGTAGCAGGAGAGAGGAAAAAAAACATGTATTCATCTGAATTTTAAATTCTCAGCTACAAAGAAAGCAATTTGGACCCTGGGTAAAATTTGAAGCAGGGTAAAATCCACTTTACAGAGTAAAATTCACATCCAGCCTGGGGTCCAAGAAAGAATGGAGCAATATTGTGGAAAGTCTTGTGGTGGGCTTTGCACAAGAGCAGATTGCTTAATTTTTTCCCAACGTTTTAGGCTCTCATCAAAGATGAGTGGATGTGAGACTGAATCTGCAGGAGCTTTCACAACCTCCCCTCAGCTGTGACTGTGCCTTTCCATCTGCATTTTGAACCAAATCATTCTCTGGTCGTGTTGGCTTTGGGGAGCGCCCTGGGAGAAAAATGATTGCAGCTTTGGTGTTGTGGAGGTCCAAAACCATCCACTGCTCTGTGCCCACCTGCAAGGGAATCAGTGAATTGCTCAGAGCCCTAAGGAGATTTAAAAATTTAGTAATTGAAAGGGCCTGGATTTTGTGTTCAGCAGGGTAGCTGGCCACGCGCTTTTTATTGAATAGATGCGGTTTGAAGGTGCATCCTGAGCCCTGGTTTGGGAGCAGATCCCATCTGTGCTGTCTCTGAGTGCTTTGGGGTGTTCTTTCTGCTGTGTTTTTAACGTGGCCAAGGAGGGCTGGCACTGCTCACATCCGAGGCAGCTTGTGGCACACGAGCTCCCTGCTCTTCCCTTGCCAGCCCTGCTGAAGGAGCTCTCTGGGTGCCTTCTGCAAGCACAGCAGGAATCTCAGAGCAGCCCCGTTCCTGCCGAAGCCTGGCTAGCCTCAGAGTTAAATCTGTGCTTTTTTAAATGAAATAAATAGGTGGTGAAGGAATAGCTCGGTGAAGCCCCCAAAAGGTGCAGACAAAAGGGGTGAGAGCTTTGTCCCCTCGGGGTTTGGGCCTAAAACCCCTCTGCTGCCTGGCCAGTCTGTTGCTGGAGTGTGGTGTTGGCTCTGAGAGCAAGACAGGTGATGAGGCAAAATCAGGCGAATCTCTTTAAAATTTAACTCTTCTTAACTTGCCCTGGTATCAGGAGCTGTTGGATGTGCCCAGCAGAATCAGGACCAGCTTTTCTTCGGGGAAATTGGGGTGAGATCCCCAGAACACCTGCACTTTTGGTGTTATCTCCTGTTTTAGTGGAAATTTCCCCTTCCAAAGCAGGCCATATGCTGGAGAGGGATGAACTAATCAGCTTCTGCCATGGCACAGCAGGGAAGGATCCCAGTGTGGCTGCGCTCACGGAGCAGCGATGCCAGTTTAGTTTTAATTAGCATTTCCCTCCAGGAAAGAAGTGCAGGCAGAGAAACACAAGAGATCAGGACTTCTTTTCCCTCAGCCTGGCTTTCCGTGAGGCTGCACAAAGCTGTCCCCACGCTGCCAGGCAGGTGGCAGTGCTGGAGAGTGCCCTGCTGTAAATGCTGTATCTGCACAGGTTTCGAATAACCTGGGGGTTTTGTAGGTTTTTAACGGGTATGGCATATTTCTAGTGATTTGGGGGGCATTTTGGGGTGTTTTTTAGGGTTTGGGGGCTGTTTTTTTTACTCCCCCAGGGTGTGCAAGGCAATTTTGGGGTGTTTTTTAGGGTTTTTTGGGAGTTAGGGGTGGATTTTGGGGTGTTTGGGGGGTATTCTTGGTTATTTTTTAGGGGTTTTGAGGTGTTTCAGGTGGTTTGGAGGATGTTTTGGGGGATTTTGGTTGTCTTGAGTTGGATTTTGGGGTGTTTTGGGGTGTTTTGGGGTGTTTCAGGTGGATTTGGGGGTATTTTTTTGGTATTTCAGGTGGGTTTTGGGGTGTTTTTGAGTTGATCAGTTTGTCCTGATGGAGATCACACTCTGAACTCCATCCCAGGCTGGTGCCTCAGCACTGCCCAGCCACTCTCTGCCTGCTTGGGCTGCAGTTCAGTGGCAGGAGAATTCCGAACTGTTTGTCCCTGTAAAGCCCTCTGGGATGAATGGTGGTACATAAACATGAGGTTGTGATGAGGTTTTAGGCTGTGCTGGAATAAGGAAGAAGATTTAAATGAGCTTTTTCTCACAGTAAGTCTTACTTAATATGGAGGGGTATCAATTTGTCACTGCCTTGCTTTGATTTTCCCTTACCCCTCCAGCTGATTTTGTGCACTGCAGGCTGGCTCTCAATAACAGAGTGATCACACAGCTCCCTGTGACTCAAAAACCAAATTGAAGTTGGCAATCATCAGTGCCTTTTGGAATTCCGTCTCCAAGTGTTTCCATCCAAACAAGCCTGTGACCCTGAACCTACAAGTCTGTGTTGCACAAGGTGTTTAAAATCTGCTGGGCTGCGGTCTGGGGTGGCCCAGGAGATGCAGCCCACGGGCACGGAGGGATGGGCTCCAGCAGAGCTCTCAGTGCAAGGAGAAGCCCTGACTTGGAGTCTCAAATTTGGGACATTTTGCCTGGTGTTCAGTCCCTCCTAAATGAACCCACAGCTGATTAGAGACACGTTAATTGCTCTGTGCCTTGAGGAGCAGAGGGAAAGGCCTTAGGATGCAGTTCTCGTTTCTCAGCCTTGTGATTCAGGGGCTGCCCAGCAAAGATCACTTCCAATTTCCCTGGAAATCCTTGCCAAAAGGAACAACATCTGCCCAGCTCCTCCTGGATCAGCCTGACCACAGACCTGCCTTTGAATCCTGCTGGTTTATCCATCCTGGATATCTCCATTATCTGTCCTGGGTGTTTTCATACCAGAGGTGTTGCAGCCACCTCCTGCAGGTGATCCTCAGCAGATTCCAGGGCTGTGCCACAGCACCGACACCTTTTATGTGTCAAAAACCAGAGAGAAAACAAAGCAGAGACCTGA
Organism: Phylloscopus trochilus trochilus; assembly: GCA_016584745.2. Classification (NCBI taxonomy): domain Eukaryota; kingdom Metazoa; phylum Chordata; class Aves; order Passeriformes; family Phylloscopidae; genus Phylloscopus; species Phylloscopus trochilus. The sequence continues at coordinate 7,309,318 of WQNJ02000024.1, read as the reverse complement.
GCTGTTTATTTCAAACACAGCTTTGGGTAGGGTGAAGAACCTGGGAGCATTTCTAGAAATATTGATCCGGTTTTGTGCCAGTTTGGGATTAAATCTGTCTATAACCACGGTGATTCTTAGAAACTCAACCCCAAACTTTTGAATGAGCTGCTGTGGCTTTAGCACAAACTACTCAGCCACTTCTTTATTTTAATTTCAGACAGAAAGGAGCAGCCCTGGACATGATTGATTACCTTGGTGACATTCATGACAACTGGGGCAATAGGGGATGTTTGCATTCTTTGTGTATATTACCTACAACTTCTTTATTGTCAACAAGGAGTGAACTCCTTTAAAAGCTGTCTCATTCTTAATTTCCAGCTGATGAGGTGAACTGCTTTAATTACACAGGCCTGAGCAGTTCATGGTAGAATTTCCAGTTCTGTGTGTACAGATGGGGAACAAAAACAGAATTATGGACTTGATGGGGAGGAATTGATCCTCTGCCTCCCTGTGGGAGAGGAGCTCTGCCCCTGCTGACTCAGAATGGTGAAGGTTATAAACGACAAGTGCTGGAGTGGCAACAGGCAAAATTATCTTGGAATATTGTGGTGCTTATGCAAAACCAATCAGTTTTATTTTTAGCTGCTCATGAATTCTGCTGGGAAAAATTTTTTTGAGGTGTCACCTTGACAGCTTGATACTGCAGTGATCACAGAAACCTGGCAAAAATTGGGGTATCGAGTTATGGAAGGGTTAACTCAGACTGAGAAACTGTCAGGTTTGTCAGCCTAAAGTGATTTTATTTTTGGGTTGTCTGAAACAAATTCATAATACTAAACCCTAATGATTCTACTCTTTTAATCCAAGATGCTATTTTATTGTTTTGATTATCTGATATCATTACACATCCATATTTATGACAGCCCTGAAGACTCCAGAGTCCAAAGCTTTTATTTCCTGGGCAGACACAACACAGGAATTCAAAACAAGACACACACATACAAATAAACACCAATATACATTTCAACAGTGCAGAAGAGGTAGTACCATTAATTAAGAAATATAATGAGCAGTACAAATATGGAGACTCTTCAGATCTGTCTTCATTGCACCCCTTTCAAGTGTCACAAGAGGCTACAGAGTCATTTATTCAGCATCAATCCAAATTTAAAACTGTCCTCTGTTCTCTGATATGATTTTACATGGAATTTTTTATTGGTGGCCTTTGGGTGAGTAGCTGAAGGGGACAGTACTTAGCTCAGAAATTAAACATCATGGTTTGTCAACAACTCAGAAAATGAGCTTTGAATTCATTACCTACAGGAACCAGATTGTGCACCTCGGGATGGAATTTTTTTTCTCTAAGAAGACCAAATTTCATGAGTGAGACTTGTTTTGGAGAGGAATATATATGTACATATATATATGAAAGTGGATGGGTTTCATTTACTCTGAAGAAAACTCCAGTGTAGCCCTGAAGTTCCACTAAGAAGCTGCAGAATTTAGGTTTTACTGGGGAGAAAAAACATGAACTTGATCTCGGTGGAGACAGAATCCTGAAAGTGTTGGAAAATAAAGATGGAAAGGCTCTGAGAGGCTTCTGTGGGCACATTCAGGGGCACCCTGGGGTGCAGAGAAGCTGCAAAGAGCAGGAGATCATAGAGCCAGAGCAGCAAAACTTTGAGCCACTTCTGATCACAGAGCTGAGCTCTTCCAGAGCTCCCCCGACCTGGCTGATTATTCCTGAAGGTTTTTTTGAACTGAAAGCAGTTGAGAGGTTTTGCTCTGTGAAAAGTGCTTTAGGGAAGAAGAAAAGAAGGATTATCAGCTGTAGAGGGTTAAGAATAAAAAGCAAAACAGAACTCAGTAAATGCATTTTGTGTTTGTATTTCCAAGGTGTATCTGCTCAGGGGATGCATACCAGGCAGATTTGGGAGTCCAGGGAAGGTTACAGGGAAAGAATAAGAAGAATTCCCTTTTTAATTTTTTTTTTCCAGATTTCCTGGTTTTTCTCTGTTGTTTAAGCTCTGATGGGCCACCAGGTGAAATGAAATAAATCCAAACCAAACAGCCAGGCCACAAGTGGAGGGAAGATCCTGCAAGTAACATTTATCTGATGTACTCCTCCTCAGAGGTGCAGGACGTGTCTTCCTCTGTGCTCTCCTCCAAATCTGGCAGGTTGCCCCAGAGCAATACGTTCACACCTGGCGGGAAAGAAACAAAGGAGGGGAAAAAAAAAATTTTGGATTGTGACCTTATTTTGAAGTTGCACAACTGTCTATTTTGAGAGAAAATAATCCCTGCAAAACCCAGCAAATCACGTTCATGATGAATAAATCTATTTTCTATCTTCCTTCAAAGTGATCTTGGGAGTGTTGTTGTTTATTTTTTTTTCAGCCCAATTCAGAGGACAAATCCCTGCCCACAAAAATATTTATATAACCAATTCAGGCAGCTACTGGCAACCCCCTCCTGAATGATTTGTTTGTGAACAGCATCGATCCGAGGCACAGGTGACACTGCAAGGTTTGGGCAGGGAGTTTCCCTGGTGGTTTATCAGGAAGTTGTGCATTCCTGAGGATCCAACCCTGCCAGACACTTGGCATCCCTCCCACCAGGATGCAGGAGCTGCAATTCCAGCTGAGGAGGACTCAGGGAGGGTCAGAGTGACAACGTGACTCACCCCAAAAAAAGAGATGCCTCCTGACAGCTGCCTGACAGCGCAGCAAAGCCACCCCCAGCACTATAAATAAACCTGTGTTTGTACTGGTGGGGGCCTTGCTGCAGAAAATCCTGACTTATGTGCATAGAGGGGGAGGTTAGGAGCCATTTACACTGAAATTTTCATTCACAGCTGCCTTCCCCCCAGCGGTTTTCTAGATCGGCAGCAATTCCTCCATGTGTCAGCCTCCCCCCAAATGCTTTGGCTGTTTTGGGATGCCTGGTTAGGATGGGGAATCAGGATTTTAGGGAAAGGGAAGGAAATAAAGGGGTCCCTCACCAGAGGGGTCGAGCCTGTTGATGCCAAACACTGCCTGGCTGTGGAACATCCAGAGGTGGCCGTTGTTGCAGGACAGCAGGCAGGGCTTGCAGGGACAAATCACGTGGTAGCCAACGACATTCCCACTGGAAAGGCAAGGGAAAGAGTCAGCCTGGGGAAAAGGTGGGCTTGGTGGCTTCTTCTAGCTCCAATTAAATAGCCCCAGCGCCAGACCATTATACAACACTCGTGTTCTGATAGAGTTGAGTGAAGAGGGTTAAACAAGTATCTTAAATATTTAGGGAACATCTGTTGGGAGTTACAGAATATCTGGGTTTTAGATCTTTGGCACACAGAGCAGCGTTTAGTAACCTAAATTGTGTAACCCAGATTAGTTTACATACCAGCAAATGCTGGTGGATTTCTTTATTTGTTTTCCTTTGGAAGGCCAGTGATTCCAACCAGCAGAGAAGTTCCTCACACCCAAAATCCACCTGTACACATGCACTGTGCACAGGAGGGTACCAGCAGCAGGAGTGATGGAATGGAGAACTAAAGAATGGTTTGGGTTGGAAAGGATCTTAAATCTCATCCAGCTCCACCCCCTGCCATCTTCCACTGTCCCAGGATTCTCCAACCTGGCCTTGGACACTTCAGGGATGGGGATGAGGCAGCAACAGCTTCTCTGGGCCAGATTACTGACCCTTATCAACTCTCCTAGACTGAAACTATAATAACCACTTATCCATTTTCATATGCTCTGATATTTCTGTTTCTCTACTTCCATCTAAAAACCAAACTATTGTGTCCCTATCACAACTCCCCCATTGTTCAAATTTGAGAAAGGTAAAAAATCTTGACTAGGGGGCTGAAAGAATTCTCTCAGATAACTGTGAGCTATTTGAGAGTTGTTGTTTTCACCCTTAAATATCAGGCATTAATAAGGAGGATAAAAGAACTCCGAGAACTTTAGCGACAGCATGTTCCATCTGCTCCCAACAACCTGATCTGCCAAGAGGATGTTCTATTAATTAGCAGATGAGTAACTGCTTCTTGCTGGGGCCTCGTTCACAGAGATATCTCAGTGTTGAGGCAGACATTTCATCGGGCAGGTGGCACACAAGCTTTCAGGAGACTCAGCCTCCTGACAATGCTGTCACATTTCCACTGGGGCCTCGCACAGAAACGCCCTGGCAGCCTTGCCCAGGAGCAGTGGGCTGAGTTTCTCCCCAGCAGCATCAAATTTGCACCAGGGAACACAATCTGTTCATTCATCCCTGAGCTGCAGGAGGTGACAGCGAGGAGGGGACACCGGGCTGGGACACATCGCTGCCACCGCTTGTTCTCTCACCACTTCAAACAGGCGATGTTCCTCAGTTTGCACTTGCAGATTTTGGTGAAGTAGCAGCTTCCGATGAAATCGACAGTTCTGCAGGAAGGAAATGTGCAGAACTGAGAGTTGTGGTGATCACAGCCCCAGTGTTACAGTGACACGGGGCTGAAGTCACAAGGAAGCGACGCTGCCTTTGGCCCTGAATGGTTTCAACCTCCCGAGGCCACACGGTTCTATCTTCCTTTTGACTCTCTGCCTCCTCATACGGAAACTTTAATAAGAAACCCACGTGACATTGTGTGAGTATCAAAAAGCCTCTGAAAACGGCCCAGAAAAGCAGAGCTTGCCTTGGTACTCAGAGGCTCTCAGGCTCAGTGTGGCACTGTCAGTCAGAGCCCTGATTAGGGACATGGCCCCAGCTGCTGCCAAATCCCAGCTCAGAAACAGAACAATACCTCAGAGGCTGGGATGTTTAAACCCAAACCTTTGATTCCTTATCTCTTCTCCAACCCGTACTTTCTGATTACCATGTCATTTCACAACCTGATTTCCTTACTATTCAAATCTCGCTATGGGAAAGCAGCGCTGAGCCGAACTGCGGGAGAGTCTTGGCAGCAGTGACAGATCAGGTTTGTTCTGTTTGCGGGTCTTTATTTCAAATTCTAATCTTCGCTTCAGAAAGGAGCGGGAGGAGCTTCCCGTGGCTGCTGAGCCTGTGTCACCCCTACGGATGGATTGAACAGGACTTTGGATTTGCCCTGCACGGCACATTCCGGATTTTTGCTGTCCTGCCGTGGATTCCTCGGGGCTGGAGATGCAGGGATGGGGTGAAACGTGTTCTGCGGGGCTGTTCTCCCGGTAACAGAGGGATTTGGAGTGATGCTGAGAACCCTCCAGCCGTGTTCCCGGGGGCTGACAGGACCCCGTCCCACCTTGGGACCCTTTTCCCCCTTGCCAGCGCTTACCCCGAGGGCGGGATGTCAGTGGAGAAGAGGTCGGTGTCGGTGTCCGCCAGCAGCACCGCCTGCATCCCCCGCGAGCTCAGCACCTGCCGGCAGAACCGGCAGCACAGCACCCTCACGCAGCGGTCCTCGAAGGTGCAGTCGCTGGAGGACATGGCGGGTGGGACTCTGGTCCCGATCCTGTCCCGGTCCCGATCCTGTCCCGGTCCCGGTCCCGGTCCCGTCCCGATCCGGCGCCAACGGCCACGCTCCCACCTGTCAGTTTGAATTCCCGTCCGCGCCCTCCCATTGGGAGCCGTAGGCCACGCCCACCCCATTGAAAAAATCGGTGTCAACACCCCTCCCGCCTGCGTATTGGCGGAAAGGCGCGCCGTGCCTCGCTTTTATTGGCAGGTCTGCTGTCACTCACACTCTCATCCCGCCCCCGCGCCGCGCTCCGCCGGCGGGGTGGTGCCACGGGCGCCAAGCGGCGGGAAGAGGGGGCAGGATCATCTTGGGCACGGCGCTGTCTGATTGGTTGCGGTGTCCGTCGTTTATGCCCATCGCTCCACGCCCATTGGCCGAGGCGCTGGGCGGGGCGGGGCGCGGCGGGCCGGTGCGAGGGACCGGGCGGCGGGCGCCAGCGGCCGGAGGACGCCCGGCTGCGGGAGGCGGCTCCGCAGTGCCCAGGTAATCGCCCCGCCCGGCCGCCGGACCCCGGCCCTCCCGTGCCACCCCCCGGCGGGCTGCGGGCGGCCCTCCACCGCCGGCCCTGCCGCCTCCCCGACGCCCCGAGCCCCGGCCCCCCAGCCCCGGCCCCCCCCCGGGACCCCCCCACGCTTCCTCTCCCCGCCGTCCGCATTGTTCTTCCCGGGCGGGATGCGGATCCGGCGGGTGCCGTGTTTATTTATTTCTTCCTCCTATACGCGCATCTTCCGCGGGGGGCTGCGGCCGCGCGCTCTCCCTCCTTCCCCCCATCCCCCCCAAAAACGAGTAAGAAATACAAATTGAAAAGAAAAGAGAGGGGAAAAGTTGTGTCCCGCCCTGCACAGCGCAGCGGGCTCTGGAAGAAACCCCGAATCAACCCCCGCCCCACCCCCCGCCAAAAAAAAAAAAAAAAAAAAAAAAGAAAGAAGCTAAAAGAGAGGAGCAGCGGGCGGAGCCGCCGGCGGGGACGCGCCCGGTGTGCCCGGGGCTGCCGCCGGTGGGGCCGAGCCGCGGTCAGCGGGGGATGCTGCGGGGCTCGGGAGCCACGTCCCGGGCGAGCCCCGCATCACAGGGAGCTCTGACACCCCCGGGAGCCGCTCCCCAAATTCTCCCCCGGGACCTGCACCCCAAATTAACCCCAGCTCCCCCCGGAGCCGCATGCCAAAGCAGCTCCTGCTCCCCAGACCATCCCCCGTTCCCCTGGGAGCCGCACCCCGAATCAGCCCCGGTTCCCCGGGACCTGCCCCCCGCAGCGGAGCCGCTGTCCCCAGCCGTGCCCCGCTCCCCGCTGCAGGCAGGCGTGTTCCCTCGGTCACCGCGCCGGGCTGCAGCTGGAACCTCACGCTGCTGCTGCTCAAAGGACGATTTGCAATGTCAGGGTGTCAGGGCAGCTTTGCTTCCCATCACAGGTTTGGGCTGCGAGCAGTAATTTTATAAATATATATTGATTATTATACTTATTATACTTATTATTATTATTATTATTATTATTACTACTATTTGCAGGCAAGCAAACCAAAGCTGCTTCTCCTCTGCTGCTGCTCTCGTTTGGGATTTGATTTGCATCATCTCTGAGCCCATTTAAAGAAATAAATAAAAAAAGAGAAGAGCAGAAAAGGAAAAAAAAAAAAAAAAAGGGCAAACCAAACCCACACAAAACATGTGCGGAAGGACTTCCACTCCCTGGCTGTGCTATTGAGGATCAGGAAGAGCCTTTGGGGGCTGCAGGATCTCACTAGGCTGATGCTGCTGCTCAAGGATTTGGTGCAGGGAGACAAAACTGCTGCCTCTTCCATCCGCTGATCTCAACATCTGCATTTTCCTGCTGCTGTACTCCCTCTCACACCCTCTCTCCATGGACTGATTTTTTTATTTTTTTCCCTTTTTGCGGGGGGGGAGGGAAGGACGAGCAGAAAGCCAAGGCATCGTGCTGAGAGGAGTGAAAATTGCCTTTATAGCTCGTGTTCTGGTGGATCTCTTTCGAGGTTATTCAGCTTTTTGGAAAAGAAAACATGACGTCGCCAGCAAAATTCAAAAAGGATAAGGAGATCATAGCTGAATATGACACTCAAGTTAAAGGTAAGGAATGGTTTTACTTCCATCCCTTCATTGCAAGCCTGCCTGGCGATTGTAGGAGTTTGCAGTGGATGTTTGGGTGGGGAAGAGGGAAATCATTTGCAGATTGCCTGGAATTTGCAGGGCTTTTTTCGGCATTCAGAGCTGGGTCGGGTCTGCAGTGCCGTGCCTGTCCCCATGGGGCAGTTCCTGCTTTGGCGGTGCCGTTCATAAGGTACCACAGCAAGGGCTTTTTTTATGGAATACCCACATTTTTGAGTTGGGGGAGATCCATCTTTTCCTGCCTACCGTTCCGAGAGACGGCTTTGCATGTGAAATATGAGAAGCAGGGAATTGCTTTTTAATCCTCTGCCTGTCATGGGAATCTTTGAACAATCTGTGCAGTGTCAGAGGAGCATATTTCCACTGCTGCTGATGGGGGACTGTGCTCGAGGGTCCCTGGGAAGCTGCTTATGCTAGAAACTTCCATTATTCAGGATTTTGCTTGGGGTGAGTCCATCGTATTCCCTGCTTTTCTTTGCCGTGCTGGAGTGTAACACCTCGAGGCTGCAGTGTGGGTGTGGGTGTACACACACAGAGAAATGCACACACTTAGAAATGAGTAAAACTCCTGCAGCAGCGTTATTCCCATCATCAGAGGGAATAGTAAACAGATTTAAACAGTGGGGTTTGCAATGACCCTGCAAGTCTCCTGCAGAATTCAGCTGGCTGGGTTTCAGGCCATCATGTGCCTTAGGTTAAAAAAAAAAACAAAAAAAAAAAACGTTGGTGAAGTGACCCCCTGAACTGCTTATTTTTGTGAAGTTTTCAGGATAAGATGTATTTAAAAGAATAATCAGGGCTTGTGCATGGCTTGATACGTCGCTGCTAGGAAGTTCTGAGATTCAGTGATTTATCTAATTGGTTAAAACTTGCTTGGTATGCTCAGAGCATGCAGTAAAGATGGCCTTCGGGCAGGGTTGATTGAGTTAAATCAATGCAATCTGAAAAAAAAAAACCAAACCAGATTTAAATCTGAGTAGGAAACCTAGATTAAAACTGACAATTAAGATATTGTTTTGCAATTAGGTGCTCGGTTATTTTCCCTGCTGGGGAGGGGGGCTCTGCTTGTTGGCTGTCATTAAAACGTCTTGTCCTACAAGACATCTCCTACCCTGACCCCAGTGCCCTGAAGCAGTTTGGGTACTTATATTGAAAAATGCTTATTTGAGCAAATATGAAGCTGTGTTTAAGAATTTATTCTGATTTTTTTTTTTTATAATATTGAGGTTCTTAAAGTTAGAAATGGAGAAGGGCGTGTTTCTCTTTTACTGGTTTAGTTTCTATTCTTGTTTTCAAGCTGTCTTTGGAACTGGGAATTGCAGTCAGTGTAAAATTAGAGGCTTTTAGGTTCTTTCATTATTTACCCCATCAAAATCTGCATGATAGATCCGAGCTCGCAGTCACAATATTTGGGAATAACGTGGAAACGAGGCTTTAGAATTAGCAAAGCGCATCCTCTCACCTCTCAGCTCTTGCATGAATTAGAAATCCTTCCCTTCTTTTTCAGACAAGAGACCAGGAAAATGGGAAGAAGCCTTCCCTGTTGCTGCCAGAGCTCAGCTCATCCCTGGGGCTGTCAATTAATCTGGAAATGTGTTCCTGAAAGTGGACTGCAGTAGTGGCACATGGATATTTTTTTTTATTTTTTTTTGGCCTTGTAAAACATTGCTCTCTTTGATCCAGAAGGTTAAGGATTCCGGAAGTGTGTGAAGGCATCAGGAGGAGTTGGGAGAAGGGGTTTTCCTTCCTGAATTAGTGGTGAGGACAGCGATGAGTTCACTTCGGGATGCTCTGGGTGCTTGTCCCATCCCTCTCCCAGCACAGGAATGGGGAAGGAGGTGCTGATCCAGCTCCTGCCCTCCTTGGGAGGAGGTGTAGAGGGAGCAGACAGCTCAGAAAGGCACAGGACAGTCCTGCAGCAGCCCTGTGCCACATCCCCTCCTTTATTTCAGAGGGGGAGCTTCCCTTTTCCACCCTGCATTTGGGAGCTGCTTTGACAGTGGGGATTGTGTTCTCCCTGCATTTAGGTACCAACTTTGGGGGGAGACTTTGCTCCTTTAAAACACCACAAACCTTGCTTTACATCCCACAGGTACCTCAGTTCTGGATACTGCTGTGATTCCTTAGGGAGTCTCTCAGCTCTAATTCCAGGGAAGTGCATGTCTCTCCATCACAGTGGCAAGAAGGTGCTAAATCCATTGAAACCCAGGAGTGTGGTGTGCTGCCTCATCACCAAGCACAGCCAGGTTCTTGCAGAAAGATTTTAGTGTCCTGATCAAATTCTGCCCTCAGTTGTAGGAACAGCAAGGAAATGGTGTTAACTCTCTTTGAAGTCTTTTCCCCGAGTTGAAAAGCAGAGCAGTGGCTGTGGGGGTGAGATGAATCACGTGTTGGCGTGCTACACGAATTGTGAGGTGGCATCTGCTCCTCCGATGAGGGAACTCGGATATTTTTTGCTGGCATTTAGAAACTTACGGCGTTTTTTGTGCTTTGCTCTGTGCTGGGAGTGTTTAGAGGCTTCGTTTAAAACCCTTAATCCACAAACACCTCTTTAAGCACTTTAAATGATTGCTAATGGAATGATGGAGCTTTGTTTAAAAATTTAATAGCCTTAAGTGGTTAATCAGAAACCATTTAAAGGATGGCTTGATTAATAGATCATCGTGATGCAAAATTTTTGATTTTCTGTTGCTGAATGAGCTTGGTGGTTTTTTATTGAAAAAGGGGCAGCAGGGCAAAGGATCATGGAATGGTTTGGGTTGGGAGGGACCTTAAAGCTCATCTCATGGGCAGGGACACCTTCCACTATCCCAGGCTGCTCCAAGCCCTGTCCAGCCTGGCTTTGGACACTTCCAGGGATGGGGTGTGGATGAGTGAAACTTTCTGTTCTTCCATAACCATGAGCTTTAGGTATTTGTTGTCTCCCAACAGCCATTTCTCTGCCTCTTTTGGGTTAGAGTTGGCTCTTCCTGTGGTTTGTGTGTGTGGGGAAATAAACATTTGAATGGAATTAATTTCTGAAGTTGAAGATTTTTTTAACCAAAGCTACCATGCAGCGATCAGGGGGCATGGAGGGAATGAGGGACTCCTTGCTAGTGCCCTGTCCACTCTGATTCAGGCCAGGCTGCACATCTGTGGAGGTGGCTGGAACCAGGCTGGATATAGCCTCGAGTTCTTGGTCTGACGCTCTACCTGACCACCAGAGGATGTGCTGGATGGCCCAGTGAGCCCATGGTCTCCAACATCTGGAGCTTCAGCTCCAAACTCACTCTTCTGCAGAAGGGAATTAACCCATAGGGGTGCCCAGACACGTTGATTTTCCCCAACAGCTGCGCTGACCTTGAGCCTTTCTCTGTTGGTTCCATGGTTTGTCCTCTCTGCCCATGGAGAGGGTCCCCAGGGCTCCTTGGAGGGCCTCTTTTTGAGGAAACTCCAGCATGAGTCCGTGTCAAGCAGTCGGAGTTCTCCTGCAGGCCCACCCGGGGTCAGCAGGGGAGGGAAGCGCTGCTTTGATACCTCCCCGTGCCATGTGCTCACGGAGCCTGGGAGCCCTGTGAAGCTGCAAAGTGAGATTCTGTGGACTCCATATGGAGCCTTTGATATCTGAAGCTCATCCCCTTGTCTGGATTGTCTCTCCCAATTCCTCTGTGCAAGTTGTGGTGAGGCAGAGATAATTGATTTATGCTGTGCAGTGTGTTCCATGTGAGGTTGGGATGCTGCCTCTCTGTGCCCGAGCAAGCACTGTCAGGGTGTTTTTTGGTTTAATATATTAAATTGGAGTGTACACTTGCTGAGGATAGAAAAGCCAGTGATTTATCTCTTAATTCTCCTTTTCTTTCTCCTCGTGTCCCAGGAGAGCCTTATATTTAATTAGTTTGTATAAAGCTTCAGTAAATAGCTCCATGGTTTGAGCTGCAGAAATTTAATACTGACTTCTTTTACACAGCATGGGCTCATAAACCACTTCTGTCCTTGAGTGGTCGCTAGCAAAGGTTAAAATGCATCTCTTGCAGATCTTGCAGCCCAGCCCAAAAAGTGCTAAAAATATGACAAATGAATGAGGTAATTTATAGCAGGAGCAAGCAAAGCCCAGAGGTGGCTGCGTGGTTGCTGAGCTGAGTTTGTCTTTGCTAAGGGAGGATTCCTGATAAGAACAACTCCAGGCAGCCTCCCAGCTGCCATCACACTCAGGCTACTGATTCTAAAACTTTCCCTTAAAGCTCCCCAAAATGGCTGATGAATTTCGGATGAGTCCCTTTTTCCTCTCTGTGTTGAACATCTGAGAGAGTGTTTGATCTGATTGTGATTTTTTGCCTTAAATGCTGTGTGGAAATCTCATTTGTATGGTCCATCTTCCTGAGAGATGCTCGGCAGTTTTTAATCCTGGTGAACTCTTCCGACTGGTCCAGCCCTTCTTGTGTGAAGGATTGCAAAAGTAGCTGTGATTTGGGGACTGGAAGGGAAGTGTGATGCTTTTGGTGATGATTTCAACCAAAAATCGGCGTTTCTCCCAATGGTTGCAGGGTTTTTTTACAGTCTTCAGATTTTTAGATCCATGAACTGAAATCACTGTCATTTATTTTACTGCTGAACCTGTGCACTTTGGGATTTTTCAGTGGTGTTGATGTTACACAGAAATGTTGATTTGCCTTTTGTGCTCATCACCTGTTCAGGTCACCAGGTTGGTCACCACATACTGTGACTGATCCTTGCCACCACCTGGGTGGGGATTCCCAGAGTTTTTAATACACCCTGTAAAGAGACTTTTCAGCCACTCACCCTGGTGTGGTTGAGTGAAATAGTCCTGAATTCTGATATTTTGACTCTGCATGCGTTGGATTAACGTTCCCATTTAAAATGTGAAACTACCTTTTAAGGGGTTTTGCAGTTAATCACAGCTCTGTGCCTGTAAGTGATTCCATTTGTTTGCAACAATGACTTGCTCCAAACTCTGGGCTCTGGAATTGCTGTGGAATCATCTGGTTTTCTGCAGTTCCTGATAGCGCTAATCCCTTGAGTTCTGGAGCTGGATTGGGCCAGCCAAGCAGCCTTGGTGCCAGAAAGGGGGAAGGGGGCGTTGGGAGACTGCCTTGATGTTCCAGCAATGGTTTGTGTTTTTGTGTCCAACTCCTGCTAATGGATTATTAATGAGGATGGAAAGAGGTGAAGGAATGCAGAGTCTGCCTTCCTTCCTCTCCAGCTCCAAAATCCCTTTTTTGCAGTTTCGTCAGGTGTTGGAAGGCTGGAGACCAAAGCCGACGTTCCCTCCAAAAGCAGAAGGAATTGCCAGTGTAACTCCAGTAGGATTCTATAAAAAGTTTACTGGTAATAGCCAGTTTTCCCTGACTCCCAGCGAAGGCACAGGACATTTTTCCTTAGCTCTAAATGATTTCCTTTAGCAGTGAGGTTACAAATTAGTATCTTTCCCTTTTCCTGTCAGTTAAAAGGCTCAACTCCTCTTTTATTATTTTTTAAAATTCTTACTAATTTTTTATGGCCATTTTAGGGATTTACTTGGAAGAATCTCTTTGCCTGGTCAACTTTTTTCAGCTGTCGTTATGAAGAGTGAAAAATCTGAACCTTTGTTGAGATGGAAAGTATGTTCAAACACATGTTCCCTTGAATGGTTTTCACTGTGCCATGCACAGTTGATATTCATTACTCACGACTTTATTTAGTTCAGTTTTTGGTATGACTTTCACAGATTTCATGGTTTCTCTCTGAGAATTCCTACAACGTCATGGGTGTCCTGCTTTTGGAAGGCTGTCAGTGCTTTGTAGGCGATGGAAGCAAATGCAGTTGTGGGATTTATTGTGGGATAAAAGTGTGGAAGAAAATGGGAGAAAGGGTCTTGACCTGGCAGTAATTCCATCAGTAGAGACCAGTCTCAGTTTCTAGTTTCTCCTTTTCTTCCCAAATTGCAATACTCTAGGAGACAAAACAGGGCCTTCTTTCTGTGAAATCCCTGGATAATGGTCATTGAAACTCTCCACCTGTTTGAAGTCAGAAACCCTATGGAGGTAAAGTGAGGAAGCTCAACTGGTGTTTTTCCAAGATGTTGTAAACGGATTGGAAGCATTTAAAACATTGTAATTTTTTTGCCATCAAAGTAACTATTTGCTGTTGTTAAACTCCAGATCTTCTGACCAAGTTGTTTTGTGAGGAGACAAAAGGAGGTGCTGCTGAAGGCAGTCTCCCCTGATATATTACTATTATTATTATTATTCTAGAGTGGGAACAGCCTTGCCCTCACAGCCATGGTGTGATAGTGAGTGAGTGAGCTGGGCAGGGTCAGCTGGAGGCTGCTGCTGGCCCTGCTGTGCAGAGCCAGGGACAGGAGGTGGTGCCAGGGCCAGCACAGGTGAGCTGCTGCTGCTGCTGCAGGTGGGACAGACAGGGTCAGGCGGCCGTGCCAGGGACAGGACGGAGCCAGAGCTGTGTGGAGCTGCTCTTAGAGGATACAGAGAAAAGGTGTGAGGAGACTTTTGAGTAACAAGGTGCTGATACTTGAAGCCTCCTGATGATTCTAAGGAAGCACCTGAAGTGCAGTGTCTATGTCAGCTGCTGCACATCGACTGCGACATCGTTTTGCTTTGAGTTCAGAGTTAATCAGATCTTCTCTGAAGGTGTTGGTAAATGTGGTGCAGAGATTCTTAGGTTTTTAAGGGTTTCTAGCAATGCTTCACATTGATTTGTGTGAAATGGGCTGAATTCGGCCAGGGGAGCTGCCTTATCCTGTGGCACAGGAGCAGCTCCTGGCTTTTTGACTCTTGAGAAGGAGTCAAATAACCAGATTAACTCCAAACCCAGCGTGGATTTCAATCTCCAGCCCTGAGCTGCTGCAGCAGGGCGAGCTGGTTGGTCCTGCTACATCTGACATTGGTTTGGAGTTGGTGTGGGTTTGGGTTGGTGGTTTTTTTCTTTTTTTTTTCTCCTTTTTTTTTTTTTTTTTTTTTATCATAGGACTTTCCAGGAAGAGCTTCTTGGCTTCTTGCAAAGAGCGAAGGATTTTCAGTTTGTTTTTGTACCGCTGTCATTGGATGATGGTTTTCCTGCAGGGAGGAAACTGTGGAAGGATGCAATTTATAGATGGGGAGTGCTTGCAAATTGAACCTATTTAAAATAACGACAGTTGTTGCTTGGGAGTGAGTCCCTGAGTGTGTCTTGGGCCAGCAGTCCAGCCCCGCTGCAGGGCATGCTCTCAGTTTGTGAATTTAGGTGGGGAAATTGGGAAATTCCACAACATCCTTTCCTTTATCCAACTTCACACTGGAGCAGGGCTCTTGCTGTTCTCCTGCTCTGAGTGTGTGGTACCAAAACAGTTTTATGTGGTTCTGCTGCTTCTAGGAAAAAATGAAAATAGGAGTTATTTGCATATTTCATTTAGCACTGTTAAAATTTTTTGGGATAGGATTATGTATCCAAGAAAGGGTAATCCCTCAATCCAGGCAGGGCAGTGGCAACCATGGCCAGCTGGTGGCTGCTGGGGGCTCCCTGGCATGTGACAATTCTCCTCCTTCCACCCCAGTTCCTCTGGGAAGGGCTGGAGGAGGCTGTCTCAAGTGTTCTCCTGGGAGATCACAACTGTGAGGAGTGAACTCCTCCCGAGGCAATGGGTGGCACTGTGAATAACCATCTGTGAGTGGAAATGAAGCTTGCTGCAAAGCTGATGCTCTTCCACCTTCCTGGGAAGCCAGAGCTGTATCAAGTGCCTGTAAAGCAGAATCAGGGAATTGTTTGGATGTGCTGAGATGCTGACATCCCTTCCCTCTGGCAGGGCTGCTTTCCAGCCTGGAGCACTGGGTAAATCCACTGTCAAAATTTTATTTAGCTACATATATTTAGCTAAATATATTATTTATTTACCTATTTTTCTGTTAATTTTTTTTTATTTTTCTATTATTTTGGTTATTGGCAGATGCAAATTCAGACCTGTGACCTATAAAGTAAATTATCATGGGTGTGTTTAGACGAGTGTAGTGAGTCTGAAATGTGTCAAAACCCGAGGACAGAAAAGCATATCTATAAGAAGCAGCCATTGTTGCTATGAGGGGAAAAAAAGTCTCAATTTTGGTTGATCTGTGCAGGGATGAATAAATGACAGTGACAGAGCAGAGTGTGGAGGTGCAGATCCCTGAGCAGGCCCATGGAGGTTTTCCCCAGTGTTTGATAAGCAGTCACTCAAAAATTTAATAAATGAAAATCCCTGTGAAGTGGTTTTGGAAAGGAGGCTGTCTTTGCTTTGGTCTCTTTAATGAATGTAACCCTTCCTAACTTTTCTGTCTTCTCTCCATCTGGCGGAGGAGAAGAGGCCTCATCCCAGTTATCCTTTTCAAAAATACCAGTACTCCACCAGTATTTGTGGGTTACTGCTTGTGCCCGTGTGTGTCCCAGCTCCGCAGGGAGGAACCCAAGGCTGCAGACAGATGCTGAAATAGGAACAAAAGGCTTTGCCACTAAAGGACTTTAAAGTGTGCAGCTGGAAAAGGGAGGGAGAAATGCAGCACTACAAAGGTCACAGGATACACTGATGATGTTTGGATGGAAACTCAACTTGCTATGAATGAAACTGTGCTCTTGTGTTTTCCCCCTGGAGCTGAATGTCTAAAAACTCTGGATTCTTTTTTTTTTTTCCCCTTTTCTTTTTTCGGTGCTTGTGAGTTGTGCTGTAGAAATGGAAGAAAAAAAGAAGGAAAGAAGGGAGGATGGACAGCACCCATAGACAGGCTGGGAGAGGCTTAAATAGTCTGAGCTCTGCCAGGTTCATCAGAGCTGTGACATTATTGGTTTCTGGTTATTTGCAAGGCAAAATTTTGTAATTTTGTCTGTCCTAAAAGTGAGAGGTTCCTTAGGAGGGAGCTTCTGTTGGCAAAGGTTTCAGCTCTGCTGACCAGGCTTGTTGGATAACCTCAGAACTTGGGCTGGGCACCCCTTTCAGCCGACTTCTGGACCTCTCGAGTGTTGATTTTATTTCCTCTGTGTGTGAAGGCTCGTTGCTGGTTGCTGAATTGTCTTTTCTCTTGCCTTATGCCATCCAGATTGCCTGTGTTTGCTCTGAGGTTGGTCTGAACTTTTATCAATCCATATGCTGGTTTTACCTTCCATGATATGATTCATTTCTGACTGTAATGATAAATTAATTTACAAAAGTGTAAGAGAAATCCTTTTATTTAGGCCAGTTGCCTAATGCCAAACACATTTATAACCATTATCTTCATACTTAAGGATTAATCTTAATTTAGGCTTTATGTCAAATTATTTCCCCCATCACAGTGAACTTCATAGAATATGGCTGGGAAGGGCTCCTTGCATCTATTAATTTCCACTTTTCACACTTTCTCCCTGAAAATCATGGCTAAAAATGCTCCCCACCAAACCCGTCTGTGGAAATTCAGGGAGTAGTTTGGTTTCAGATTCAAATTGGGAAAAATTCTGGCACTGGCCCCCCTGGAAAATCCCGACAGGTAGAGCTTTCTTTTATGTCTTGAAAGCAGCGACAGCTTTTGGCAGCCAAGGGGGTGTTTTGGTTTGGTTTTGTTGGGGCTTTTTGTTTCATATTGTTCTGGAACTCCAAGCTATTTTCTGGTAAACACCCTGGAACAGTTGGGCATTCTTGCTGTGATTTATCCATTTGCTGCTTGGCTGCTTCTGGCTCTGATGTTCTTGTCCTTCCTGAATTGAGAGGCTCAGAACTGGACCCAGACCCAAGGCTCCATAAGCATTTTGGGGAGGAGCATGACAAACCCACACGGAGATTTGGGAAATTCCACAATATCCAATATCCCACGTGGAGGGACAAGAACTGATGTTTTTGTGCTGCTGGAGGTTCCTCCAGAGCACAGCATCTGCAACTTGTGAACTCCACAATAAACACTGGCTGGGAGCTGGAGGAGCAGCTATAATTTTCTCCCAGCTCTGTTGCCTTTTCCAGCTCCCTCACATCGTTTGCAGTGGTTTTAGGATTAGGCTTCATGCAAATAGTTCCCATTGCACCCCACCCTCTCCCAAACCCAGAGCAGCTCCACCAGCTGCTATGGTTGGGATGAAAGTGCTGCTAATTTGCTGTTACTTTAATTTGAGCATTCCTCATCTTGGGGAAGGCTCGCTGTGGTCCTCATGGAAGAAGCTATTTATATGTTGACTGTTCAAACACATTTATCAGTCCCAAAAGATCAATGCCTCCTCCTTGCAAGGAGGAGGTTGTTTTGAGATCCTGCATGGAAAGGTGCGTGCCGGGGATGAGAAGAGTAAGAAGATTTTTATTTTTATTTAATGAAAGCCATCAGCATCCAGCCAGCCCTGCCTGGGCTGTCCTGTGGGGAGGTTGTGCTGTGTTTGCAGAATGACTTTGAGTCTTTGACAGCGATAGGAAGAACAAATTCGGCTCTGAGAAGTACAAGGGAAACGGGCTGCTTTTCATTCCCACCTACTTTCTTTCACTGCTTCTTGCCATGTGTCTCTCTAAAAGCTGATTTTGTTAATAAAGCCAAGATCCCCTTGAAGTCTCGCTGCTCCTGCTTATGGCAGTAACACCAAAACCTCTTGACCATTCACATGTTTTTAGAGCACAAGTCCTCATTTCTCTTACAGAGAATGGGTTTTATCACATGGTAGACTTTTTTCTCAACTACCTTAATCCTAAATAATCAAATTATTTGTGGGTATAACTGCATGTGTATTATAACATGCATGCAAAAAAAAAGTTGGATTTTTTTCCTTTAAATCCATTTTCATTTTGAAAAGATTATTTATGGTCACTGAAAGAGCATCAAGTTGAAACCAGCCTTTGTTCGGGTGGGATGGTGTCAGAGCTTTGTGGGAGCTGGTTTTTTGCCTTGGCTGAGGACAGGGATCCTCTTGCCCTTGATCCAGATCTTTTTTGGGGAGTCTGTGTTCTCTGGGTCCCTGAATTGGGGCTTTCAGCACATCTTGCTCAGCCATTGTGTTCCAAGCAGCCCGAAAGTAGGTGAGGAGATTAAATGGTAGTGAATTACTTGAAATGACCTAAATCAAGGTCTCTGGTGAGATTTATGGGATTCAGTTACACATCTTGAAACATGTTGAGAGAACACTGAACTTTTTTATATCTTGTTTTTGTCTGGCAGTGCAGCCTGCGTGGCTGGACAGGATGTGCCTCTTCTTTTCAAGAAAATTACTTGGACAGAGGAGATAACTGCACAGTGCTTTTAACTTTGTGATTTTTTTTTTTAAATTTTTTGTTGTTGTTCCTCTTGGTTTTTTTGGAGGGGACAGAAGGACAAATCCCAGGGTGGTGTTGAATGAGGTGTCTGTCCAGCCAAGGGTGCTCCCCGGATGCTGGAAACAGAGAGAGGATGATGCAGCTCATCCCTCAAATAAAACTTAACTGCAAAGAACAATCAAAAACAACTCCAGGAATGAGTCAGAACTTTGTTTTGTCAGGAAGCTGAAATGTGTCTGCAGTTATCCCTTCTTTCAATTCCTTTCTCCCTTCACTCCCTTCCTCTGATTCCTGCTGTTTTGGGGATTAAGAAGGAAATAAGCACTCCCCTGAAATCTCCTAACACAAACAATCAGGTTTGCTATTTTTAAGCGCCAGTTTCTTGCGATTCTCCCCAAGTTCTTTTTGCTCCACTGGGATTGAGCTTGAATGGCTGTTTTCTTTAAGTTTTATTTTTAGGAGTGGAAGGCTTGTGTGAACTTCAGTACTGGCAGAGATACTCGTTTGCCAGTCCTGGATGTCGAATCTGTATTTTAAAATCTTGAAATCTTTCAAGCTGCCAAGAAGAGAGGCCAGGTGAGAATGTGAAGGATGCTCATTTTGCCACCTCCTGTACTGGGATTGTGTTGCCACTTCCCTACATCTGTGAGGAACCCTTAGTATTGAAGCCAACCTTTGCTGTTCCCACTGAAGTTGAGCCTTGGGAAGATTTTTAATATAAACAGGAGGAAGCTTGTGAATGTTAAATGTATTTTTGGGGGTAGAGCAAGCACAGCAAATTCTCTGTGGTCTGATTCCTTGTCCTTTCCTTGTGTAGAACAAACTCTGTTTCCTTGGAGTGGGCTCCCTCATTCCTGGGGGATGGATTTTTGGGGTGTTTGTGGGGAAGAGGGGTTGTGCCAGAGGAAACAGAAGATTCCTTGTGCTGCAGACACCTTCTCCTTGTTTTTACTGCCTGATGCTGGGAAGACACTCCTGCTTTCTGACCTGTTTTTCCCAGCAAGAGAGGCAGGAGGCTTCTCTGGTCCTGTCTCAGTGCTCCCATAAGCTGTTCACCCAGCTGAGGGTGTTGATGGCTTTTTGTTGCTATCTAGGAGTAGAACACACAAGGAAAACGCTGCAATCAGATGTGTTGGAGAAAGGGGAAAAGTGTGTCAGGAGCAAAGAGAAATACACTTTGCCCTGGCAGTGGTTAGGCTGGACTTGAAATTCCAGCGAGTGCCTGGTTCCGTGGTGATTTCATGCCTACATGCCAGGGCTTGGTTTGAGGTCAGGCTGTTCATCCCAGCGTTTTCTGCAGACTGGGAGATCTGTGCTAGTGGTGACACTGGGGATGGCTTCTATTACTGATGGCAAATTGGTTAATAATGTGGTTACTCTAAATAAACTAACGCTGCAGACTGGGTGTCTTTAGTATTTTTTTTCTATACCTACTGTTAACTTGCTGGTGTAGGGATTTTATTTTTGAGTTAATTTTAGTTCTCATGCTCAGCCAGATGCAGCTTTTTTTGAGCATCAGTTCTGTAACCATCCATTCAAGCCTTTGGAGAGTTGTTAACAGCAAGCAGTGATTCTTCCCTAGAAAGACTTAAAATGCCATTTAATACTCCAGGCTCATGGCTTGACCGCTTGTTAATGGCTTAATTGCTGTCATTTTGATTTGGGTAGAGGTTATTTTTGGTTTTCTCCTGTTGGCAGGATTGTTGTAGATGAAGTCAGAAGTCCAGTGAATGCAGTAAGTAGAAGACAATTCATCAGTGAGTTAATTTTTGAGGCTGTTTTTTCCTTTTGTTTGCTAAGAGGTTCCTCGATTATATTTTCTTTAACATAGTGTTCACATGCAGCAAATGGGCAAGAAGCAAACCCAGTTTGGTGCACGAGAAGTCAGCAGGGTGACTCAGCCCCTGAAGCCGCGGGGGCTCCGGGGACACTCTTGTCCCGCCTGCATCGGCCAGCCCGCGCTGCCGCGGCTCGGCCCCGCCGGCTCCTTACAGCAGCAGTGTGACTGCGGTGAAGGAAATGATGAAAGGAGGACCTTGCGGAGATTATCACTGAGGCTTTTTGGAATCCCCGAGCATAAGGACAACGTCACCTCAGAAGGTCTCCTCAGGCAAAGGCGGGAACTACCCAGTGACTGCTGCTTTAATAGCGGGGGAACAGGGTAAAGGGACCAATCAGGGAGCGACCCAGGGGTGAGAGACAGGAGAGGGGACAAATCCCCTGGGGAGGGGGCGGGACCCCGACATCCCGGCCAATCACTCGACGCTCTCCCCAGAACTTTCCAGAAGCAAGGGGGAGATTGTGTCAGGATTGACAGGTCTGAGGGACAGGGGGAGCAGAGATTGACATAGAACAGAACAGGGGACACAGCTGTGGGACAGACCGAACCAGAACAGAACAGGGGACACAGCTGTGGGATAGACCGAACTAGAACAGAACACGGGACACAGCTGTGGGATAGACCGAACTAGAACAGAACAGGGGACACAGCTGTGGGATAGACCGAACTAGAACAGAACACGGGACACAGCTGTGGGATAGACCGAACTAGAACAGAACAGGGGACACAGCTGTGGGATAGACCGAACTAGAACAGAACAGAGGCCATAGCTGTGGGATAGACCGAACTGGGGATTAAACCGGTGTACATAGAACAAACCATTAACAATTAAAAGGCAAGTAAAATAATGCACCACTACAAGCCTTCGTCTTTTATATAAGACCTGATTCAAATTCATTCCCTCTTTGTAGGAGTGGAAATGTCACCACATGTTCCCACTGTTGGGAGGGCTGGGAGTGACTCCTGCCTCAGTGCTGGAGTGCTCCGGGCTGCCAGAGGTGGTGGGCTCGGGCTCCTCCTGGCAGCTCTGGCAGAGAAATGGGAGCCTGGATGCAAAGTGGGAGGATGAATCACTTTTCTGCTCCTTTTGGACCTAAACTGGATCCGGGAGGAGCTTTTTGGCTCTGCACAGCTGCAGATAGAAGGAGAAACCCTGCCTTGGATTTGCAGCTGTCTTATGAGCACCGAGGTGCTGATGGGGCTCCTGGGGCTTGAGGAACGTGGGGGTTTTTTTAAAGGCTGATATTTCTGTGACAGTTACAAATCACAACAATTAATGTTTATAGACATAGCCTGAGTCTGTGGCTTTATTTTTGTCAGTGGGGTATTCACAAAGAATTAAGAAGTTGTGCTGAGATGAGCTGCATCCCTGGGCATTGGCATTTATTCCCAGCATGTGCCTACTGGTTTTGATATATTTGGATTTCCTTGCAAGAGATAGAGATTAGCTGGTGTCATTTTGTTCTTGGAAAGCAGAGTGGCTGCTGATTTCAGCTTCTGTGGCTGCCTTGCTATGTGGCTTTGTGAATCACACAGTACCTGTTGTCTGTGTCAGTGGAGGAATGATGCTGGATCAGTGGGAATTTTAATAATTTGAGGTAATTGAGGAAATGCAATGGAAAATTGACCCTCACTATTTAAAACCCCAGCAGTGTGCCAGAGGAGCACCTGAATGACCTGTGTACAGCCCCATGCCAGATAATTCAATGGAAAATTCAGGTAATTCAGTGGAAAATTACTGGATTGTGGCTTAGTGCAGGCACACTTGGAGCAGTGTAACTGGGATATATTTATTGTGAGACGATAAGATCACTGTGCATCTCTGTCCTCTAAATCTCTATCAGGGATGGTCTTTAAAACCTTACCCAGGCTGGAAATGGAGGTGGCCTGGAGGTAACATCAGCCAGCTCCTGTCGGGAAAGTGACATTTCATGGTCTGGGTGACACAGTGGGGACTGGTCACAGCCTGGACTCGATGACCCTGGAGGTCTTTTCCAAGCTAAGTGTTGTGTGATCCTGTGAAGGAGCTGGCTCATGGATGTGTTGCAGCTCTCCACATCTGCACTAGTGTTTTCTCTCAGCGAGTTTTCCTCTCCTGTTGTTTGTAATCACAAACTCCACCCCGCACTGAGCGGGCAGCGCTTTAAAATCCACAATCTCAAGACTGCCTTGGCTCTGACTTCCCAGCCAGAGCTGACATCCAAGGAGAAGCTGTTTTGGGCTTTAAATAGCTCTGGCAGGGAGGTGGACAGGAGCACACAATGTGGCCGTGGGGCTCTGGGCTATTCTTAGCGTACAATGGCCGGAATGAAAAGCCGCGGTCGCTGCGGCACGTTCGGGCCATTGTGTGCTGTGATGTTTTTAATTCTGAGAGCCACGGGTCCTTCAGGATCTTCTCCTCTTACTGGAGACCTCTCACTGTTTTTGTTTTGTGGGAAGAGTGGAGGTTCTGAGGGGAAATGGCTCCTGAGAGGAGACCCCAGTGTGCCACACAAGGATTGGCCTTGTCATCTGTTGGTGGCACAATTTTGAAAAATGGGAACTGAAACCTCTTGAGGAAAGAATTTTCTGTTTGTTCTATTTTGAGTGCGTTGTGAAATCAAGGAAAGTACAAGCTGATATTAAATATAAATTGGGGTGGTCGTGGATGCTGCAGCAGGAATCAATGCTTAAAGTGTGTGGTGGTGTGGAGAGTGTGTCCATCAGGCAGTTTGGGTTGGAGCCCGCCTGTTGGAGGATGGTATCTGAAATTATCTCTTCACAAGACAGGTGGGAGAAGTAGTTTCTCTTCCAACTTTATTTTTAAGGGCAGAGCTTTCTGCAAGGAAGCTGCCACATGCTTCTGCTTCCAGTGGCTGCCACAGGGGAAGCAGCTGCTGTCACCAGGCACCTCAACTCCTTCCTCTGCAGCCTCTCGAGTTTGAGGAAGATAATTTGCATTGCTGAGTGGCGTGGCTGATGCAAGCTGCAAGTGTGGAGCTGTTTGTGTGAGCCCAGTCCTTCTGTCCATCATCTGCAGGGCTGCTTAGTGTCACTGTGCCTAAAAATGAAGATTTTCAAGTTGGGCTGAGGTGGGGAAATGTAGAGGATCAGGCTGTCTTCAGATTGATTGGCTTGACTTCCTTTCATGCAGTGGTTTCTTAGCTACACTTCAGGAGATTAAAAGCTGGACATCCTGTTCTAGGGGAGGTTTTACTCCTCTGGCTTGCTGTCTGGCTTACTTGGATGCAGGAATGCTGCAAGGATGGATGCCTTATGCTTATCTGGTTAATTCCCAGTCCAGCACAGAGCACAGCTCCAGCCATGCTGTGGGACAGCTAAGTGGAATACCAGCAGTGGTGCTGTGAAACTGTGGGTTTCTTAAAAGTCATTTTAGTCTCCCCTGGGTGCTGCAGCGTGTGTAATTCAGGACTTTAAAGCTTGCACACTGACTCTGTCTTGCTGCAGAGCATCTGTACTTGCTGTGTAATCCAGGTTCTTTGAGCAGATGACTGCGTCCAGGGTTTGCTGGTGTTGTTTTTTTTTCCAACCATAATTTTATTCCTTTTTAATTACAGCATCCTCTGCAGATGTTTGAGTGTCATAAAAATGAAATGTGGAAACGAATGCAAAGTTGTCATGGCTTGCTCCAGATTCTGGGTAGTAATTAAGCTGTCGGGGAGTAGTGGAAAGTTCGTCTGCTTTATCTGTGTGTCCTTTGGCAAATGACCTCTGGGCTTGTTAATGGGAAAGGCAAATGTGCAATGAGCTGGATCCAGTGCCATGGCTGGATCAGCGTGTCTGCTTTGGCAGATAAAGGATAAAAACTACCCTGGATAATCAAGTCCAAGATTTGGGGACTTATTTAATAACTGGAGCCATTGCTGATTGCTATCGAGGCAAATTGAGGTAGAAATGAGCAAGAATATGCAGATCTGAGTAGTTTTTTTCTTTCTGGTTGGTAGGAGGGAACAGTGGCACGCTGTTAGTGCTGGGGGATTGCTGGTGGGCCTGGGAAAAGCAGGTCCAGAACTGTCTGAAGGGGGACAGGACCCGCTCTCAGGGCTACCCGTGCCCTTTGACATCTCCAGAGACACTTCAGGCTGCCTGGAACCCCCAGTGCATGGTCTGCTCTTGGGTTTTATAGCTGGAAAAGCTGGAAGGTGAAAAGACAAGCCATAAGTGGATCCCAGAAGGATCCACGTTTCCTCCCCTCTGTCTGCTTTTAAAGATTTTTCTGGCCGTCTCTAACACATTCGACAGATCATTTTGTGTAATCCTGTCTGGCAATTTGTTTCAAGATGTTGGGAGGGTTTTTTTTTTTTGGTGTTTTTTTTTTTTTTTTTTTTTTTTTTTTTTGGTTTTGTTTTTTTTTAAAGCTCTTGTCTGAATGTTTTGTCCAGATGGTCTCAGTGTGAGTCAGACTGGAAGGTGCAGTGGCTTGCTTTGATAAGGTTACTCGCTCTGTTCGGAGAGTTGATGGCTTTATAGGAGTGAAAAAACAGATCTCTCCTGTTAATGGGAAATTACCATTCAGGCTTTTAAAAAACAAAAATAGGACCAGAGCAGCTGAAGCTTTCACTGCTCATTTCCCTCTGTAAGTTATTCTTATGTTCCTGTGAAAGTGTTGGATTTTAAATGGTGATAACAAATCCATCTGTCCTGGCTCTTCACAGGAATGTCTCTCCACAGTAAAGGTCCACCACCACAAGAATTTACAAATGTCAGTCACAGCTTAATGGCATCAATGATTTATACATCTAACGAGCAATAAGAGCTAATGAAATGTCGTGTATTGATAATTCATAATTCACCTGTGCCAATAACTGGATTTCCTAAGCTATCTGAGATGTTTTCAGTATATAAATCAAATTTAAATAAGTTTTATTGGAAGTTACATGTGTAAGTTTATCAGTGGAGGTTTTACTACACCATTTATTTGCATGTTCAGTATTGTTAAGATAATATTTGTAGACCTTCCTGACACAGGCTTTTGTAAAGTATAGATATTTCCAACAAAAACCCCTAAATCCAAACAAAATGCTCCATGATTTTTGGTTTATTAATGAGATTGAGAAACACGTATGTTCCAGGGTTGGCACATACTTCTGGAGGAAGTTTCCTTTCTCTACCTCAGTGATTTTTTTCTCAAGGAGGATGGAGAAACTTGCTCACTAATCTGACCCTGACTTTGCCCTGATTGATGCAGGAATCCCTGGGCTCTCCGAAGCCTCCTGGCCATTTCTGCTCTTTCTGTGCTGAGCTGTTGGGCTGGTTGGTTGATTTGGGTGTGTTGTTTTCAGTCCCTGCTCAATGAACCAACACAAACATTCCGGGTGCCTGCGGAGGAGCCTTGCTGCTGTTTGGTGTTGATTTTGGCTGGGGTTGTCCCCAGCTCCTTCAGGGGCTCCTCTGCCACGGCTGGGCCTTCAAATGCTCCGGGTAAATAAGTCACACCCATGGCAGCAGGCGGTGGGTTACGTGTGCTTGTGTTTCCTCCTCCTGTCCCAGCAGCTCTGAGAAATCCCAAATTGAACCTGAGCGCCCTGGGCCAGTGGAAGTGTCTGTGCCCGAGGTGGGCTTTAAGGTCCCTTCCAAACCAGACAGTCTGGGGCTTTATCACTCTATGAAATTTGGATTTATATTTTTTTAAGTGGTGTTTCCTAGGGACTGAGCTGTGCTGGTGTAGTGGCACAGTGAAAAATGAAGTGAGTTAATCAGGGCTCAGGTCAAGCTTGCACTGTGCAGAGGAGACCCAAATCAGCCCTTTTCCTGCCAGGCTCAGCCTGCATGGAAAATGTAGGACATGGTGCTTCATTTCAGGGAATACTGTGTTGCCTCTGTTATCCAGCTGATGCCTGGGAATCCAGATTAATGCCTGGATCTGTGTCTCATACTCTGGGTCAAATTATTCTAAGTTTTATTTATACAAATATGTGTAAAATACAGGGATTTTTTTCCCCTTTGACACCTAGTGCATGGCTGCAATTTGTGTGGTGGGCTGCACCTGAGTTTCTTTGGAAAAAGCTTTTTCTTGAAAACCAGGTGATTTTTCCCCAGAAGAACTAGGATGGGATCAGAGAGGAAAAGAATTCAGATGAAGACTTTAATTTTATTGTAGAAGTTACTACTGTACAAAGACTGGGCAGAACCCTGTGTATCTTCCTAACAGTGTATATAGTAACGTCTTTTATTGAACCTTGAATCATTTATTGTAAGTGCTGGAGCAATATAAATGGTTTCTAAATGATAAAGCACACACGTGTGTGTGTAAAGAGGAGGACCTGAATTTTAATGTCAGTTCTCTGACAAAGGTTTATGAAAAATAAGCATCTCCTTGTTCTAGCTCTGGTCTAAGCTGTGCTGATTAATGGGTGTTGCTGTAGCTGACAATGAACTGATAGAAAAATGATGATTCACATAATTTCAGCTTTGCAGGCTCTGTCAAATATTCATTTCTTCTTTTACAAGAGATGCTGTGGAGTAAAATGTGAGTTCCTTTTGAGACAGCAGTGCTGTACTTACACAGCTGAATATTTATACCTGAAGGAATTAGTGCTGTGGATTAGATAGGAAAATCCTGCTTGGGATAGCTTTGCTTTCATTGAGTATTCCTGCTGTAAACTCCTTTTGAATGTGAACAGACTGAGCCAGAGAGCAACAGGGAGACTGGAGCACTTTTTTTTTAACATAAATGTGTTTTGTGGTTTTCAATTAGGCTCCTGTCTGGCTTTTAGGTGTGTTATATCTGAATTAAAACAATGCTCCAATTTGATTTCTTATGTAAACAGTTAAGACTGATATATCCCGAGCTCTCCTGCCAGCTGAAAGAGGCGTTACTTTGATTTTATGGGGTGTTCTAATGGCTGGTGTTGGTGGGGAAAATGAGAGGCTGCTCTGGAGGAAACCAGCTCTGTCATTATTGTCCACTGGTACCCTGGGCAAATAACCTGGGCCTTTTTGATGTTGTTCAAGCCAGCTGTGAAGTGTCTGTAATGATGCTCATTATTCACCTCCCCTGGAATGCTCAGGGTTAATTAATAGCCCTGAAAACCTCCCAGAAACGCACACAGAGGGCCTGGCAGGGAGGCACTGACAGCTCCAGTATATTTGACTCACCTTGTTGACTCCCGGGGACAGTCACTGTCCTGCTGCTCCATGGACTGAGAGCTTTCCCTGCTGTTCCAGAGGGAAGGAAGGGAAGGAGGAGCCCCAGGAGATCCTTCATGGTTCAGCTGCCCAGGTCCAGGGGCTGCTGGCCTGCCCCGGGCTGGGCTGCTCGGGACCAGCCAGGTGGGTTTACCTGAACAGGGCCAGGACTGGGAGGGATGCCCTGGTGGCACCAGGGAAGGGTCTTCATTCCCAGGATTTCATTGCAGGATGCCTCTGGAATGGTGGGTTATCTTTCACTCTCATGTAATTACTGCATTTTAAAATGAAGCATCATCCTATTTTTTTTCTTTTTTTTTTTTTTTTTCTTTTTAGGAAATATTCCAGGTAAATTGGTGTTGGTTCTTTTTAACACAAAGCAAGGATGAAAATTGTCCATGTGATTAAAAAACCAGCCCCACGTGTGTCTGACTTTCCCCTGGCTGCCTAAGACAGCCCTGGAATTTGGCAGCCTGCTGGAAGTGATTTTGAAATTGAGTTTGCTGTGCTGTGCTTGAGGAGTGTTTACATGTCCCCTTTTGTTCCTCTCTTCATTTCTTTCTCAATCATTTATTCATGTTAACGTGTTAGGTACCAGAGAGGAGAGGGAGGCAAAGAAATCCTGAGGTGAAATTCAATTAGACACTGGCATTAATCATTCTGTTTGTATCTCTAAATATCTGACATAATTCACCAAAGGAGTTTCCTTTAATTGAAGAGATTAAGGCATGTAAGTTGTAAATTGCCACTTTTGTTCCCGCAGTTTTATTCATTTGACAAACATACTTGATGTTACTTTGCACGAAATAATCGTGTGTTAAGAGAGTAACTCTCAGGTCTTGTGAATTAGGAAGAAATAGTGATTTTTCATATTAATGCTGTTTTGGTTCTGGGTTCTTGCATCCCAGATTCTTTAGCACTTCCAAACTTTGAGCACCCTTGACAGATAAATAAAAAATTATAATACCAAATTAACTAAGTTTTTACAGAGGCAGCTGGGAATTTTGTCTGGGGAATTTGATCCATCCCTGGACTGTTTTCCTGAAGAAATAATTAGGACTGTGGAGGATTTCATCTGTGTGTGTGTGTGTGTGGATGCTGTGTTCTCACCTCTGGAGGTGTCTGTGTGTGCAGCACTGGAATGTGGCACTCTGGGGATGTGCAGAGAGCTGAAACTGGGATTCCTGAAGTGAACTGAAGCACTGAGAGCATATGGGAAATTCCAGAAATAATGATCACATTACACGTTTCTGATGAATAATTCACTTCAGTTTAGAGCTTGTTTCACCGTTAAAATAAACCCCTCACAGTATTTGACACAGCACAGCTGAAACACTTGGAGGAGAAATTTTGGAAGGCAAAAGGAACCCTTGTTTAACTTCTGTTTAAATCAGCAGCAGCAGTGGAAATCTTAATGCTTAGGAGGAAGACATATGTAAGGTTTTAGGATGGAGTTGTGGCTACTAAACAGCTACTACACTGTGGAGGAGGGGGAAGGACGGGGAGGTGAAGGGCTGCAAACAGAAACCCTCTCTGAAATAAGCCAGGAAAGCACAGCAGAAACTGCTAGAAGCAGGAGTTGGGAGAAATGTGCCAGAATTGTTTTTAAAATAAGAAAGGATTGGGTTTTCTTCTTTCTCTTAACCCTAAAATCCACCTTTCTGCATCAGAGATTTGGGGCAAAATAAAACAACAACCAAATATTTCTGGGCTGTTTCAAAGAGTTTTGGCACCCGTTGCTCCAGGGCTGTGTTTTCGGGAGTGGGAAGTTCCTGAGCACCCTGTGGGGGAAGAACCTTGTCCTGATAGCCATCCAAAGCCCCTGACACAGCTGCAGATGGATCTAGGAGCTCCTGCACAGAGCTGGAGCTGCACAGGGTCAGCAGCACCTTAAACTCAGATTTTGTCTCCTGGACCTGTTCTGCTGCCTCTTCCTGCTGGATTTATTATAGAATAAACATATTTCTGTTTGAGAGCAAGTGCAGCCTCTCCCTGTACAAAGGAACCTGAGGTGCTTTGTGAGCACGGCAGCACCACATTCTTCATTCAAATCTCCTCCTGCTCTGAAGGGAAGAGCCCTGGCTCCCTCCCTCCCCACGCCCAGGCAGCTCATGGCTTGCAAATGAATTATTACCGTGGTTCCTGCAGGGTGTTTCTGTGCATTTCCCACACTTTTGGGGCAGTTGGATTTCTTCTTGCACTCTGATGCTCATGGGGAGGCCCAGGATTGACACTGCTCAGGAACCTTTCCCAAACTGCATAACTTTTTTATTATTACTTTATGACTTTTTTTTTTGGTGGTGTTTAAGGTGTTCAAGAGTGGTGTCAGTGGGGTTGGAAATGGAAGGTGCTGGGCTTGGGGTGGTCCAGGGGCTGGTGGAATAGCAGGAGTTAAACTTCCCTCCCTTGGGGTGTGATCCTTGTGCAACACCGGCTGGGAATCCCCACTCCTGCCCTCCCTCCCATAAAGGATACAGAAACATTTTACATTTTTACATTTTAGTCATAACCAGCCTTGGTTTTGTGAGAAATCAGGAGGAATTTGATGGAAAATGTGTCTAGCACATGCTCAGCTTCACTCCTTGCTGTATTTACTCCCTGTTGCTGTGAATAACTGGGAGCACATCTCCAGCTCTGTGTACTGATAATACCTTTTTTTTTTCTTTTGTGATTAACACAGCAGGGTTTGAGGGAAGAATCTTTTCTTTCTGAGGGAAAGGTTTGGGTGTGCAGTAGGAGAGTGTGGTGGAAAATACGTGTTTGTGTTTGCTTCAGGGAGACTTGGTTTGCCCTGGGCCAGAAGAAGAAAGGGAACTAAAGCAGGAAAAAAACCCCTTCGTAGTAAAAATATTCACCAAATTTTTGGCCATCTATGCAGTGTTGGCCTTGTCCTCCTGCAGGAGAGGAAGACTATGACTATTGAAATAACTATGAAAAAGTTGTTTGGAGAACATACTATTCCAGGTTGTTCAGTGGGCCCAAAGCAGTTCCTGCCTCCCAGGGCTACACAACACTTGGGGTGCTCATTACAGGCGGCTGCAAAGAGTTTTTTAGTTCAAATTATTCTCTGAATCTGAAAATATGAACTGAGGGGGGTGCGTGTGTATGTGTTGTCTTTGATTTCAATAATAGTCCATGTGTCAAAATTACTTTTAAATTGTTTAATCTGTAATTCCATGCTGCAAAACAGTGATAAAATGTGGCTTTATTACTTGCCCATGGGTTTTTTTCCAGCATTCAGAAATTGGGAAAGTATAAGCAAAGCTTTGCCTGAGGTTTTGTTTTTTTTTATTTTGTGTCAGTTGGGGGAAAACCTTTAACTGAGTACAGACAATCCTAAAATAGCTGTGAAACTTCCTGGAGAGGAGGAGCTGCAATGCTCCTGCTGTTTGCACGTGGGTATTTGAAATGTATTGATAAACTTTTATTTCTTTTGAATAAACATTGTAGAACCTAAAAATAGATTATTATTACCTGATGTACTCAGACATGTTACCCTTATCAGACTTGTTTTGAGGAGTTGCTCACGTTCTGCTGTTATTGGAATTAGGGCCATGAATCCCTGCCCAGGGGAATTTAATCTGAGTTCTGGTTTTAAACATCCTCCCCAAAAGTCAACAGCATGGGCTGTGTTTTGATGATAGCAAAGGAGGACCTTCATTAGACAGAAAAAATATTTAAACATTTAATTTGAATACTGGATGGATTAAATACCTTGGCAATTTTGTCAACTTGGTTAATTGCAGAATTTTGAGCATCAGCTTAAGAGCTTTGCAGCCTCACATCACTTTGTAGTCTGGGAATATCAGAGTCGTGGTGGGTTTTTTTGTGTGAGTATGGAAAACCAATGTCCAGGCTGGCTGTGGTCAGTGGGTTCTTTAAAATTATGAATTTTCCAGGTGCCAGCTGTGCTGGAGGCATCACCCAGGGCAGATGCAGCGGCTGCCACGCTCCTGCAAGTGGCACTTGTTTGGTGCCTGCAAAATCTGGGAGCCCCAGGTAATTAGTGATGTGCATATATTAGGGCGTAGGTGAGGAAATAAAAGCTGAATGTCCTCAGTTCTTCCCTGAGACCGAGACCAGCCTTAAATTTTGCCTTTAAGCACGTCTGGTGTCCTATCCTGTCACTTCATTAATGCAAATCTCCAAGCACTCATCTTGCACCTCAAAACAATTTCATCAGTCTCTGTTGGAAAGAATTTCAGCTCCCAACACCTCCAGCTCTGTTTATATATTTATAACTACAAAGGGATTCTTGTCAGTTTGTGTTACCCGTTGCTATTATTTCTCAAATGGAATATCTGGCTGTAGAAAGAATATTTACCTTTTCCAGGGCTCACAGTGGTTGTGAACTTGAATCTCCCTCCTGGCTCTGGTCTTAAACAAAAGGCTGTATTTCCTCCTCTTATATAATTTTCACTTCAAAGCTGAGCTTTTAGATTACCAGGGAGTTTTTTAAGGCTGTGATGATCAACAGCTTTTGGCTGGTGACACAGCTTGTTCCCTGGAATTCTGTTAATATATAAAGGCTTTTCTAAGCCATTAAACCTCCCAGCCACGTTGGGGTTGCTGGGCTGGGCCTGTCATTAGTCACAGCCCTGTTTGTAATCATGTACCAATAAAAATAGTCAGAAGTACCAAGTCCTTCACTCTTGGAGTACAGCCTCTGATAAGTGATGGCAGGAGAAATGTGAATAATTTAGTGATGTGGTAAGAATATGTCAAAATATGTGATTCAGCGCATTCTCTGAAAGTTACTTGTATATTTAAACAGTTATTGCTTTTACTCACAAGTTGTAGTGTTGGATGGTTTTAACTTTGGCAGATTGAATGGAGTGTTGGCTTTAAATTCAGCTGTAATCTTTAATTTGACTTCCATGGAGTCTCCAAAGGAGGATACCAGGACATCTCATTCTGATGGTCAGCACCCGAGTGTGTGGCAGCTTCCAGGAGACAGGGATTGAAAAAGGATGAGGCACAAGATCTAAAATCACTGCTCCAGCTTTGTCTGAAGTGGAGATTTAATTAATTTTGGATTTTCTTGCCTTTCCTGTGCTTCGGGGAGCCTGAAAGATAAGCTTGTGTTAGGCTGGTTCCTTCTTAGTCAGGGCTAACTGAGTCACACACCCTGTGGTGGCTGCCACCTTCCCATTCCTGCCTGGGTGCTGCTGTCCCCGGCTGTGCCTTGGTGCTGAGGTCCCGTGGCAGGGCCATGGGTGGGAGTGGGTGCGGGACCACCAGGCACAGCTGGGTTTGGAGCTGGGCTCTGCCCGCTGCTCAGATCCGTGTGGGTGAGAGCTTTGCTGTTTCTGGGCGGGAGCCGGGGCTTGGTGGTTGTGTTCTGCTGCCATCCCACTCCTTTCCCAAGCTTGTCATCTTTTTATCCAGCGTGGCACTCGGGGTGGGGCGGGGACTCCTTGGGAAAGCCACGGCGTGGATGCAGGAGATGGGTGAGATACTGAGCAGCAGCTGGGGCTGCTCATGCCTCCTCCTGGTGCCCTGTGCTGGCAGCCTGTGATTCACCCTGCTGCCATCCAGCTACAGCAGTTGCAGCTTATCCCTGGGAAGAGCTGAAACCCTTCCTAAGCAGGGACATGATCCTGCTCAGAGCAGGAAAGTTGCTTACAGTCTGTGAAGGAGGGCTCCAGGCTCTGAGGCTGCCCTTTCTTAGGTCACTGTGTCACCTATGGGAGAATGAACAAGTTGGTACAGGAGATTTGGTTCCATGTTCTAATTTAATAGGATGCTTAAGCCTTAAAAAGTCAAGTTTGGGAAATTGCTTTTCCGAAGGTGGACGTTGGGTGCTGTACCAGAGCAAGGTGCAGTCCCAGTCACTGTGGATATCCCCCTGCTCCGGGTGGAATTGTTTGATGAAAACACAAGTTCTTGCCCGGACCTCTGCAGAAGTCTGCTGTGTTTGGTGGAGTTTGAGGATGCTGAGGATCATGGAATGCTTTGAGATGGAAAGAACCTTAAAGCTCATCTCATTCCACTCCCTGCCATGTGCAAGGGCACCTTCCAGGTTGCTCCAAGCTCTGTCCAAGCTGTCTTTGAACACTTCCAGGGATGGGGCATCCACAGCTGCTCTGGGTGGGGAATGGAGAATGGGATTAAAATATAGAAGACAGAAGATCCTTCCTTACCCTCTGAATTCACTATAAACTGGACCTGCCTCCTGTATGCTACGTGGAATGTTGAAAAGGTGGTTGCAGAATGGATAAAAGTCAAGTCAGGCAGCTGTCCGGGATCATGCAATGCTCTGTCCCTCAGTGAGCCAGGTGATTTTAGGATCTGGTGATGGAAACGAATAAATGGTTTGTTTGAAGTGGATGGAAAACTTTCCGTGGCCACTGAGGATGTTTGCATTATGTAGTTGTCAGCCACGTGAGCTTGAAATACAATAGACAGAATTCAGAAATACAGGGCAAGGTGTACAATAAGAATACCTGGTGCTTAATCCTAATTTTGCCACCGGCATCTTGACCGTGAATTCAACGTGTGCTTATTCACCTTCAGGCCCTTGAAGCACTGGCAGCAGGAGCAGAATCTTCAGGAAGTTGTTCCTTTGTTTTCAGCGATCACAGTGGGTGGGATTGCCAAGCTCTGAAGGAAAGGACAGGGAAAGGCTTTTTTGGTGTTTAAAGTGGCTGTTAACCTAATAACCTGTGCAAATTAAAAGAGGTAGAAGCAGTGGAGTCAGGACTGGAGTGGTTGTTGTGACTGGAGACATGAAAAGGTCCCGTGTAATTCGGTGACCCTTGGGTTAGAGCACGCACGGCCCCGACTCCGCCGGGGGATGTGCTCGGAGCGGGGCCGAAAAAAATACCTTCTGCTTGTGTAAGCAGTGGGAAAACAAGCAGACACTTTATACTCTGGAAAGCACAGTAAGCCTCAGGAAATTCCTGCATTCTTGATTTTATTTTGTGGCAGAGGACTGCGGGGTGTGTGTTTGAAAGATGAGCAAGGTTGCCTCGCTCCGGCCCAGCGCCACGGCCTCGATAAGCCAGGGCTGAATGGCTCATTGTTCCCTGCGGGAGCCCGATCAGCTGTCACTGCTCCCCTCCAAAACACTGCCTTTATTTATAAGGAAAAGTGCTGATATCGCATTTCACACTGAAGGAGAAGTTGCTGGTTCTCGGTGCCGTTCAGTGAGAGAGATGCGTGTGTGAAGTATCCCACCTCGAGAGCCAAGAGCTCGAGCTGCCTTGTGATTTTCTAATTAAAACACCTGTGTACTGCTGATAGTCTCATCTTTGAGAGCTGCTGGTTTTTTGGAAGTGGTCCTTTGTAGTTCTACTTTTGCTCCAGAAGGTGGTTTTCCAATTGATAACACCATGGAGAATGTCCAATTTTGCTGTGTTGTTGCCCTCATAAAAAAAAAATCCGTCAGTTGAGGCACCAAGGAGGGTGGGTGGTCATACCATAATCTGCCTGAATCTGGTATTTGCCATCCCTGTCCCAGTCCTCTTCTCTAACAAGGTGTCTGCTGCTCATCCATGCTAAGAGGGTTGCTGACTTCCAAAAAATTGCAGATGAGCAATCCCTAAATGCACAGATAAAAACATCACAGGCTAAATTTGCTGAATTTGAATCTCTTTCTTAATGTGCTTAGCAGAAAACACCAGATCTGCTCAGGGATTTTCTTTGTGGGATCCCATTCAATGAGTCCTCAACTTACTAAAATTAGTGTCTTTTGTCCAGTATCTTCTGAAAAGGTCACAGAGTTGTTTCTGTATTGGGAACATCCCTTTTGGTGAGGAAAGGGTGGAGGAGAAAACACAAAGGGAGGAAGAGCTTTCTAACGCTTCTTGTGTTGAAGAATGTTCCTTTCTGGATGTCAGACCTGCAGGTGAGTGTCAGGTTAAGGATCAGGAGAACTGAGTGACTGCAGCAAGGAAACACCACCTTACTGGCAATTTTAGTGCTGTTATCACCTCCTTTGCTTTAAAAAGTCTTCATGGCAAAGCCTCAGGTGGGATGAGGGGGTCTGGTTTGCATTTCCCTGGTTAAACCTGTCACTCGTGCAGAGCCCTGCAAATCCTTGAGTGGGTTTGTGGCTCGAGCTGAGTGTGGGCAGCACATGTTGAGCTTCAGCAGCAAAGTTTTACATAAGTGCTGGCAGGTCTGACGTGTGTGAGCATCCCAGCTTTGCCGTGGCCCTCCCAGGCCCTGCCAGTCCTGAAACACCAGCTGGGATGGGGCAAACAAAAAAGGCAAATCACTCAAAGAGCAAAGCGATCTCCAGAGCTGCGGTGAACGCAGCGTGCAGATTTCACCTGCTGTGCCTCGTGCTTCCATGCCTATCCAGGGTTGGGTTCCTCCTGGATTTGCCACCCTTAGAGGGTGCTGAGTCATTCCTGGGGTGACCCCACGCTCTTCCCACCTGAGCTGGGACATCCCCGAGCCCAGGGGAACGGTGGAGCTGGAGTTGTTTTGGTTAAAGAAGTGCACAGCAGCTCAGGTCGATGTGTTTGCCTGTAGCTATGTTTCCTGATGAAGAAACACAGTTTTTTTGTTTTTTAAGATTCTCTCCTGGGGAAAAAAATAAACCTGACCAGTTTTGCCTCCACATTACAGCGTTGACTCCTCCCTTTCAACAGCCTTGCTTGCTGTATTTCCTCCTTGCAGCAAAAGCTCCTGGGCACCACAGACTGAGAGGTTTGGAGCAACCAAATTCATCCCTAATCAAGGTCATCTTCAAGCTTGAAAACCCCACATTTGTGCAGATTTTTTTAAATTGTTTTTTTCTTTTTGGGAAGCTTGCCTGGGAGCCGTGTTTTCATACATGTGGTTTGGGTTTTGGAGTCCCTAAAATAAAGATGCGGGGTTTTGTTCACGGCAAATCCCGAATTCCTTATAACTGTTCCTGCAGATGTGAGCACGATCCGAGGCAACTGATCTTGGGAGTGCATGGCAGGAATGAAACCATGGAGGTCCAGATGGTTTTTTTTTTTTCCTGGGCAAAGGGACAAACTCACAGAGGAGCCAAGCTGCTCTCCGTGATTTTCCGTATTTCAGGAATCAGTGGTGAAGTCGTTGATTTTTTAAAAAATTGGATTTGGGAAATGCTCCCTCCCTGCCTTCCCTTGTGGTGATGGAGTTGTGGGCGCCTGCAGTCACAGTGTGGAGGTGTGAGGAAAGCTGTGAAACCTGAAATTTTATTGCTGGTTCTGGGTTTAGCCTGGAACAACACATCTTGGAAAACCTTTGGAGGGAGCAGCACTTGCAGTCAGGCCATGGCAAATCTCTACAGTTTCACTGCTCAAAGACCTTTAGATGAAAGGGCATATTTTATTGATTTCATGTTGAGTTTATTGCCTGTGTAAAAGCCAAATAGCCTTTGCTGGCTGCATCACTGAATATTTCTGCATTTTTAGGCTGGGACTGACACACTTCTGCTGTGTTTTCTTGCCTTGTTTAACCATGAGTGAGTAATTTTACTATTCTGTCCCTCAAATTCAGGATCAGTGAGATAAGGAGAACACGTGGCTAATGGGAGAAGCTTTCATGTTTGTAAAATGCATGAAAACTGTTTGTAAAAATGGTGTTAACATAGAGACATTCTTAATAATTATGCTGTGATTGTTATGAATATTTATTAATAATTAATTATAATATTAACACCTATATCTGTGTGCTTTATGGGGGCCTTAGATGGAGATATGTTACCTGCAGATATTTTAAAAGGAAAAGGAGCCTTCCTGGAGATGATTTCCTAATGGGAAGTGCTCTGGTGTTGGCTCTCCAGAGGGGTTTCTTCATCTCTTTCATGGCTTGGTTTATAATGAGCTGCACAGCTGGAGACTAAGGAACAAACTGAATAATCTGAATTTGGTGCCTTTGGGGAGTGCCCCAGAATGTGCAATGTCTTGTTTCTGCATCAGGAGTAGTTTGCAGAGGAATTTGATAGAAATTCCCTGAAGTGATTTGCTGAGCTGACGTGGGGGATTGCAGCGGTCAGTCCCTTTTCCAGACTGAGATTCAGTACATTTTTAGGCAGTGACCACTCGTTCCCCATGCCAGAAATGCACTTGACACTTGTAACTGATGCACTTTTCAGCAGCAAAGCTTTGCTGTGCACCAGACTGCAGGGTTTGGGATGGATTTCCTGCGATTGGTGTGTCCAAGATGCAACCCCAGTCATTTTCTGCCTGCAGATAGAGTTAATCACCACGAGGGAGCCTGGCTGACACTAACGAGGGAACATATTTTTTAATGATGTTTTGCTGGAGAATTGGTGGTATTTTCTGTGATGGGATTGTGTTTAATCTGCAGTGCTTTTATTTGTTGCAGAGATCCGTGCCCAATTGGTAGAGCAGCTGAAATGCCTTGACCAGCAGTGTGAGCTTCGGGTCCAGTTACTGCAGGACTTGCAGGATTTCTTCCGCAAGAAGGCAGAGATTGAGATGGATTACTCCAGGAATTTGGAGAAGTTGGCTGAGAGATTCCTGGCTAAAACTAGGAGCACCAAAGACCAGCAATTCAAGTAGAGTATTTGCCTTTTGTTTCTGCCCCTATTTTCCCCCATGCTGTAGAATTGATTGTAAGGATAGGAATGGAAAAGAGAGTGTTAGAGTGAATGCAGACACCAGCACTGCTCTGAATTCCAGAGACAGACATTCCCCAGGTTTGTGTTGGACACAGAAGCCATTCCTTGTTTCTGGGTGCTCATTCATGTCAGTAATTCCTGGTAGGTCACGTGTTGTTAAGAGGGAATGGGATGTAAGAACTGGAATGTGCAAAAGGAGTAATTTTCTTGGGAAGGGTGGGCAAAGCTGTGTGCCAGATTTGATGGACAAAGCCAGGATTTCCTTCAGTGTCAATGGCTTTGGTTTTCTAAAGAGAAGCTGTTCCAAATCTGTTCCCTGCTGTCAGTTCTCCGTTTTGGATCCCACACACGCTCTGTGTGGGAGTTGTGTTGCAGTTCTGCTACTATCACTTCAAACAGCAGGGAAATAAGGCCGGTAGCACTTCCAAAGAGAGCTTTGCCACTGTGGGTGGGGGAATCCCTGGATACCGAGCTGGTGGGACGCAATTAAAGCCTAAACATGTTCTTACTGACAATCTCTTGATTCTCTTGCTTGAAACATCATCTACAAGCGGGTCTGGCCATGCTCCTGGGCTTGTTGCTGGATGTTGGTTCTTCCCAATTTCTCTGAGTTGGGATAACTGATGCAGATGGAACTTGGTTTCATGGGTTCACATCCTCCTGATTCTTCTGAGGTGCTTTTCCCAGGAGAAGGGGCTGCAGAAGGGGGGTGTGGGTGAGGAGGGGGCTGTGTGGCACAGCCACGTGAGCCCAGCTCGGCACTCCCATGCTTCCCATCTGGGCAGTGCTCAGCCTTGTTGGGTTATGTTGTCAGGGCAGCAGCTGGGGAAAACACGGAGCAGCAGCAGCCTTGGGACCTGAATCATTTCTGCTTTGGACATTTTGGGCTGAGAGGATCCATCTGGACCTGCCCCCACCCAAAGCGCAGCGTCACTTTTCGCATTGTTTGGGTCGGGACGTTCTCCCTGTGTTTGTGTTGTGGTGTTGCTGTGCTTGGAGGGATGTGGGACACAGCAGCTTCCCGTTTCCAGCAGCAGCTCCCTTTGTGGA
This sequence comes from Phylloscopus trochilus trochilus, assembly GCA_016584745.2. Classification (NCBI taxonomy): domain Eukaryota; kingdom Metazoa; phylum Chordata; class Aves; order Passeriformes; family Phylloscopidae; genus Phylloscopus; species Phylloscopus trochilus. Next base: position 7,269,990 of record WQNJ02000024.1, on the reverse strand, counting down.
AGCCATTAAGGAGGCACCATTTTAAGTTTCCTGTCTGCACAGCTTTGATGTCATTCACTTCAGTTCTCATTTAGAGCACACGTTGTGCTGCTGCTCAGGAAAGCCTGAGCAGAGCTGTTTGACAGACTGGGGAAGTTACTCTGCATATCCACAGACCTGTCAGAGTCTGAAGGATTTTTTCTTTTCCTTTAGAGTGAAAGTGTTGTTACAGCTATAAACTCTGCACGTCCTGCAGGTGCCTTTAAGATGCACTAAAGAGATGAAGTCTCGAATTACAATTCCCCTCTGTGATTGGAGTTTTCAGCTGATTTTGTTGTTACTTCTGATGAAAACTGAGGTGATTTTCTTTACATTACATGATATGAAACAACCCATCAGAAACACTTTTGTATTCAGCTTGAGAGAGTTGCATAGAACTTACCTTCTGCTTGGGGATTTAGAATGAATTTATAATGTGGAATTTTTGACCAGAGTTGAACAGAATCCTGCAGGATTTGCAGGGAGAGGGCTAGTACTGCTCAGGCTCCTGATTCCACGTACTTTAGCAGTAGATTGCTCCTGCCAGAAAAATACCTTGCTCTTGGATTATGGTATCCCTGCAAACTCTGAGCCCTAAATACACAAATTAATTTGGTCAAGAGTTGGAAGAAGAGAAAAATTACACAAAGTCAGAGGCTGTTGGGTGTGTGGGCAGTGTTGGTCAGCAGTGGCACTGGTCAGGCTGGCCATGCAGCACTTTGTTTGGTCATTTGTGTGCTGGCTGTGCCCATCAGAAGAGTGCCAGAATGCCACAGGGATCCCTAAGGAAGCAATTCCTCTTGTAACCACCAATGCTGCTCTGTCTGAATCACGGCAAGTATCGTGGCTGGCATCACTTGTGGAGATGCTGGAATCCATCAAAGGCAGCCATCAGCTCCCTGCTCCTCGGGATTGCACGTCTGGGAGGGGAGCTCTGTAATTGCCTGGCTCTGACCCTATAAATACCCCATAATAGGCTGCTCTCCCCAGAAGCTGGTAATTATGTCGGAAGGTACCGTATCATTCCCTGCCTGCTCCCCGTGGCACATCCCGTTTTTAGATCTCCTGACACACGGAAATCTGTCAGGCAGCCACCCTGTAATTTGCATGTGCTTTCCTGCTCTGCAGCTATTGTGGGATTGCCGACTGCTCCCACTGTGTTCCTCTAAGGGAATGCTCCCCAGGGCAGGAGGCTTGGGGCTGACCCCTGGAATTGGAGTGTGTGGAGTGGCTGCAAGGGAAGAGCAGTGTGGGAGGGGCAGGCTGCTGTGGGGCTTCCCAAAGCCTAGTGAGGTTTATTTTTCTTAGATTCGGCTGTTCCAGAATTGATCAAGTGACCGCATTTGCATTGAATCACAGGATGGTTTGAGTTGGAAGGAACTTTAAGGCTCATCCAGGACACCTTCCACTATCTCAGGTTGCTCCAAACCCAGCCTTAGACACTTCCAGGGATGAGGCAGCCATAGCTTCTCTGGGAATTCTGTGCCAGTTTGTCACAAGAAAGAATTTCTTCCCAATTTTCCTCCTAAACCTGTCCTGTGTCAATTTGAAGCCATTCCTCTTGTCCTGTCCCTCCAGCCCATTGTAAAAAATCTCTCTCCATCTTCCATCAGCTCCTTCAGGCACGGTTAGGTCACCCCAAAGCTTCTCTTCTCCAGCCTCAACAAACCCAGTTCTCTCAGCCATTCCTTGCAGGAGAATTTTCTACGTGAGTTTTGAGCCTGGGGTGGCTGGGTCTGGGCTGAAAGGTGCCCTACACTGCTCAGTTTGAAGCTTCACTGGAGCATCTTAAAATGATTTATAGGGGTAGGTGTGTGTTATCCTCATCTGGTGTCTCTGAAGAAGGGGAACAGATTGATTTAGTCAGGGTGACCCAGGAGCTGATGGCAGTTGCATACAGCCCAGATTTTACTTGCTTTAAACTGCTCTGCCATGGCTGTTAGACCTCACTGTGCCTCTTCTCTTTTAAGAATGTTTTGTTCTCAATTAGGCTATTAAAGGGAATAGTCACACACAATATTAGGGGTCTGTATTATATATGTTCCTCAGCATCTAATGATACCCTTTCAAAGCCCAAGTCTTGTAGCTGTGGTTGCTACAGGAGCTTGTTTGTCCCAGGTTTGGTACCTGAGGTGTAAATCAGAGCATCCATCTCACAGGTGCCTCTTGGGTCTGGGATCCCTGCAGGTTGCAGGGCTGGGTGTGACTTCCAGCCCCCAAAAATGGCTCTGTCCCACTGCAATCAGACCCTGGACCTCCAACCCCAGCCTTCAGTTCTCCTATTTCATGTGATTTTTGTCTTGGAGGCATTTGCCTATTCAAATCATCAGTCAACAATATGAAAACCATGGCAAATCTTGAGTGATTGCTTTTGATGGAGAAAATGGAAAAAGAAAAAAAAGGAAAAAAAGAAAGAGACAAGGCTATTTTAAGGCCATATTTTAAATCAAGATAATCTTTGGAAGCAGGATCCTGAGTAGCAATTGTCAGCTGGAGAGCTGAATGTCCAGGATATCCCAGCATGAAATTCAGATGGCTTTCTGGCAGCCTTTGCCTTGAAGTAGAAGATGCAGAATAAGTCTGGCAACCTTCAGGCTGAGCACTTGTAAACAACAGATGTTCATAACTGGAATCTTTTGGAAGAGAAGGGCAGGGAGCAGCATGGATGTCCATGCTTGTAATTCTCAAAATTTGCAGTTAACACCGAGCTGTGTCAGGGAAAATCAGATGTGGATTTGAATGAGCAGCTTGCAGGGAATTTCAGCTTTAATTTTCCTAAAAGTAAAATGATTTCTGTAAAGCAGGGATGATACAGGTGGTGAGGGAGGAATTGACAGAAGCATTTGAGTCACGTGGGCTTCACTTACATTATTATTATTAATAATAACAAACATTGTATAGGCTATTTTTGTGGTTCTTTTTGCTGAAACTGAGTCCTGCACATTTTATTCTGAACCTGTCAAATAACCCCATTTGGAAGGTTTTTGTAAGCATTAAACATTCATTGATTCAGTGACCTCCGTGAATGCAGAGACCCAGGGATCCATGACCAGCAGAAATGGATGTAAAACCTCAGGGAGGATTTTTGTGCTGTTTTTCATCATCTCAGTGATGCTGGTCTCACACCACGTTGCTGTGATTGTGGTGGCCTCTCTTGCCAGAGCACACTGCAGAGGACAAAATTCAGAGAGGGTTGCAAGAGTATTTAGAGGAACAATTAAATCTCTGCTCTCACACTTGGCCCAGCTCCAGCTTTGAGGGTTTGCAGAATTGACTGTCCTGGGATGCACCAGCTTTAGAAAAGCCTGTTGGACACCTCTAGAGAAAATCTGAATATTTTGGGGAGACTTCAGGTGTTGTTTTAAACACCTCATTCACAGCAAGGAGGATCAGGGAAGTTTTCTGTTGCTGTGGACAGTCCCTTGGAGAAGGACCCTTCATCAGGACAGGACAAGGAGTGATGGGTTCACACTGAGAGGGGAATTCAAGTGAGATATTGGGAAGGAATTCCTCCCTGTGAGGGTGGGGAGGCCCTGGCACAGGGTGCCCAGAGAAATTGTGGCTGCCCCAGAGCCCTGGAAGTTGGGCAGGGACCTTTTCTTCAGTAATATTTTCATTCTCATCTGATTTGTTCCTTCATCTTGTGCTCCTTATGGAAACACAGGGTTCCTATTCCTGGGTTTTGGGTGTGGTTTTAGTTTTTTTTTTAAATTTTAATCTATTACTTATTTTGTTATTGGTGATTTTTTATTTGAATCTGTTTTGTAACATGACTTTTCTCCTATTTCCTTGCAATGCCCATCTCAGTGTCGCTGGTGTCTGTCGCTCTCCCCCGCTTGCCTTGAAGCAGATCAATCTTGGATTGTCTGCAAGTCCCTTGTATGAATGAGTAATTTAATTAAGATACTTGAGACTCAATCTTTCCTTATGATCTTTTTGAGACCCAGCTGAAATCTTTGAAGTGGAAGTTGCACAGGACCCGATCAAGATAACACCCGAGCAACCACAGGGCTTCATCGTTTGTGGTTCCCTAAAATCTGTGCACAGCTTCCTCTTCCTGCTCCCAGCCAACCCCCATGGCTGTGATCCTGCTGTAATTTAGGCTAACCTAAATAAACTCTCCACACTCACTATCACCACACCATCTTTCACCAGGAGAAGCAGGGCTTGAAATAAACCTGGATCTTGGCATCTTCTTCCTCCTCCTGTTCGTGGGGGAAGTTTGAGTCAAAAAGTTGTCAGTGTGAAGCGCCAGCACTCTGGAAAAGTTCATAGTCACATCCTAAAGTTTTTGGGTTGATCTTATCAGTTTTACCTTTCCAGAGTGAACGAGGACTCTGTCACCCTGCAGAATGTGTGGGGATGGAGCTTGGGGTGTTGTACCCACCAGGCCCTGTTGATATTTCCCTTCCCTTTCCCGTCCCTCCTCTGTGGTGACATGGAACTGGGAGCAGAGTGCCTTTGCCAGCTCTGTTGAGGGTTGGAATGGTTAATGGGAATTGCAGTTTGCTCCCTGGCACCTGCTGTGGTGAGGATTGAAAAGGTTCTGTTGTAGAACTCCTGCTCCTTGTTGGGAAAACGGTGCCCATGTCCCACCCCAGGAGAAGCTGCAGTTCCAGAGGTGCTTTGAAAGTTAATGTGGGTGGGGTTTTAAAGGATGCTTGGGAGGTTTGAAGCAACTCTTTCCTTTCCTGTTTCATTTCTGCCTTGAATATCTGCTTTTTGCTGGATAAATCGTCACTATCAAATAATAAAGGAGAGGCTTTGCCTCCCTTCCTTGCCTTGAAAACGCCGGATCTGTACAAAAGCAAGAGCCCGTTCCAGCAAGGCACTGAAGGGGTTATTAAAACCAAGAGACAGCAAGAAATTAAAGGAATTTAAAATGAGAATCTGGCTGTGTGTGGCTTGAGCATCCCGAAGGTGACAATCCTGGGAGTGTGTGGGATTTGGGGTGATTTTTTCCTGCAGGATTGCCTTTCATGTGTAACCACACGGAGTGTGTCAACAACCCATCTGGCGCCAGCAGACACCAGTGATTTCCCTCCCCAGCTCCTGGTATTCCTGCTATTTCTGCCTTGGAATAGCGAGGCTGCTGTGGCCGGACAGCTGGGATTGGGCAGTTAACTCCTGCAGCTCTCCTGATCCCTTTCCCTCGGGAATCAGGGCACTCCTGCTGCTCCCTCTCCTCCCCCTGGGTTCTTGGAGCCACAACACCTGGTGCTGGTTGCTCCCAGCTCCTCCAGGCTGCCAGGAGCAGGACCTGGGGCTCTTGAGGGGTTTTGAGGCAGGATTTTGGTCAGCTGGTGGAGAGTCTGAGGATTTTTTTGTTCCTACAAAAGTTTCAGTCCCAAACTCTTCATGGTAGCTGGGTAATTTTCACTTGTAGCTCTGCCAGCTTTAGAGGTCAGAGTCAGTGGGTGAAGCAGTCCAGATCACAAGTTGCACTCAGTCCTAAGCTTTCCAATTTTTTTTTTTAAGAAAAGGGAAAAAAAATCAAGATCAGCTGTTCTGAAACTCTTTATCTAAAATTATCCATATTGCAGCACAAGTCCAACCGCTGGTGTCATGAGACGGGTAATGAAACTCTGCCCTGGCTCCATTTTCCCATTTTCCCAATGTTTCTTGCAGCAGAGATTTTTGTCCTTTCAAGTGCAGAATATTCCCTTTTCAATGGAAATTAAACAGCATTTCTTCTAGGAGGAAAGAAATCCAATAGAGTCTTGTACAATAACCAGGGCTTTGCACCACAGGTTTTACTCTTTTCCAGATAAAGATTATTGTGCTGTGAATGAATGGTAAACAGAGCTGCAGAGAAGTAAATGCTGTTGTTCAGGCTCCCCCTGGATTTGCTGCTGGAGCACCCTGTGAGACCCCAGCTTTCATCTGGGGTGAAATGCTGCCCTGAGAGACAACTTATTCCTTCCAATAAATGAATGCTGACCCAAATAATCCGAGGTTCCTCTCCTCTCCCCTGCTGCCCTTTGCGCTGCTCGTTTGCTGGGTGCTTCAGCTGAAGGAAGGTGGGGAAAGTTCAAAGATGAGAAAATCGAGTTTCTTTTAGGAGTGCTGCTCTCTGTGGCTGGGGACAGATAGAGAAGCCTTCACATAATGGGCTTTGCACAGGAGACACAACATTTTGTTTTCTATGCAGATGCTGTTTGGCTCACTGGGTGCTTGAAATCTTTTTTGTTGTGGTTAAGACCCAAATTCTTGAGACAGGACTGTGAAACCTCCTGTCAGACACTGGAGCCATCGCCCTCCCTCCCTCAGGCTCTGATTTATGCACAAAATCCTGGATTCAAAGGGAAAAATTAAACCCTGCACTTGGCACACTGCAGCTTGCATTTGTAGGATCTGTTTGTTGGGGGACAGAAGCTCATGGGAATGAGGAAAATGGAATTAAGGGTGTATTTTCTGTATTTCCCTCTGCTTCTCAGCATCCCACCCACCCCATGGCTGCATTTACAGAGCCAGAATGGTGGTGGAATCCTGTCCAGTTGTTCCTGTTTTGTGTCCTTGCAGGAAGGATCAGAATGTGCTGTCACCTGTGAACTGCTGGAACCTGCTGCTCAACCAGGTGAAGAGGGAGAGCAGGGACCACACCACTCTCAGTGACATTTATCTCAACAACATCATCCCACGCTTTGTCCAGGTCAGCGAGGACTCAGGACGCCTCTTCAAGAAGGTAACTGAGTGCTCCAGCACAGAACTTCCCTTTGGTTCTTCTAAAATACCATTCCAGCTGTTACTTGTGGTGGATCCATTCACTGGGGATTTTTCCCTCTTTGGGCTTGACTTGCCTTCCATTTTTTCAGGCATTTTCCTCAATGTGGCCAGTTGAGATTTGTTGGTCTAAATCAAGGCTGTGTTTTTTCTCCTCTTTGTCTGCTCCACAGTTTTGAATGGATATTGAAAATTTAATTAAATTTTAAACCTTTCAGTTCTTCAACTCTGAACGTTAGTCAAGAACAATTCTTTAAAGACAGAATTTTATCTGCCATGGAGAAATTGCTGTAAGAGAAAAATTAGGGAGAATTCCTTCTATGCTAGATAATAAAAGGATGTATTGCCCTTATCTGGGAGAAGGAGGAAACGCAGCTGAGCTCTCTTTTGTTTGCCTTGTCCCCTTGATTTCCACCTGGGAAGGAAGGTGGGACAGTGTGGGAGGGTTTTCCTATTAGGAATCTGTTCTTGCAGTTAAAGAAACACAATTTGGAGGCTTTGAAAGTGCTGTTCAGGGGTGATGCCTGGTCCCTCCAGAGATTTGCCAATGGCTGTGACATCTGCTGCTTCACCTGGTGGAATTATTGCAAGTCTTCACTTTGAAAAGCCATTTGTTATTTCTCTGCCCCATCTCCCATCCCCTGCAGCCTGTCCTGAGCTTGGGGAGTTATTTCTGCTCTTGCAAGGCCTGGAGAAGGGAGGGATTGTTGAGATTATTTCTTATTTTCTGTCTGTTGCTTTAAGTGTTAAAAAACCCCTATAAAAAGCAGCTTGTTTAGGCTGTTGGAAAAGGAACAGTGCTCGATGTTGTGAAGTTTCACCTGAAGATGCACTTGAAGGAGCAGCACCTTGGTGTGTGTTACCTGGAGAGCAGGCTGCCTGTGCCCTGTTGCAGCAGGGTTTTGTAGATGTGTTTTCTCTGAGAGAACAAAATCTGTGCTGTTCCCTCTCTCCTGCCTGTTCCCTTGAGTTTTTAGTGGAGGATGAAACATACCTTCCACTTCCACATTCTGTTTCTCTTACGCTTTTTCTATTTTTTAAGTCATTGCCCGAGCAGAGGAGCAATCTTCTCCTTTTCAAGTAACGTCACACTGAGGCCTTTTTGACCTTTTAAAACTTTCTGGTAATTACATTATGGTTGATTAGATACTTACACGGGATTATTGAATGGCAGTTACTCTTCAATTCCTCTAATCCCTCCAAAGGAGGAGTAATCTCCCTGTTGAATTTCAACAAGGGCTGTGCTGGAGGAGGGTGGCCTGGAAAATGCCTTGGCAAAGCATTACTTGGAAATTGATGTTATCCCAGTTCGGCTGGAAATGGCAGCTTTACCTTGGGCCCCCCATAAAGCAGGGCAAACCCGTGTTTAGACTTTATTTTGGGCGGCAGGACCAGAATAAAACCAATAAATAACCAATCGGCAGCAAAATACCAGCTCTGGTTTGCTTCTCCCAGGCCAAGGGCAAACTCCACATTAATTTGTGCAAACAAAAGGCGCTTGTTGCTAAATCCCAACTACTTGTTTGGCTGTTTGCCAGGAATACCAGCTTGGCTGAAGGCCAAATCAGGTGTTTGATTACAACTCCACTTATGCTGGCTGGTTAAAACCAAAAATTGCATCCTCTGTTATCTGGTAGCAGCTGATAAACAGAGAAATTTGGCTGACGTGGACCTACTTGTGCTTTTTCACTTGAGTCTCTTCCCTTCCTGAGCTGCAAGAAGCAGCTTGAATCAGTACAAAAGGTACTGCAGGCTAGAAAACAGATGAGGTGTGTGATGAAAATATTGCAAATCAGCTTTGCAGTCTGTGGATTTAAAGAAATGTTAACCCATTTATAAACCCCCCTCAGTGGCACGTTTGTAAAATACCCCCAAAGCAGCAAAGAAGATGTCAGGGTATCTCTGAACTTTAAGGAATTTGTTTTTCACCTTTTTTAGCTTTCCCTGGATTAAAAACAGGGACAAGTTGCTGACAAAGCCAGGCTGCCTTGCTGTAGGTGTTGATGGGGAGCCTACCAGCTTAAATTTGGGAAGTATTTAGGTTGCAAATAATGCCATGAAATGTGGAGAGGATGCTGAGACAGAGATCCTCATCTATTGAGGGCAGTCCAAAGCAGATCCTGAGGGATAAAATCCTTTCCTTGGGCCATTTTTCTCAAATCAGTGTTTTGTGTCGTGCTGGGATGCGGGAGCAGGTGAGGTGGGAGGACAGGCAGGGAGAAAAGGAGGTGCTTGAGGTCCCTTTTGTCACTGAGCTCTCGAGCTGCTGCATCTCTCAGTGTGTGGAGAGCTTTTCAAAGGACAGAGAGCAGCTGTGATCCGGGCTGGGGGCAGCAGGGGCTGGCTGGGTGTGATAAGGGCTGAGCTGGGAAGGGAAGGGAAGGGGGCTGTAGTGATTCTGAGATTGAAACGTGTCCTTGTGGCAGCGAGGAGGGGAAAGCAGAGAGAGCTGCAGCAGCAGAGAGCTGGGGAGGAGGTGATGTTTTCTTGTTTGGGCAGAGTTAATGATTTAGGGCTGGCTTTGGTACAGGGTTGGAGTTCCCAGCCCTGGTGCCACCAGCATTGCTATTCCAGTCACCTCTCCCTCTCCTGGAAAATCATCCTGCTTTGATGTCTGCTCCTTTTCATTCCTTCATCTCCCTTTGATTTCTCCTGCTTGTTCTCCTTCAGCACGGCCCCTTTACTTAGTTATTTCTATATTTCTGTGTCTATGTAAGTTTTTATATTTGTATATGTATTCCCCCCCCAATATTTTTCTATTTGAGCTGATTCTTGCTTTGATTTCCCCTTTTCCCTCTATCCCCCTGTCACCCTCTCTATTTAATGTGACCCTTCATTTTTCTGCATGGAACAACCTTCCTGTTCCTTGCATGGTTATCAGGTTTTCTTGCCTCCAGACGTATCTTTTGAGTGGGATCCCTTGGGATTGTTTATATATGTATAGACCTTTGAGCAGCAGTCTCTTTAATTTGGTCTCTTTAATCACTCTTTCTGTGTTGTCTCTTTGAAATTTTCCTAGAAGCAGCCTGATAATCTTGTTCAAATTGAAGGAAAAAAAAAAAAAAAGAAAATTACCTTTTTTAAAAGAACAGACTGTGGAAGGCTCACTTTGAGCAATATCTGAACAAACTGATTCTTTTCAGTTTGACAGATTTTTACATAAGGAAATTGTGAAGTGACTGGCAAATGTTAATGGGCAGAAAGGCAAATTTATTCTGTGAGCAGAGGGGGCCTCAGGACAGGCTGTTCCTCTGAGCTGAACCAGGTACCAGCTCAGCATCTGCCTGCCCTGCTGGGTTTAAAGCACATTTTCTGCTCTGGTTTTAGCTGGGAGGTTCCCAGCTTTCCCTGTGTATCCACTTAATTTGGGATATTTATGGGGAGAACCCCCCGTTTGGAATCAAGCAAACCAACCTGAGGATTTGAAGTTCTCCCCCTGTTTAGCACCTTTGATGGTGGGAAACCCCCCCCAGTTTATCTCCTAGTACGCTGCAGGGTGTTTGATGTGAAATGGAAAATCCACAATGGGTTGGTAAAAAGCCTTGAAGTAATCAAGGAAGAGGAATTATTAATTCTCCGAAGGGGTCTGTCATGACCTACTTTACAGCTGCACTGTGTCTCTTGCTGCTCTGGTACCAGAATATGACAAATCTTAGAGCACAGCACGTGGAAAAGCCACCCCATGACAGAAATGTATTGGTTAAAGTGCTGGGCATTTGTAAAAATATTTTTCCATCATGGTGTAAATTTGTAAATGTGCAAATGCCATGAGTAAAACTCCCAGTGAGATGCAGAGTTGGTACCTCTGTGCTACATCCCCGCTCCCCTCCTGGCATCCTTACCCTCACTCCACCATGATTCAAAAATATGGGAATATCTAATGTTTATTCCCCACCTAGGCATATTTAATTACTACTTTTAAAAGATGCAGAGACATGGTATTGTTCCAGAATCAGCAGATTTGGGTTCCAGCTCCAGCTGTCACCCTCTGACACAACCTGAGACAGCAAATTAGATAAAAATCTCTTGTCTTGGTGTGTTCACCCTCCTGTGGCTTGAGCCCTTGCTGGCTGTTGTTGGGTCTATGGGGAAAGCACCTCAGGAACTCCAGAGAATGTTGCTTTTGAAGCCATCCCATCTTTCTGTCAGGCTTAGGAGGACCTTGCTGGGGCTGCAGATCTGGGGCAGAAAATGTTGACAGCATTCCTGAGCTCTCCTCTTTATTATCCCCCCCCAAATATTTGGAAGCTGAAGTCGTTAATGTTCAGTGGAATGCGGAACAGCCCCGCAGTAGAATCCCAAAAACATCTTGATTAAATTAGAGGGGAGGTGGAGGGGAGGAGGGCTGGAACAAAGAGGCCGTTGAGGAGCTGGCACAGCCCGTGCTGGGAATTTATGTTCCAGCCAGGGGTGGCAGAACCTCCAGCCCTGCACATGGTGCAGATACACCCTGGAGTAACAAAGGAGTGTGTGTGCTCACAGCAGCCTCCTGGGCTGGGGAAAACCTGCATCCCCAGCCTGGCATTCCTGCCACATCCTGCTGTGACTTCCATCGTGCTGCTGGTGCTTCCCTGGTTTGCAGAGGGAGGGAAGGTGTGTCCATCATCCCTGGTTTGCAGAGGGAGGGAAGGAAGTCCTCCTCCTCCTCATCCAGAGGATGGCAACAAGGCTGGTGATGGGTTTGGAGCACAAGTCCTGTGAGGAATGGCTGAGGGAGCTGGGGGTGTTCAGCCTGGAGAAAAGGAGACTCAGGGGTGACCTGATCACTCTACAACTCCCTGAGAGGTGGCTGTGGGCAGGTGGGGTTGGTCTCTTTCTCCAGGCAGCACTGACAGAAGGAGAGGACACAGCCTTTAGCTGCACCAAGGAGATACAGGCTGGATGTTAGGAAAAAGTTTTTTGCAGAAGGGTGATGAAGCACTGGAATGGTCTGCCCGGGGAGGTGGTGCAGTCACCACCTGGATGTGGCACTGGTGTGTGGTTTAGTTGAGGTCTTGGGGCTGGGTTGGACTCAGGGATCTTGGAGGTCTCTTCCAGCCTGGTTGTGATTCTGTGGAGGGTCTGTGGGTGACCTCTCCGTGCCCAGCAGCGGTGAGCAGCTGCCCCACTGCTGCCTCCTCAGCTGTGCAGGGAGCTCCTGTGCCCTGTCCCGAGGATGCTCCCCCAAGCAGATCATCTCCCAGATCTCCAGGAGAAGGCTTTAACCTGATCAGATAAGAAGGACACACAGTTTGTGTGGACACCTCCACCCCACATTCACACCCAGCTCATTAGTGGAGCCAATTAATTAAGATTTTGTTGCACAAGCCCTTCCTCACATTAAGGAAGGTACAGATAGACTTGGTTGCAGGTACAGCCAGGAGTAGATCACAGTTAAGCTGATCAGAATATCTTTTATTTATTGCCTTGTTTACAGAATGAATCATTCTGCCTTTGCAAAACACACAGAGTAATAGAGAAAATACAGAACAATACAGAATTTGCTGCTGCAATAGTAATTGATAGCGAGACATTCACAACTGCCAGGACTGTTGTTGTCTTTCCTTGGCATGGATTTTATTCATAATTCCATGGCACTTTCTGGCATGGTGCTGGAATCTCTCTTGCCTCCATGGCAGTGGGATCAGCAGCCTTTCATCTGCACTCTGAATTCCGTGAGAATTCAGGGAAATTCCCTTTATGCATCACCTCCACCTCCCTCCACTGCACTCAAGCAACAACTTTTTCCTGACATCCAATCCATTTTCCTCTGACTTTCCCAAGCAAACCCTTCTGCTTCCTCCAATGTATTTTCGTTTGTCAGGGTCAGCCAGCTCAGCTTTTTTTCTCCTAGACATTTTTTTTTTTATGGAATCAGTGCAGGGAACAGTTTGACATTAACAGTGCTCATTGCACAGCTCTTGTTCTGATGTCCCCTGTGATCTGTCTTACCTTCATCTTAATGGAAGCGTTTTTTCCAGTCCAACAATCCAGCAGCTCCTTTCTCGAGAGCTCATTTGGAAGCACAGAGAGTTTTGTGTTTTGACAATTTGGCGTCTTCACCCCTTTCAACCCGAATCTGCATTAAAATGTTCATTTTAATTTCTGTCATATAATTGATGCTTCAGCAGTTTGTGCAGCAAATGAGCCATTTTTTAGTGCAAGAAATGAGCAAACTGGGCTGGAAAGAGCGGGCTGAGAGGCAGACGATGGGGCCAGGCCAAGCAGTTCCAGCAGCACTGGGAGCGTGTGGCTGGAAAGCTCCTTCTGTGAGAAGAGTTCAGTGCTCAGGCCACTGCAGGCAGAGCCTGGCAGTCGCTTCCACTCATCATCTCCACGTGGAGGAAAAGGCAGCCAGAAAACCCTGGAGACCTGTTGGAGGCTGTCTGTGGAGTTTCAGGCTGTCTGTGCTGACTGCACTGACCCTGGAGCAGGCACCACCTTTGACCTGAGGCCGTGGGACAGCTCCCAAACCTGAGCGATGGCACCGGGGCTGCGGGAGTGGAGTTGGGATGGAAGTCTGTGATCTCACAGGGGGCAGAACTTGGGCTTTGAGGTGTTAGTATATAGTAATACACACGAGGCAAGATGGGGGATCGAGGTGTAGGCTGAGTTCTGCTTTCCCCTTCTTCTTCATGGCTGTGGGTGGTGTTTGGTAACTGGGTGAAAACGTTTGCAGACCACAGGTGGTTGGTTATTGGGTTAGAAGTAAAAATAATATAGGTGTCATCTCGTTATTGGACAATTAGTGCTTAAAAGAGCATGGAAAGAGAGACAGAGCCATTTTTCACTTTGTTAGCTAGAACTCACGGCTTGTGAGACTGTACTATAGATAAGAATTAATAAACATCTGAGTCGGAACAGGAAAACGGCGTCTCCCGAGCATTTAATCCCAGCTCTGACAGAAGAAAAGAAGTTAACAAACCCTCAGCGACCCAAATCACTGCAGGGGTGAGCAGCAGCCTCAGCTCCTTCTGCTTCCAGAGGTGGAAATCACAGAGCTTTGTTCCTGGAGCTTGGGAATCACCAGCTCTGTGCTCTTCTCTAAATTAGAGACTCCTCAGAGAAAGCTTTCCTTTGTCAGCATTTGTGCCAGGTGCTCTTTTTTCCTGTAGCACCTGGGCAACAGGGTGAGGAATATGGAATTGGAACCCGTGGAGAATCCAAAGGATTGGGCCTTGGTTACTTGTGAATCCCAACAGAGCATTTCCAGGCTGGTCTGAACCATGACACCCCAAAATAACAAAAAAAAGCCTCTAATAAAGCTTTTTTTTCATCTCAGAAGCACAGTCCAAGTGCTGCTGAACTGGATAGTGTGGGGAAAGGAATAATTTAAATTTAAATTATTATCCTGCTAATCTTTCTCTTCTGGTTTTTCAATTTATCAGGGTGATGTTGGGTTTTTTCCTCATGGCTTAGCACTACCTTGACTTCCTGGGCAGAAATGTTGGTTTAAGCATGGGTTTGGCTGCATTGCCTCTTTATCTGGTTCTTTTCCTGCGTGTTGTAGGCATAAATAATCTTGAATTTATCAAATTTGCTTGCCCCAGTAGATATTAGACAATTGTAACATGAGGGTTCGAGCACGCAAGTGCTGCCTTAGTGGGCAGTGAATGAATAAGATCTATAAATTGAATTAAACTATTCTTGTTATGTGGTGGTTTCCTTATCCTGCTTTTCTTCAGCTTCCACACCAAACTGTCCTTGTATCCACAATCTTGCTTGATCCTGTGAAATGGGAAAATTCTGTCCTTTCAGGCTTGAAAGTTGAAAACCTTTATGCTCTCTGGAAATTTCCATCTCCGTTCCACAGAGCCTCTCTGACTGTGCCCATCTGAGATTTCAGTTTATTAATACTCCTGGTGCAACGTGACCCTGGGTGCCTCTGGGCTGGGCACTGATTGGATTTGCCAGCACAAACAGTGGTGCTTAATTGGGCCTAAATTATTTGTGGATGCCCCGTGCTCACTTCCTCTGCCTCTGCAGCGTCTTCCTCAATTAACTTTCATTTCTCTGTTCTGTTGCAGAGCAAGGAAGTGGGACTGCAGCTCCAGGAAGACTTGATGAAGGTCTTGAATGAACTCTACACGGTAAATCAAACTGATTTCTTGGCATCTCCTCAGGCAGAAGGGAGAAGTGTTTGACTTCTCCCACCAAGGCTGAGAAAAGGCTGCAATCCCTGCTACAAAGCTCCATAAATCCCATTTTTTTTCCCCTCTGTCCTTGTGTTGTTTCAGCTCTCTTAAGTGTTGGCTCCCAAAGATTTATTTGTTCCTCTGCTACAGCGATAGTTTTTAAAAAAGTGCCAGAGATGGGAGAATTATTTCCAAAATATCTTGGGGTTTGTGTGGTGTGAGCTTTCAGAGGCACCCACTGAGCTTATTTGTCCCTCAGCTCGCAGCAGAACAGCTCCTTTTAGAGGAAGAGTTTCCCATCTGGGCTTTTTCTTCTCAGTAAATCCACTGGGGACGCGGGGGAGGAGGAGGAGGGATGTGTCCCCAAGGGTTCATGTGCTGCCTGGGGATTTTTCTTCTCCTCACACAGATGAATGGAAAAGCCTCTTGCTTGGTGAAAATTTTGCTTTCTGCAGCTGTTACTGAGCAAGTTCTCTTCTTTAAAAGCAGAACTCACTGTTGAGTGGCTCAAAATGCCTTTTATTTTGTCCTTCCTTAGTGATTTGTTGGGTCACGACACTGAGATTTATGTTCTGGCCTTCCTCTTTCCAAAAGGTGAGCCAGGGTTTTCTCAGGCCATGGCATAGTGACCCTGTGGTGAAACTGGGGGTAAAAATCAGTGTTACAGAGTTTCAATGGGTTCCTTGAAATTTCCCCTATCAGTAAAATGTAGAGGGGGAATTGTTTCATTGCAATTTGTTACACTTAGAGACTCAAAGCCAAAGATTCAGGCAAATCATCACTCCAGAAATGGTTTTGTATTTGAGGGCATAATTAGCTCAACTTTTGAGTCCTGTCATGGATGGGATCCTAAGGAAGGACATGGATCTGCCTCTAAAAAGTTTTTTATGAACTGAAATCAGTTTCTGATCCTGGAGATCTTTCCAAACCTAAATGATTCCCTAATTCCATATCCAAAGGATTGGCAGAATTGCTGCTTTTAGGCAAAGTGGATCTGGGTGAAATCTCTCCTTTCTGTACACAAACCAGACACAGAGGGTTGTCCCAGCCTGTCATTTTTTTGTCCTGTGCCATTTTGCCCTCAGAGAGTCACCAGTGTCCCCACACCAGAGCCTGTGGCTGCCAGAGTGGCACAAAGCCACTAAAACCCCATTAAAACTGGGTTTTCTCCCTCTGCTTTTGCTCTCTGCCAGCTTTGCTCTGAGCGAGAGAGGAAAAGCAACTCCTTTGCATCTATTATTATAATTATAAACGCTTGCTTTATAGTCTGAGCATCTGCAGGGGCTGGGAGTGCGGGTGTGTGAATTATTCAGGATGTTCTTTAGCACTGGCTGCAGTCACATTCCCTTTCATGTTTAAATCCAGAGTCTCTTTGGATCTGGGACCTCTGCTGATCACTGCAGAGGGGGAGCACGCAGCCCACTTAGGTAAAATTGTGTTATGTTCTGGTGCAAAATAGCTGTAAACGGGTTTTCATCTGAAATAAATCAAATTATTCACAAGTGGAGCCTTTATTGCTGCTGGAATGGGTGACTTTATGCAGCTGTGCTTTTTTTTTGCCCCCTCTGAGTGTTGTATCATGTTTGTTTTGGTGTGGGATTCAAATTGCTTTGCATTTATGGATAAAGTCTGGTTTACATCTCGTGTCCTTTGGTTCTATTTGCTTAACACAAATCTAGACATTAATATCACATGAAACAAATGGGGTTTTGGTGACTGTGGGGGGGATATTTATCTATATTTACTTACAAAAATGTGCTATAATGGAATTTGTCCATACACAACAGGGTCCAGGTCTCCCTAAGTGCAAGAGCCACACTTGTTTATTAATTTTTTATTACAGAAGGTGCCCAGAAGTACTTTAATGTCCCAAATTTGATTTGAACAAATGGCACCTGAGTGGCTCTTGCAGGCGCTGTGCTGAGACTGGATTTCCATCCTGTGATGTTTAAAGCTCTGATTCACACAGATGAAAGGCTGATAGGGCTCCCTTCAGAAACCTTACCTGCTGATGAAAAGCTCTCATTTTCCTGCCATATCATTTCCTTTGAGCAGTCAAGGAGGCTGGATTTAGTGTGCAGCCTTCTTTTTGGTTTTCGTGCCTGCTTGATTGGCTTGTGCAGGAAGGCACGAGCCAAACAAAGCAGCAGCTGCAGAATCACCCACTTTGATTTCAGATTAATTTTGGGAGCCACACTTGCTCAGGCACCTCCTGCCCTGCTTTTCTGATGTGGGAAGTTTCCCTGAGTGTTTTTTCTCTTTTTCTGGTTCAGGTATCTCAGACCAAGAGCCAGCCCTGCCTCGCCGGGCCCTGAGTGTTGGTTTTTGTTGTCTGCAGGTGATGAAAACCTACCACATGTACAACGCTGACAGCATCAGTGCCCAGAGCAAGCTGAAGGAGGCTGAGAAGCAGGAGGAGAAGCAGATTGGGAAGTCAGTGAAGCAGGAGGACAAGCAGACCCCGCGCTCCCCCGACTCCACCTCCAACGTCAAGTTTGAGGAGAAACATGTCCGGAGAAGCTCTGTCAAAAAAATCGAGAAGATGAAGGAGAAGGTATTGGCTGGCAGGCTGCACAGGAGTCCTGGTTCCTCCTCAGTCCAAATCCTGTTCTTTGCAGGTTTTATTCAGCACTCAGCTGAAGGAAAGGCAAACCCAGCAGCAGGTTTCCTTTAGGGCAGTCAGATGCAGTTTGTGTTATCCCAGGGTGTACAGGCATGGCACAAAAACCTCAAACCAGCTTAGAGGGGGAAAGCAGCAGTTGCCTGCTTGGAAGTCATGGTTAATATGATTATTTTTGTTGTCCAGAGCACAAGGCCTGTGCTCCAGGGAGCCCAGCACTCCCAAACTGGCTTTGGGGGCAGAACCAATCGGTCACTCCAGCAGCTCAGCTCTAAGGTTCAAGCCAATAGAAGGAAAAGAGTTATTTTGGAATGGATTTGGGCTCTGGAAGGACCAAGTTCAGGCCTTGGAAGAGGTGGGTGCCTGTAGCAACCCTCCCACCCTCGTGGGTTTCTCTGGTGGTGCTGGAGCTGGGCCATAACCTCCTAAACCCCCCTTGTCCCTTCATTGCTCCCTTAATCTTCCCTGTCCCACAGTCTCCAGACTTTCAATCCAGTGTAGCAATGCTTAAACACATCTAAATAATTAGTTTGCATTTCAAGTCTTGGAGTCCTGGCAAAACTGGAATTCAAATGGGCAAAATCTGTGCAAGCAGAGTGAGATTTGTTCAGTGTTGTTTGGTGTTGCTCAGAGTGCTGCTCACCTCTTTTAATGCAGTATTCTGGGTTTTGTTGTCTTTCAGCGCCAAGCAAAGTACACAGAAAACAGGCTGAAGGCAATTAAGGCAAGGAATGAGTATCTGCTGGCCCTGGAAGCCACCAATGCGTCGGTGTTCAAGTACTACATCCATGACCTGTCTGATCTCATTGATGTAAGTGCTGCTGCTGGGGCCAGGAGCCTCCCACCTCCCTCTCCTCCCTCAGCACCCCCTGCCCCAGCACAGCTGGAAACCTCTGCCCATATATTTCAGTCTCCCCACTCCCAGGGAATATATATTGTCCCCCATTCAGAGGGCAGCAATTCTGCTTTTGGTAAAACACGCCTCAAAAAACACCCCCTCTGATTTTTTTCTCAAAAAATCAGAATTTTTGAGAACTCAGCAAAGCCAGGCAGGAACCCTCGGGTTTTTGCTGAGGATGGAGCCACCCCTTCAGCCTGGGCACTGAGTGTGGCCCTGGTGGATCCTGCTCCCCTTCCAAGGCCATCCCTGCTGGAAGCACTCGGCTGCAGAGCCTGGAGGAGCAGGCAGTGATGAGCACAAGAGTCTCTAGACACAGGCAATAAAGAGCACTCAGATCTCTATTAATTACTCAGCCATTAGAATAACCAGCAGTCTATAGGATACATTTATTCAGCTGATGATAAACTTGCCTGGAGTGCTCTTGTGCCAGGTGTTGATTTAAACCTGTCCCTTGGAGGTCAGGGCTGTCACCAAGAGTGGGCTTGAAAAATGCTGTTATTTCCAAATGTTGTGGTTTGCAGGATTGCTGCACTGGAGAGGCCTGGTTTGTTTATTCCTGCTGCCTTTTTAGGGGCCCTGTTTTGGTTAACATTTGCTCAACCTTAATTGAGTGGCCCTGGTTTTTTAACAAATTAGAACTCTCTGTATATATTTCTATCGAAGCTACAAGATTGGGATTGATTTCACCAGCATCAGCCTAAGTTAATGTTTTGGTTTTTTTTCATCTAAAGCCCTGTCTCTCAAGTCTTCCCCCAGATGCTGCCTGGTTCAGTTGTCTGTTCTTGGTGTATTTTCATGAATCACAGGTAGCAAAAATCCAGTTGGATTCACAAGCCCAGAATAATTTCCAAGCACAGAGCTGAGGTGTTTGCAGCAGGACAGGACAAATCTGAGCTACCCAGCCTGGGAGGGAAGGGCTGCTCTCCCTGGCAGTCCCAGCTGTGTCTGGGGCATGGCAGAGGGAGAATCCAAACATCTGAATTTTAGGGATTTGTCTGTTCCTGGAGAGGAGCCCTGGTGGCTCTGGGTGAGCCCTTGGAGCATTCAGTTTAACTCTACAACTTCCCATCATCTTCAGAATGAGAGTGTTATCTGCTCTGTGTTCAGCATGGAAAAACGTGGGACTTGTCTGGGAGCGCAGGAGATGGAGCTCAGTTATCTCATTGTTAAGACACAGGGAAAATAGATTTATTAATGCCTTTGATCCTGAAGGATTGAAAATTAACAATTATAACCAGTGATGGTTATCTGAGCCATCGGACTTGAATAAAGATGTGATTTTTAAGCCAGGCTGTAATGCCTTCCCTCGATCTAATCATTTGGTGATATTGAATTTTGAAATATAATATAAAAGTAAGCTTCAAGGTTGCTTACAAGGAGATTGTGTTAGGCCAAACAGCATTAAACTTTGTTTAATGTCATGTTTAGCCAGCAGATTGTTCCCTCTGCAGTGTGCAGGGAAGGATAACAGGGAGTTAATTCTTTGTCGAGAGTTAAGAGCAATAAATTGTTTCTGCCATAGCCCAGTAGTTTTGAATTTCCTGACTTTGGGGACTGAGGCAGCTCTTTGATGCTAATGAAATATTACAGTAATGGAGAAGTTTGCATTAACTCATATTTATAAAAGGGTCACTAGGACAGGATTGGGGAAAAAAAAAAAAAGATAAAAAAGTGTGTGTGAGTCCCAGAGCTTGCTTTGCCCTTTTAGGAATAGGTGTTCCATGGCTGCTTACTCCAGGGCCTCATCCTTCCCCTTCCAAATGTGAATTGCATTTTAAAACAAAGGGCTTTTCCCCCTTAATCTTATATTTTTGAGGCCTGTTTGAAAGCTGACTGGCAAAGGGTTAATCAGCTGTCATGTTGGGAAGTGAATTTGAATGAGTTATCATTAAATTCTTATAAAAAATTGATTTCCTTTGAGAATGATTCCATCAAACATTTATATAACCCAGAAAAGGGATGGCAGGACTGGTGCCTTTATAAACATGGAACACTGGACTTTTAAAAAAAAAACCCAGCCTTTTAAAGGGAGTGGGCTGGGAAATGTTTTCTGTCAGTGGCTTCAGTAGCAAAGAGCCAACACATTCTGCCTGAGCGAGGCAAATGTGTGACACATGAACTCCCCTTGGGGTTCCCAGCCCTCCCAGTGCATCCCTGGGGACACTGGAGGGCAAACTGGGCACACGGGGAGGGTGCACGTGCACCTGTCCCACAGCAGGGACTGTGCTCAGTTCGGGGCTCTGGAGCATCTCCCTGATGAGAGACTGGCAGGGCTGGGGCTGGTCAGGCTGGAGAAGGGAAGGCTGAGAGGGGATCCCACCAATCCATACAAATCTGCCATCAATCCGTACAAATCTGCCCACGGGGGTGTCAGGATGGTGGCAGGCTCTGTTCAGCGGCAGGACAAGGAGTAATAAACAAGAAATTCCACCTCAACGTGAGGAAGAGCTTCTGTCCATGAGGGTGGCAGAGCCCTGGAACTGCTGCCCAGGGAGGTCCTGGAGTTTCCCTCTCTGCAGACACCCCAAACCCACCTGGATGTGTCCCTGTGTCACCTCCAGGTGACCCTGCCTTGGCCTGGGTGGTCTCCTTGCAACCCCAAAACTTCTGTGCAAATGAGCTGAGTGCTGCTGTTAAATCTGAGCTGATCCTGGTCCTTGTCCCAATCCCCTCTTTCCCCCACAGCTGCAGGACCAGCCCTGCAGAGTGAGCAGTAGCTGTGAGTGCCTCTTGATCCAAGGCTGCCTCCACACGTGCAGATTCTCAATCAAGCCTCTTTTGTTTTGCTTTTTTGTTTTGGTTTGGGTTGTTTTCTATTTCTTCTTTTTTTTTTTTTTTTTTTTTTTTTTTGCTTGGCTGCTTTTGTTCTTTTCTGATTGAATGTAAAGTCCCTTAATTCTCTGCCTGCAGCCCAACCAGCAACTGCAGCTCTTTTTCCAAGGCTTCACACCTGCCACAGCTTGTTTGGCACAAGAGCTGGGCTTCCAGCACTCGGTGGCAGGAATTCTGTGGGAGCAGGGAATGGTCCAGCAGTTTCTCTTCCCTCTCCCCCCACCCCTTCTTCTTCTTCTCCCCCCCTCTCTTTTTTCCTCTGCGTTTGCAAACAATGACAGTGATGAGACCCAAATGATGGGCGAGGAGGAGTTTTCATGTGAATTTTGCTTACAGAGCAGCACAGCAATCAAGCAGATGGTCTCTTTCTTTCCTTTTTGGATATTCTCCTAGTGGATGTAGTCTTGCTTGTAATTCCAAGAAGGTGGGCTCCTCCTTGCTCACTTTATGGGATGGCTGAAAAATCCAGGCTGGCTCTGATCTCATGCTTATGAAAGGCTCCTTTCCCCCCTCCCCTTCTGAAAGATGAAAACTTGGCTCTGCAGCCGTGGTGGAAATGAAGCTGCTTGATTGTCTCCCAGTGACATCATCCCAGTGTCAGCCATAGCCAGGAAATTCTTGACCATAACCACTTCTTGCTTCAAAGTTTTTTGCTCTTCTGTTTCACCCCAGCAATGAAATCATCCCGACTGGTGGCTGCTGGGTTTTGGATGACTCTGTTTTCATGTCCAGGTCATGCTCCTCCTTCCTGAAGTACAAGGAATGAAACAATTTGCTGGAATGATGGAATTATTTGGGTGCAGACTGGCCAATATAGATGATCCTGTGTTTTGTCTCTCCAGTAGCACTTCAGTGCCTTGCTTTCCTTTGCCTTTGAATGATGTTATTTAAGGATTTTGGAGCATATTCATAGGAACAAGACCCCTAAAAGTCAGGTTAGAATTTAGGGAAATCCTGCTGGCTGTTGAACTTCATTTTTGGATGAAATGAGTCTCTAGTACTCCATGAAAAATGAGCCTCTAAAACTCCAAGAAAACTCCACAAATTGTTAAGATAATTTAAGCTATATAATTATAACATGGTGATAAAATCTGCATGGGGTTACAGGCTGAGGTGCTCTGTGCAGACAGGGAGGGACGTGGGACCTCCCTGCCACCCAGGAGATGACCAAAACCCACAACTCCTTCCCCATTCCTACAAATCCTGCCTTTGGAAGCGTTCAGATCCCCATTCTGGGGCTTCATTCCCTTTATTCACCTGGAACTGTGTGTGTTTTTCCAGCAGTGCTGTGACCTGGGCTACCACGCCAGCCTGAACAGAGCGCTGAGGACGTTCCTGTCGGCCGAGCTGAACCTGGAGCAGTCCAAGCACGAGGGGCTGGACGCCATCGAGAACGCCGTGGAGAACCTGGACGCCAACAGCGACAAGCAGAGGCTGATGGAGATGTACAACAACGTCTTCTGCCCGCCCATGAAGTTCGAGTTTCAGCCACACATGGGGGACATGGTCAGTGTGGGGCCCCCCTGCAGCTCTCTGCCTGTTTGGTGCCCTCCGTTCTGACAAATTCACCCTCCAGGGCTGCCTGTTGGGGTCTTTTGGGAGCCTGGGAGGTGGGAGATGGTGTAAAGATTAAGCAGAGGATTATCTATAGTAAACAGAAATATCTAAATGTTACTTTTTTGGTTGTCAAAGCTGGATAATATCCAGAGGTCCTTTGCAACCCCAAAGATGCTGTGAAAAGGAACAGGTGCTGCTCTTAAATCCGAGCTGATCCTGATCCTTGGCCCTTCACTGGAGGTGAAAATGCTTAATTAGGTTTAATATTAAATGGGAGTAGAAACGCTTTCCTTCAACCCGCAGGTTAATCCCCAAGACAGCCTCTGAATTTTGAGATTGGAAGGGCCAATTTAAGAAACCTAAATGCTGGTTTTTTGCAGCATCTGAGTGTGCAGCCTGAGAGCACAAATGCTTTGTCGTGGTGCTTTTTTTGTGTCCTCCTGGTGAGCTGGGACTGTCAGAGGACTCTTCATTTCTGGCAGGGCAAAGCCCTCTCTTCTTTGGGTTTATCAAGATGTGGTTGCTCAGCTGGGAGCTGTTGAAAGTCCCACAAGCTGAAATTGGTTCTGAATGGGAGCACATGCACAGTGTGACAATTCAGGTCAGTTGGTTGGATTTCCAGATGTTCCCCAGAGCACAGACTGGAGGATGGTCTCTTGCAGGCAGCCTCTTCCTTTGGGCTGGGAATTACAGCCACTGCTCCAGGCTCTTCTTTGTTTCTCCCGTTTTAAGTGACACCTTCAGACTGTAAATGGCCTTTCCTGGATTTTTCTGTGCTTCTAAAGCTGTAAGATCATGGGAAGAAAGGGAATTACCTGCAGAGTCTCATTCAGAAGCAGCTCCCATTCACTGAATCATTTATCTTGCTGCTTCCCAAGGCTGGAGGAGTGTTTAGAAATGCAGCTGATGGTCTTGCTGCAATGGTGCTGCACGCAGCAGATTAAATCAGAATATCTGATCCTGTGTGGGCATGGGTGGGATAAAGCTCCCAGTTTCAAGTTCTGTCTCTGAAGAAACAGCCTCAGGCAGTGAGGTCAGTGTTTTCTTGTAAAAAACCCACACAAAACCCAGAACAAAACAGAAGGGAAAAGCTGCCTCATGCTGTGGAGTGAGAATCTTTCTGAACAGCTCGGGGAACCTCGGTGTTCTGGTGTCTGTGACAGGTCCCCAGCCTGTGTTTTTTTTATTTCAACTGCCCTGGATTCACTCAAGAGTGACCTGTGCCTGCTGCTTTGCTGTGCAGGTGGTTCAGCTGAGCAGCCCCAGCCCTTGTGCCCCTACCCCAGGATGCCAGGCTGAAGCACTGAACCAGATTCTTGATTTTTGATGGGATTTATCCAAATAGGTGGGGAAAAGCACCAAACACACAAATGAGCTGACATCACTGAAAGCAGCTGATGTTTTCTAGCTCTTCTTTGATGTTGCCATCATCTCCTGCTCGCTCTTCAGTCCTCTCAGGGAGGGAACTGCAGTTTGGCAGAGCCTTCTCCTGTGGTTGAAATCCAGGTTTATCAAGTTTTAAAGCTCAGCACTTCAGAGAATGTTTGTGTCTGATCAATAAACGAGTATTTGCAGTGCCCTGCTGTGCTGTTTCTCCTGCAGGAGTCTCAGCTCTGTGCCCAGCAGCCAGTCCAGAGTGAGCTGGTGCAGAGGTGTCAGCAGCTGCAGTCCCGGTTGTCAACGCTGAAGATTGAAAATGAAGAGGTCAGTGAGTAACCAAAATTCAGCAACCCCTCTTAGCCTCTTCCAGTGGTTATTTGGCACTGATTATGGAAGAATCTGGTTGTTGTGATCCTTTTTTTATTAACACTTGTGGTAAAATTCAAGGCCAAAGCATCTTGTGCATTAATTATTGTGTGATCTCACAGGAAAGTTGGGGTATGGAGAGAATCCTTTAAAATACTCCCCATATCTCTCTTCCCATCCTTAAATTGATAAGACTGGCTGTGTTGCCAAAGCTGAATTTGGATAGCAAAGGGAAAAGAAGGAATTTAATGTTTTGAAGTGAGTTTGCATAACCTGAGTTAAAATGGTTTTTGTTTATTTGGCTATCCAAGATGAGAAGATGACGGGAACAGGAATCTAATCTCTGCACCTCTGTGTTCAGGAGCTTTGGGGCAAAATTTGCAACCCCTTTTATGTCTAGAAAGTTGATTCTGGCCTTCAGTAAAAATGCACAGTGCAGCAGAGTCCTGTTTGTAATTAACATTTGATGCCCAGTAGATGCAGTTGCAGAAGACAATTAGAGAATCTTTGTTCCAGCTTTCTTTGCTTTGAGGTTAAATTTCTTTCCATCTCCTCCTGATCCCAGCCCGTGAGATCACAGCTGCCATCCTGGCACGGAGTCCTGGCAGGTTCAGGGTGCTGCCAGCTCTGTGCTTGCATGGACTGTGCTGTTAATGAGCCAAAATTAATTACAGCGCACAGGGTGTGAAACCAGTAATATCTGTTTATTAGCAAAGTGCTGCAGGGGACTTCACTGCCTCTGTTGTTTACTCACAACGTAAAACCTTGAGGTGTTGAGTTCTCTGCTTCTTGCTGGGCAGGTGAAGAAGACGATGGAGGCCACGCTGCAGACAATCCAGGACATTGTCACCATCGAGGACTTTGATGTCTCCGACTGCTTCCAGTACAGCAACTCCATGGAGTCTGTGAAATCCACGGTGTCGGAGACGTTCATGAGCAAACCCAGCATTGCCAAGAGAAGGGCAAACCAGCAGGAGACTGAGCAGTTCTACTTCACAGTAAGGGGCTGATTCTCAGGGACTTAGGAGGGGTTTTTTCTCTTTTGGGAAACTCTCCCCTGTGAGGGCGGTGAGGCCCTGGTGTGGCTGTGCCATCCCTGGAAGTGCCCAAGGCCAGGAGAGGCTTGCAGCAGCCTGGGATAGTGGGAAGTCCCTGCCCATCCCCTGGATGATCTTTAGGATCCTTCCCAAACCAACCCATTCCACGATTCTGTGATTTTCAATGGGACCTGTTCAGAATTATCCTCACAGCAGAGTGCAGAGTGAAGCCGGTGTCTAACAAAAAGCACTTCTCTCACTGATTTTGGGCAAGCAGAGGAAGTGTGTTGGGGTTTAAAAATGTGTGCTCTCAGCTCTGGAAATATTTTGGGATGTCTCTGTTGATTCAAATGTGGTCTGTGAGTAAATTGTGTCAAATTTGATTTCTTCTGTGTCTGAAAAGGAATTTTCTGAGAAAGAACTTAATAGCTTGTAAACATGAAATTTCAAAACTACTGCAAACTAAAAGAATGTTTAGCTCTTTCATTTTTGTTACCATGTTACAATTTCAGCCTGCATAAGCTTTTCATTGAGTCAGTGTTTTTTACAAGATGCTAAGAGCTTTTTGATATTGAATTTCATGCCAGACTGTGTGTCTTTTTCCTACATCAGATTTATGTTAAACCGTTGAATTTGTTTCCAGTTTCAAAATATTTCAGAGTAGCAGATGAAAATCATGGGTCTTACCCCGGTTAATTTGTCATTCCTTTGGGCATCCTTCACCTCCTTCTTCCCAGCATGGCGTTGCTTTTTAAAAACCTGAATTTTCAGTGCAAATGGCACTAACCTGGCAGGATGGATCATTAGGCCTTGACTCAAAAAAAACCCAGATTCCTTCACTGAAGGTGAATCTGCTGTTGCCAGAAGTGGGTGGAAAAGCCGCTTCAATTAAGACAGGATTGACCACCCTGCCCAGGATTATGGAACTGGAAAAGTGATTTTAATTGAACTCTGAGCATTTCCTCTCTAGAGAGAGCTGTTTTGAGTTCAAATGAGAGAGGGAGGAATCCAGGGCTCGGTTTGGATGGGATATTTCTCTGTTTCATGTTGTTGGTGTGGTGTTAGAGAGAGACCCTCTTTAAGCAGCCTGATCAGATGCTGCATTGATCTGCTATTGACCAGGTTTATAAATACCCTTGGTAAGGATTTCCAGCTCTGGATCTCCGAGGAGCAGCTTTTTCAGGGTCTCATAAAACCCTCAGGTGGGTATAAATGAGGCTTGAGGGCAGAGCTTTGTGTAGGGGATAAAAAAACAAAGTGCACTGCAGAATTGAGATTTAATTCCCTTTTACCTCGTGATGTGCTGAGTGCTGGGGGATAGGAACTGTAAGAAAAATGCTGATTTAAAAGAATATTCCATATTAATGGGACTCAAGGAGGAAATTCCATGTGCTGCATTCCTAGGCAGAGCTCTTGGGTAAACACAGTGATGGGAATTTAGTGGAAGGACACTCACTGGAGTATCTCCAGACTGGAATAATCTGTATTTCCACTGGAAGCACATCCAGCACGCCAGTGCTGATGGATCTCTTGTTGGGCTCTGAAGGGAGATTTGTGTTCAGGGTAATTGAAACTTCCCAGTGTGCAGGGAAGGATGGGCTCAGCCCTGAGCTGCTGCAGGGAGCCAAAATCCAGGGATGAGCTGCTGCTGCTGCCATGGTTACAGCCCTGCTCCCCGAGCCAGGGATCCTGGCACAGCTGGCACCAGCCCCACCTGGGCACGGGGAAGGGGAAAATGGTTTCATTCTTTCACCTCTAAACCAGAATAATTTCAGTTCTCAGGCAGAATGTTGGGGTTTTTACCTCTGGAAAGAGGAGGAACCAGAACAATGCTGGTTGTCTGAAGTGCTTCAGGATTAATGGGGGTTTATTTTTGCCAAGGCCTTAAGACATGGGGAAATGTGGGATAAAATCCTCCTGCTCCTGAGTCCTGCAGCTGGGGGGGTCCTGGTGGTGCTGATCCCGTGGGAAATGGATCCAGTTCTCCCATCCTTCGAGTGCCTGGTTTGGAATTGTTCTTGGAGGGCTGAGAGAGAGGAAAATCCCCAGGTTTTCCTGACTGGAGATGGATCAGGATGTGGAGCAGTGGCAGAAATGTTTTTTCTTTATATCCTAAGCATGGTCTGGTTGGGGTTCTGTTTCATCCCATGTGCATCCTGCAGGGGTTTGGGCTCAGAGCTGCCCAGCTTGCTGGGGTCTGTAGATGCAAAATGTTCCTGGCTCCGACTCTCAGCTGATTTCTCCTCTGGATTGTCCCTGTGCACAATTGAGGTGACTCAGAGTCGTTTCTGCTGCTTTGTTCTGGTTGCACTTAGCCCACCTCCAGCTGTGCTCTGCCCCAAATGAGATCCTCAGGAGTTCTCCCGTAGTTTGGTTCTTTATTTTTATCCTTTGTTTTTATTACGCCAAAAATCCAGGGCTAATGGATCTTGGTAATTCACTGAGAAAAGCCTGAAGCTTTGTTTTGAAATTAATTTCTTTTTTTTTTTTCATCAGCATCCTTGCAGCAGGCAGGGAACAGAATGTTAAGCATGAGGAAATAGTAAAAAAAAAAAAAAAAAGAGATTCTGCAGTGCATGGGAACATCTTTTTCTCCTTTAAAGCAGCCCCTGGTACCTGTTAATGTTTTTAATGACCTCAAAGCCTGAGCCTTGCAAGTCCCAGCCAGTGCCTCTGCCCTGCCCTGCCTGACCCACCTTAGGCTGGGCTTAAGTGTTTAGATCTGCTTCAAAGGGCAGCTTAACTCTGCCAGGAGGAGTTGATCTGCTGATCTTTAAGCTTCTGTTTGCAACTGAGCCTTCCAACCCTCCTGTCCTTTCACCTGTGACTCTGGGACCCCCCAGCAGCAGATTTATCCTCAGCTCCCCACTTCAGACTGGTTATTTTTGCACTTTATACTCATCATCTTTTCTTCTGCAGAAATTTAACTGATTGAGTAAAGTATAATTAGGGCTTGGCAAACAGATTCTACAGGGAAATTCCCCCCCAAAATGTAATTAATTTTTCGTAGTGGTGAGGGCGCTTCCTGTTTTCTTCCAAAACAACAAAAAAAGTTTGAAATATTAATAAAGGAAGCAGGAAATGCTGAGACTTTCCAAAGGGACTTAATTCTTGTGAAATGTTTCTTTCAATGTTGTCAAGCGAGGGGACATAAAACACAGGCTTTTGGCAGTTAATTAAAGCCATTTTTGTTTGTTGTGTCAGGCACACCAGGGCTAGGGAGCCCTCAGGGGAAGCTTCCTTAGTTCCTGGAAGGTTTTCCCTCACCCTCACTGCTGCCTCAGTGTGCGTGTGTATTTATTTATTTCTTTATTTATTTATGTGTCTCTTTCTGCTTGACTCTCTCCATCCTGCACAGAGGCTGCTCCTGCAGAGGCCAGGCAGGGTCCAGGCTCTCCTGTTGTTAAAATGCCAATTTTTACCTGAAGGATTTGCAGTCTTATTGTGCAGATCAGAGCCAGGAGGATGTGGGTTGAACTGGGGAAAGCTGGAAGTGTCCAAGGCCAGGCTGGGCAGGGCTTGGAGCAGCCTGGGATGGAGAAGTGTCCCTGCCCATGGAACTGGATGAGCTTTGAGGTCCTTCCCACCTTAAACCATCTGAGGATTTGATTATAACAAGAACATTTCGTTATTAGATAAGAATCCTCTCTCTGTGCTCCTGCTGCTGGCTGAATTTTTAAGATCTCTCATCATTCCAAAGAGTGCTCTGTGATATTTGCAGAGTTGGTGGTTTTGAGTGCAAACATGTCCCATTTATAATGTGGGCAGCCCCTGCACAGCAGAGCGTTTCACATGCTGCAGCTCAGGGAAGATAAATAAAACTGCTCTGAACTGCAAGATAAGAGATGAAAGAGCTGCAAAAAAGAAAAAGAGAAAACCCCATCATTTGCAGAGCTGTGGAAAATCAGAGAGCGGTGGGAGAAATGCCTGCGTGGCTGTGCAGTCTTCCACTGCCAGAGCAAATCTGAACTCCAATAATATCTTTATTTGTTTTGTCCCGTGCCCTCAGTGCTGCCCTGTGGATCATCCAGCGTGGAGGCAGGCACTGGGTTTGACAAGTAAAGTGGGGTGAGAGAGGTTAAGTGAGAGAATAAGCACAGTAGCAGCTTTTAAGCTGGTTAAAACAGATTGCTCATTCAGTGCACCCCGCCCTGCCTGCCCAGGGATGGATGACAGCTCCTCTGATGGCTCAAAAGATGCCAAACCTTCAGCTGATCCCACAGTGGCACAATGGAAACTGCCCTGCAGATCGAGAACTCAGAGAATTTCACAATTGTTGAGGTTGGAAAAGGCCTCCAAGATCATTGATCCAAGCTTGGTTGGGCTCAAAATATGAGTGACCTGAGCTTCAGACGTGCCCAGATACGTAAGCCAGGACTTAGTTCAGGCTTTAACCATGAAATTCAGAGTTATTCTGTCACTGTAAATTTCAGTGTCACTCTGCAACTGCAAATTCAGGGTAACTATAAATTCGGTGTCATTCTGTAACTGTAAGTTCAGTGTCACTCTGCCCTCTTGTTCACAATCCAGCAACCCAAAGGCTTGTCCCGAGAAGTGAATTGTCCACTCACCATCCTGGTTTTTTCCACAGAAAATGAAGGAGTACCTGGAAGGCAGGAACCTGATCACGAAGCTGCAGGCCAAGCATGACCTCCTTCAGAAGACCCTGGGAGAAAGTGAGTGTGTGTCCCCAGCCCAGCTCCCAGCCAGGCTGTGCTCAGCCCTGGGTTACTGATGCAGTGGCCATGCTCATGTTTGATGAATTCCTTCCTCTGATCTGCGTGATGAATGATGAACACCAGAATGCTTAATGAGGCACTGATGTGCATCCCTGACTCCTGTGCTGCCCCTCCTTGGTCCTGCCCTCCTTCACACCCCTCCTGGTTATCCCTTCATGATCTCTGTTGGGCCAAGCCCGGTGATTTACTGATTAATTCAGAATTATTGATGGGCTGGGCCTTCATCTGTGTGGCAGTTTAGCTGCTCCTCACCTCTGTGGGTTCAACCAGGACCAAACCAATGTATGAGAGCCCAGGCTTTTGTTAGGAGAAGCACAAACAAATTTCAGAGCATGTGAAATATGTCGCCTGTCTAGAGGGCATCAGTCAGGGGCAGCAGCCAGAACTGAATATTCACTTGCTGCTAGAGTCAGAACAAAGGCAGATTTCTTTTCCTTCATGGTATGGGCAAATCCTGTTGGCCAAAAGCACTTAACTATGCATCCAAGTTTCCATAGAAACCTGCCTGCCTTGTGTTTGCAGAGGAGAAGGTTTGAACAGTCTAAATGTCAGGGCAGAAGCTGGCCCAGCTCCGTCCTGGGCTGTGTCTGTGGCTGAGCTGGGCTCCCCACAGCTCCTGGTGTGCCAGTCTGCTGGATGAGAGCTCAGCCAGCATGTGGGCTTTGAAGTGCTTTGCTCTCAGTTTGAAAATGCACTGTCAGACTAAAACACTTCTTGCTGCAGTAATTAAGAGTTTTGTGTTTATCAGGCCCCAACTGCTGGGAGAGATGTGCCTCAGTTTGGCTTGGGTTGGTTGAAGCTGCTCATCCCTTCAGCTCTCCTGTAAGAAAGGGTGTCTGAGGCCAAAGTTTTGTGTCCTCAGGTCATTTTTCTTGTGCCTCTGAATATCTGGGAGTGACAGCCCCTGTGACTGATGACATTCCTGGGTCAGAGCTGACCTCTGCATTCCAGGCCCTATTTCCTCTTAACCTGCCTGCCCCCTGAACCCAGCTCAAGCTGTGCTGGAGGGGAAGGGAGAGGAAATCAAATGTGATTCCTGTATTGCTGTGTGGATTTAAAGGCTGCTTCTGTTTCCTTCATTTGCTTTTTGCAAACCAGAGCTTTCTTAGTGGCCCTAGGGACCCTGTGAGTGTCAGGGTGAGCCCCAAAAAAACTCCTCCTGTCATCTGTGAGATCAAAAGGAGCTGGGAGAGGCAGGAGCATCCCATTTCCCAACCCACAGGAGCAGGTTAATGGTACAAACTGGGGACCATGCCTAGATTTATCCATAAAATGTCCCTTAGTTGGGAAATGGGCAAATAAAATCCCTTTCACATGTCCCCAGAGCACAGTTAGGAGCTTTACAGGGAAATGTGCCTCCAGCTGTGTGTCTTCAGTGCCTGGGAAGTTCAGGGGGTTCTTATTTTTAATTCTCCTCCCTGCCCCACCTTCAGGTGATGTTTTTTAGTCGTGGTGCAAATTGCCTTAATCTGAAGATGACAAGTTCCAGTAATGAAAGTAGCAGCAAGCCCTCCTCTCTGCAAGTAATTATGTCCCTGCCTCCTGTCCCCATTTGTCACCCTAATGCAGGAGCCCCTTGATGCTGCCACCGCCGTGTAATTTCTCTGTATGAATATTCCATGACGAAAACGGGACAGATGGCTGGAGATTCTGCTGCAGAATAACATTTTCATGTGAATTATGCACTGTTTTGGCTTTACGTGGGGAGAGCAAAAGTGGCTATCAAGATGTGCTCGACTAATTGCCAGCCCTCAGCAATTAGCTGCTTCCCTCACTCCTCCTTCCGTCCCCCCAGGAGCAGGGAGGCAGCAGGAGGGAAGGTGGATTTTCAGCTGGTGGGAATCAGTGTGGCTTCGCTGATTTTTGTCACCAAAACCAGCAGGCCTGTCCCGCTCCCAGCGGCACATCCTCCTTTCCCTGCCTCCTCTGGTCTGATGTTGGAGGTGATGCTGCATTAGCAAGTCCCCAGCTTGGCTGCTGCTTCCCCGAGAGCTCCGTGCGAGTTCATGGCAGTGTTTTTATAAATGTGTTTGTGGAGAACACCACTGAAACGTCTGTCTCCCAAAATAGCTTCAGTGCCAGCACTTGGAGGCTGTGGGCTGACAGATCTGGGAATGTTTGCACTCTCCTGAGGGGCTTTGGGAAGCAGAATCTCCCGCCCCACCAGTTCCCCTGGAAAGAGGGAGGGAGGGAGGGCCTGACGAGCCCAGTTTTTTGGCAGAGGTCAACAATTAGAATGCTCAGGGAGGTGATTTCTATTTAAAACTCAAGAATTCACAGAGATAGGAGTCCTGGGGCAGCCTGAGCTGGTTCCTGGTTGGGTTTGGTGGAGCTGAGCTGGCAGGGATGGGTTTGGTGCTGTCCTTGGAGCTTCCCCTCCACTCTGCTCTGCTTTCCTTTCCTCCATCTCCTTCCAAAATTCTCTGTGCAGAGATACTGAAGGCACTTTCCCATTCCTGCCTCCTGATGCTGGATTTCTCTGTCTCCTCCACAGGTCAGCGGACGGACTGCGCCCTGGCCAGGTAGGTGTGGCTCAGGGAATTGTGTTTTTAAGGAAAATCTGATGCACATTGGTCATTGCAGATCAGTTACCAGCCCAGGGTATGTGTGTGTTAGAAAAGTACATGGACTTGGAGTCACAGAAGGGAATCCTGGAGTGGTTTGGGTAGGAAGGGACATTAAAGTTCCTCCAGTGCCACCCCTGCCATGGGCAGGAACACTTCCCACTGTCAAATCCCATCCAACCTGGCCTGGAACACTTACAGGGATGGGGCAGGAATTTAATAAATTTAATTAAATTTATTGTAAGTTCAATTAATATAAACAAATTCCTTTTCTTGCCCTGGTGTAGTTAGTGCAGATCAGGAGCAGGACGGGACAGTGACAGAAATTCCTCATTTTGGCGCTGTCACCCAGAGAATGTTCTCCAGATTCAGGTTTTTATAACCAAAGCCCTGGTCCTGGGAGGGAGCTGGGCCCAGGGACTGCTCAGGGCTCATCCACAGGGTTGAGGACCATGAAGTGGGAAACTCTTGATCCCAGTGCTGCTCTGCTGGATTCCAGCAGGACGGAGGGCATGGAGAACAAACCTTTTAATTGAATTAGGGCCAGTCCCAGAACCAGCACTAAGCTTCTGGTGGGGCTGTATTTGTTAAAACATAACAAATCCCTGTCTCCAAATTGATGGATTCAGGGGCTCTGCTGGGCACCAGGGGCTGGGGCAGGGGCTGTGCATCATCCTGCCTCGTTAACAAAAGGAAGGTGATTACCACCAGTGTGGACTCATTACTGCTGTTCCCATTCCTCACAGCAAAGCAAAACTGACAGGTCCTAATTAGACCCTGACATCTGTAATAATAAAATATTATTCATCATGAAACAATTTTAAATATCAAAGGATCATGCCCGCTAACAGTTTAAAGCCCACCTCATTGTCTGTGACAGCCCATGGAATCGGATTTTTTTTTATTTTAGTTTTCATTCAGTGTTTTTGATTTTTTGTACAAAAGGAATTTCCCCCAAATTAACACATTGTACAGGCCTTTTAAAAATCACACTTCTAATCCCCTTATTTATAATTCAGCAGCCATCTGCCCTGGCAGGGAATTGGCTGGAATGATACATTAGGGCCTCTCTGCTGTTATCTCCCGTGCTTCATTTTTACAAGAAACTGAAGGAATTTTAAACCCCAGTAATAAATTTTGAGGGGAAAACCCTGGCAGAGCAGGGCTTTTTTCCCGTTTTTCTGCCATTAATGTCTACCAGCATCAGCAAATGAGAGCAGACAGACAAGGCTTAGCCTGGCTGGTGTGTGCTGGTGTTCCAGGGGGGTTTGTGTTATTTATTTATTTGAAATCTTATCAAAACTGTAATAAGGGCTCCGCAGTGGCAGCTGTTAACAGCACAGGGGAAACCAGCCCGCTCCCTCCTGCTCTTCCCCGTGCAATTTGTATCAAACTTCATCTCCAGCAAGCAACCCTGGATCACAGAATTCCTTCTGGATGGAATTAAAATGTCAGGGGTAATCTTTTGGCAGGGCTCCCTTGCACCTCGTGCAGGTTTTGAGGGATTTAAAGTCACTTGAAATCTTTCTGGAGCTCCATAAATCCAGCGAGGCTCTGGCACTGGGATTGACTCGGATATCTGGCTCCTTCCCTGCTCCAGAATGTGGTTGGGAACCCTGGAGGAATGAGCTGGTGATAGTGGAGGACACCACTATCACACCTGACTGTTCTGTTCTGTTTTTCCCTCCTGCACCCCTGGACCAGTGGCAGGCGCAGCTCCACCGTGAGGAAGCAGGTAATTAACATTTCTCTCGTTAATGAGGCAGGGGTGTGGTGTGGAAAGAGGAGGAGTGGTAGAAAACAAATTTTTATCTGTCCCTCCCTGTCTTCCATGGACCTTTTCAGTCTCGTCTGAGAAATCCTCAAACCTGGATCCCAAACCTCGCTCGTTTTCCCTGACAAAATATAAAATTGCTTTTACTCTGTGTTTTGACAGACCTGGAATCAAAAATCCCAAACAGCCTTGAGCTGTTTGGACAGTCCTGCTTTATGGGATCCACGCTGTTGTTTCTTTGTGTCCATTCCCTTTATTTTCCCTGGAATCCCCCTGTTAGAGCTGTAACTGCCCTCTTGTTGTGCCTTCCTGTAATAAAGACTTACAAAGCCAGGCTTTGTGTTCCTGGCCTTGGGGATAATCTGTTGGGTTTTGGTGCCTAAGTGAGCTAAAATGTGTTTCTTTGAGATAGGGAGGACCCGAAGTATCTCTTGTTGGCACTGTAAGGTTAAAGTTGAGGAATTCCGGTGTTATGATCTTGGTGTGCAGAGTCAAACCTTTTTCATTTTTTAATTTATTTTTTTTTCTCTTCACTCTGCATTCTGCCTGCTGTGGCTGTAATTCCCCCCTGGGCAGGACTCCTCCCAAGCCATTCCCCTGGTGGTGGAGAGCTGCATCCGATTCATCAGCAGGCACGGTGAGTTCTGGGCTGGGCTGTCCTGCAGGGCATTCCTGAAACACAGCCCTGGGGGGATGCTCGGGGTGACCCAGGACGTGGTGCCTGTGCAGAAGCTGCCACAGAAGGAGAAGGGTTCTGGTTTTTCTGCCTGCAGTGCTGCTGGTGTGTGTGTGCTGACCGCTCCAAATAACTGACCTTGCAAATGTTGTTTTGCCAACAATATCCCTTTATTCCTTCAAAATTAGCTTCCCATCCATACACACCACTCGTGCCTCACCTTCCTTTGAGCCCTGAAGTGTGGCCTTCACCAGGAACAATCCTCCTCTTCATGAGGAGGAGGAGGAGGAGGAACACTCGGAGTGCTTGAATGTAGGAGGTCAAGCAGTGAATTAATTGTTCACTTACTGCCACAGAGAGATGATTTATGCCTGTTTGGAAGGTTGACCTCTCCCAGCCTTGAATGCTGTACATTTATTGCAATTTGTTTTCATTTTTAATGGATATCATTTGTTAGTAGTGTGTGAAACAGCTGTTAATTAACACGTGTGGAAAGAGGTGGAATCGATCTTCATTAACCAAGATGCAGGCCAGGATAGCAGGTCCTGTTTGTTTCCCTGTTCCCTTCCTGTTTTGGAAACCATGATCTGGAGTCCCATTCTCATTATCACTTGGAATAACCAAGTTCTAGAATTCTTTAAGGCCATACTTGGATATTTGCTGGAAAAATCCTTGAAATCACATTAAAATGGGAGCTGATGGGGAATAAATCGTGGCCTTCAGGAGATGCTGATTTCAGATTCCAGAGCTGGCTTCCATTTTCCAACAGACTCAACTGAGTCCTTTTTAAACATTTTAAACGTTTTCCTCCTGGCATTGGTCATATTTTACTCCTGGCTGCTCCACTGCTGGTTTATGACTTCCTCTAGCTGTAAAATCCTCTGGGGATCCTCCGGGGTGAGAGATAACATGAATGGCTGTCAGAGCCCTGTTACTCCAGCAGTTTAGAAGGGTTAATAATTTTTCTGCCAGTGCTGAGTTCTGTTTTTTCATGTTCTGGACATCTCAGGGAAAGGTGGCTTTTGAAGCAGCATCCTTCTGCCTGTGTTCTTATTTTTCCTTTATTACAGGGGCTGTAGCTGCTGAAGGTGCCATCTTCCTTGATCTGATTTATCTTACCTTCTTATCAGCATCTCTTGTTTTCCTCCAGGTTTGCAGCATGAAGGAATATTCAGAGTGTCTGGGTCACAGGTTGAAGTGAACGACATCAAGAATGCATTTGAGAGAGGTAAGGAAGAGCTCTTCCAGTATCCCAGGAATTATTGCCAAGTTGTGGATTTTGTGTGAATACTCAAAAGTGGCCTGAATGCAGCTCTCTGCTTTTTGTTCCTTTGATTTTTGTGTTTTCCTGAGTGAGGCTCTCCCAAACACCTCCCTGGTGCTCATTAACCTTGAATTCTCAGCTGTTTGCTGTTGTGCTTTGCACCCCATGGAGTGTCTGTATAATAAATATTCTGAATTCAATCTCCTCTCATGTCTGATAGCTTATTGATTGTTTGCAACACTAAAGGGCGTAGAGGATTTCATTATTAGGTGTAACTGCAGTTTCCTCCCCTCTCCCCCAGCTCTTTGTGTGCTGGAGGATGAATTTCCATAGGTTTTTTTTTTCCATGTTGTTGAGGCACAGCTTGGCTACATTTATTCCAAATACCATCCAGGGAGAGAGGGAAATTTCAAGAGAGTGTTAATTTGAGGTAGCTTTTAATAGATTGGATTTTTCTCTGGGAAGAGCCATTCCATACAAAGGCAGGGAGCAGTTGGGAGCCTCCTGACTCATCAGCTCCTTGCTGGGCTGTTCTCCCTGGCAGAGCAGGTTCAGAGGAGCTGCTCCTCAGGCAGTCCCTGGGTCACTGAGAACAACAGGGCTTGTGTTAATCCCTGGAATCTGTCATTCCCAGAGAACAGGATCAGTGTTTTCCTCTGCTTGCTGCTGCAGGAGATGGGCAGTCATTAATTAGGCACAGCGAGTTTAATTTGCTTTTGGGCGAGAGAGAAGTTTAATGAGCAACGAGTGGTGGGTGATGTCACCTGTCCCCAGCTCCATCCACCTGAGAGTGAAGATCCTCAGCAGCAGAGGAAGCAGGAATGTGTGTCATGGCCAGGAGAAGTATCAGAATCAGATTTTTATACAAAGAAGTACCAGCCTGGGGAAATACCCACTTGTTCCATGCAGAAATGAAAAAGAGGATTTTCCCCCCTTCATCTCACTTGTCTCTGTAAAAGCTGTGATATAGAGGACTGCCAAAGTTAACAATAAGGTCCCTGCAGTTTATTACTTCATCCAGAGCCCTTGGTGGCAGTTAATATCAGGGAAAACGCTCAGGTTTGGAGTGGCCCATTTATTATCCCGTGTGCTATTAAGATAATAGGCAAGCTTTGGTAATTTCAGTCACATAATGGATATATATAGCTCCAATTTGAGGATTGCCCCATCATTAAATCTAATTATGTCTGATAGGGGAGTTTTCCCCAGGGAACAGCTCCTTGAGAGAGCATCTTCCCTTTGGTAATGCAGACAAACCGTGGAGGATCTGCAGCAACAAATTGTCCCAGGAACACTTCCCCCACCCCATTCCCTGTGTCTGCACCCACCTGAGGCAGGTGTGTGATGCTCAGTGGCCTCCTGTGTGTCCCCTGCATCACCTGAGCTGCAGTTTTGGTCTGCCCAAAGCCCGTCAGGTGGTGGAGCTGTGCTGTCCACACCTGCCCAGAACAGCTGGAGTGTTTCTGCTGCAGGAGCTCCACCACACCCCCGTGGGTGCCAGCTCTGCTGTCAGGGGGACATTTGGCTGACAGGAGCTGTCCCAGGTGTCCTGGGATTCCTGGCAGAGCTTCCCACCCCGGGGTCTCTCTCTGCCTCCCTCCTGCAGTCCAGCTGGGTAGGTGGGATTAACACAAATCCTTTTCTTCCAGTGTTTTATTTTTCCCAGTATTCTGATTTTTCTCTCCTTGCTCTTAAGGGGAAGATCCCTTGG
The DNA here is from genome assembly GCA_016584745.2 of Phylloscopus trochilus trochilus. Classification (NCBI taxonomy): domain Eukaryota; kingdom Metazoa; phylum Chordata; class Aves; order Passeriformes; family Phylloscopidae; genus Phylloscopus; species Phylloscopus trochilus. Next base: position 7,231,714 of record WQNJ02000024.1, on the reverse strand, counting down.
CTGGGGACCAGAATGACCACGACATGGATTCCATAGCTGGAGTCCTCAAGCTCTATTTCCGAGGCTTGGAGCACCCCCTCTTCCCCAAGGACATCTTCCATGACCTGATTGCCTGTGTCAGTAAGTACATGAAGAACTGGAAAGAAATAGGATTAATTGTTCTCATCTCCCACTTCTCTCTCCTCCCTCTCCCCTTTTTTTCCTGACTCCAGGGTGAGTTTTTGGGGTTTCTTTGGCTGGGTTTGTGCTGCTAGGCTGGTCTCTGTTCTCCAGTCTGGGCAGTCACCTTTTCACAGCCATCCTTGCTTTGACATCAGTGAACAAGGAGATAGAAATTCATGGATTTGAAGGGCTGTGTGACGGGGGTTTGTGAGACAGTGCTTGGTGACAGGATTCTTTTAAGAGAGAATAAAGCAAAAAAGCCTCACTTGTGTAAAATAATCTTGAAGAGCTGTCATCAGAGGATGTCAGAAATGCCCTCTCCGAGGCAGGGATCACCAGCAGGGTTCCCTGCCTTGTGTGCTTTCCCTGGATATCTGCTGCCATGCTCCTGTGTGCTGGCCTCAGCTGACAAGGTGGTTTTTATTCATACTCCTTTTAGCTTCATACCCACAAGGGACCATCCACTGCCTCCTGCTCCAGCATATCAATCATCAGGGCACTTACAGCCAAGCTGTTAACATTTTCCAAGGTTTCTAAAGGTGTTTCTGCCAGGCAGAGGATTGTTTGTGGTTTCTGTATGTGAACAACCTCGTTTTTAAGTGGCCTGGCTCTTGCTACATCCCCCAGAACTGAAGAATGATTCCATTGTCCAAGCAGAGAAATGGCCTTTGCAGGGGCAGCCTCTGAAGAGAGGCAGAAGATCACTGAGAGATCACAGCTTCAGAAATGGCCTGTGCTTTTCTGCTCCTGATAAATGCATTTCCAGACTTGGATTCATGTCGAGAAGCAGAATCTGCTTTTCCCCGAATGAGCTCTCCCTTCTGAGCTGATCTGTGCTGCCCACAGAGCCCTTTGCCTCACCCTGTAACTGTGTTAATTTGAGTGTTACAGTCTCTCCTTTTCAAACACCCACCTCTCCCAGCTGCCCTGAAGGAGCCCCTTGTGCCAGAGCCCCTGGGGCAGGTGACACCCAGAGCTCCCCAGGGAGGCTCCCCTGCCTTCGGGGACCTTCTCTGGCCGAGGCTTTGCCAGCAGCCAAATCCCCTCCTGCTGCTGCTCTGCTGGCTGCCCAGTTTGGGGCACTGGTGGCACTGGGCTGGGGGCAGCAGGGGGTGACTCTGGTTCTCTCTCTTTTCCAGCCATGGATAATTTGCAGGAGCGAGCGCTGCACGTCCGGAAGGTGCTGCTGAACCTGCCCAAAACCACCCTGATTGTCATGAGATACCTCTTTGCCTTCCTCAATCAGTGAGTACCCCTGGGAGCAGCAGGGCTCTGCTGCAGGGCCTGGGATAAACATGGAATTACTGAGGATGGACAGGGCAGGGACACCTTCCTCCCTCCCAGGCTGCTCCCAGCCCCAGTGTCCATCCCTGTCCCAGGGACCCTGGGGCAGCCACAGCTGCTCAGGGCACCCTGTGCCTGGGCCCCACACCCTCCCAGGAAGGATTTCTTCCCAATATCCCACCTAAACCTGCTCTCTTTCAGTTTAAATCCATGGCAGGGGGGTCCTGCTGTAACCCTGGTCTTGTCCTGGGCTGCAGGTGGGCTCTGAACAACAATAACAAAGAAATAAAATCAAATATTAAAGCCAGCACCCAGAGCTTTCAAACTCCCTTTGCAGTTTCTGTTTCATTTCTCAGTGAATGCCATCTCATCTCAGTGTCTCATTTTTCACCTGGATCCAGAACATTTATGTCCCAGAAAGCCCAGAGCAAACCTTCCAAGCTCAGCTGTGTGCTCTGAGCAGAGGGTGCTGCTGCTGATGATGATTTCTGCTGTTCACCCTCCTTCCCACCTCTGTTTTTTTGCAGTTTATCTCAGTTCAGTGAAGAAAACATGATGGATCCCTACAATCTGGCCATCTGCTTTGGGCCCACGCTGATGTCTGTGCCCGAGGGTCACGACCAGGTCTCTTGCCAGGCTCACGTCAATGAACTGATCAAAACCATCATCATCCAACATGAGAACATCTTCCCAGGAGCCAGGGAGCTGGAGGGCCCGGTCTACAGCCGAGGTGGAAACACGGAGGATTACTGGTACGATGGGTGCTCTGGGGAGAGCCATGGGGGGATGTTGATCCATGGATTAGGGTGCTGCGGTTGTGTTGGCTAATTCGGGATTGCAGCATCTGGCCCAGCCTTTCAAAAATCTGTTTTATAGCAGCAAAGATGACTCTGGTCTCTCTGGAGTCATTAGCTTAAAAGAAATAAGCTGGTATAAAGTAGCTATTCAGTTGTCAAACCTCACTCACTTATCTTGAAGGGCAAGGTTGTGGAGGGATTTTCTTGGATGTTCTGGTTTGGTAGCTGCCAAAATCAATCTCTTTCTGTTGTTTTTTTCCTTTTTTTAATGTGGTGTTTTTGTTGGTTTTTTTTCTCTCCTGCCTTTGCCTTTTCTCTCTGCCTGTCTGGAGTGCCTTTGCTGCAGACACAGAGGTCACTTGCAGCTGAACCTCCAAGGCTGTGGCACAGTTTAATTTCCAGGGCAGCCCCACTGGAGGGGGAGGGAAGAGGCAGGAATGCAAAATCACCATTTCCATGCAGCCTGGAGCTCCAGAGGCCCGGCCACGTGCTCAGTCTGAGAGCACATCTGGAAGCAATTCAGGCAGAGCGGCTCCTGTCATCTGGGGTGGAAGCTTGGGCAGTGGGGGAAGGAAAGGAGGGGTTTGCTTTCCTCCTGGCCGAGCTGATCCCTCCCTCTGAGCATCAGGAATGTTCATTTGTGTCCCACTTCTCCCCCCACTGCTCCTGCTCTCCTTCAGCATCACAGCAATGTCAATGATTATTTTCAGGGACTAAAATAAATAGGTTTTTTAAAATGAATCACTGTGGTAACAGAGCAAGCCTTGTTCCCCTGGCTTGTCTTGGAGCTGTGGGATTACTCCTTGTTCAGAGGCTCCTCCAAACTCACTCCTGTGTGCAGAGGATTTGCCAAAACCTTTTGGAAATTCTCTTAATTTCACCACTCTCTCTTGATGTTTTTAGCTGATGTTACATGTGAAGGAATTGCAGGGGGTGGGGGGAAAACCACAATAATATTTATGGGCTGCAGGAAACACATTGATTTGGACGAGAGGTTTTGCCCCATGAGGTGAAGGGAATAAAAGTGTGCTGAGTACCCTCAGTGTGGGTGTCAGTGCACAGGGCTGTGGGGGCAGAACGTTCTGGGGTGATCCCAGGGAAGGAGAGAAGGGATGGCTGCATCAGCACCCAGGGGGATCATTGGTGCAGCCCCTGGCCCCGCACAGACACCCCAAAATCCCACCCTGGGCCTCCCTGGCAGCCTCGGGGCTGTGCCCCTTCCCCGGGGAGCCTGGGCAGTGCCCAGCACCCTCTGGGACAAAACCTTTCCCAAAGAGCCACCCCAGGAAGGCCCAGGCGCAGCCCTGCCCTCAGGTGCTGTCCCTGTCGCAGGGAGCAGAGAGCAGGTAGCAGGGAGCAGAGAGCAGGGAGCAGGGAGCAGAGCTGCCCCTCGCCTCCCTGCTGCAATTCCCTGGCAGGATTCATTGCTGTCACCTCCAGGGCTCTCAGGGTGACTCCACTGCTTCCCAAAGCAGCATCCAGGGCTCAGCCATCAGCAAGGGCAGCTTTTGAGGTGGAAAATGCTGCTTTTGAGGAGGCAGGGCTGGGAAGAGGCACGTGGCCTCCGTGCAGGGCTGGGAGCCGCAGCCTTGGCTGTGCTCGACATGACTTCACAGTCTGGGTGAAACTTTAGCCCTCAGTGCTGCTTCCTCCTGGGGCCTCCAGCTGGCTTCAGAGGCTTCTGTAAACTTTATTAAGGAGCTGAAGGCTTTGCAAAGGATGGGAAAGGTTGATGGCTGAGGTACTGGCTCGGGAGATGTTGGTCAGCCTGGTGTCCTGCAGATTAAGCAGAAGGAGACGCCAGAGCTACTCAGACATTTCACCCCTTCTCCTTTTTCTGTTTTCCTCATATTTAAAAGAGCACAGGAGGTAGGCTGCCAGGGGGAGACCACTGTCCAACCATCATCACTTATTTTAACCCTTTCAGGGCCAAAATGAGGGATGAAATTACTCCTGTGTGAGGAGGATTAAAAATCACCTTTAAGAGTCACGGTGTGAGAAGGAGCAAAGGAGTTTCCTGGTGGGAGATGAAGAGCAAGCGCTGGTCTTTAGCTCTTTTTTTCCTCCTGAGAGGAGCAGGCAGGGCAGGCAGGCAGGGCTGCCAGCTGGCAGCAGCTCTGTGGAGCTGCTTGGGAGAGGCAATGGATCCTCTTCCAGTTTCCTTTCTGCTCCTGTCCAGAGGGAGCTGCTCGTGGAGCTTCTTACAAAAACATAACCTTTGGTTGCCACTTGTTGTCTGTTGATCCTTTCAAAGCTTTTCTTCATTCCAAACATAAATGAGTCCTCTTGGTAGTTTAGGTGCTCTGGAATCTTTATTTACAGGCAACTAATTGGGCTGTGGGAGTTGTTCAGGGAAATGAATGGGACATTTAAGATGGTGATAAAAGGGATGGAGGGAGATGACAAACACAGACCTGGAAATATCGTTATAAATCGAGGAATGATTTCCCCCAGGAAGTTGCAGCTTTCTCATCAGCCATCTAATGAGCTAATTAGAGCAATGGAGAATACAGCCAAGGGAATAATCCTGGCATGGCAGGGAGGAGCTGGACCCAGCCTGGCACTGCTGTCTGAGTGCTCAGCGTCTCCAGAGGTCCAGGCTTAAGATGTGAAGTTGGACTTTGCTGATTGCACTCAGAAGAGGTCACCGAGATGTTTGGTTTGGCTGATCAAATAAGAATTCAGCTTGATTTTTAGTGGTTTCAGCCTGTGCAGATGCATCCACAAAGTGCCTGTAGCAGCAAAACCGAAATACTGACTCTTGATGGGGATTCCCAGATATATCTGATTGTTTTCCAGGATGTTCCCAGTTCTATCTGATTACTTTCCAGGATGTTCCCAGTTCTTGTTGGCCATGAGGGACCTCAGTTCCCAGCAGTTAAAGCTGTCCCTGTTTCCTTCTGTTGCAGTGAAAGCCCTCACGGAGAGAGAGCCCTGACAGAAGATTCAGTGCAGGACGTCACAGCTGAGCACCACACCAGTGATGATGGTATGGGAAGGCTGGTGTTTACTGGGGAAACTGGTGCAGCTCACCCTGGGGGAGGCAGGGAAGGCTGTGCTTGTTTAAAGATCCAAAGTGGAGTTAAAATCAGAGCACTCACTCAAAGCATTGCGTGGCAGAAAGTACAAAGGTGTGGGATCAGTCAGGATCAGGGGAAAAGGAAAGAGGAAAGGGAAATGGGTTCTCCCTCAGCAAGGCCAGGCACTGGCACTGCCATTCCTCTGCAGAGCTCAGGGGAGGAGGCACAAATCCATGGGGAATGAAGCCCAGGATCACTCCTGCCTTGAGCAGAGTGTTCTGTTTGACAAGTGGGAGCTCTGAAGGTGTCCTCCTGGAGCTTGGGTCTCTGGGAAAGCCATTCAACAGCTGGAAGGAAGGACAGGCCACCTCATCCCACAGCTGTGAGGGGGAAAGCCTGCGGCACTGTCAGCTTGTGCTCTTTGTGGCTGGGATTTTGGGATCTTTTTGGTGACTGGGAGGGCACAAGGGTGAGAAAGGAACAGGGATCAGAGAAGGACACTGCTCTGCAGCCTCTGGAGCTGCTGGAGTGTGTGGGGCCCTGAGCAAGGTTCAGCTGGGAGGTGTTTTGGATGGAGTCCTGCAACCTCCCTGGAATATTCCATAGGCAGCTTTTGGGAGAGGCACTCGGCACTGAGGCAGAGGAGGCAGCTGGGGCTGGGTCTCTTTGAGGGAGCAGCAGCGTGTGGTTAATTAAGGAGTCTCATGCTAATTGGGCTGTGCAGTGTCACACCCTGGTCACACCTCTCAGCAGCTCCACTGTGGATCTTCTGGGGTTTTTCCCTCCTTCTGTCTTCAGATGGGACCAAACCTCCTACAGCTCTTTGGGGAGGCTGGGACTGATCTTTCCAAAGCAAAGCTGTCATCCCAGCCACCTCCACTGCAGGAAGGAATTTTGGGCTGAGGGGAGAGGTCGTGTCTGGCAGAGCATCTGTGCAGTTCATCAGCCTCCCTGAACTGATTGGAGGCAGGTATGAGAGGTCAGAACTGCTGAAAGACAAGCAGATTGTGTGTTTGTGAAATCAGAAATACGAGTGGAAGTGTTTTAATCTGCTGCTTGTCTGCCCAAGCTGTCAGACTGGCAGGGGGAATGGTTTGGCTTAGCCTTAGTGCTCCTCATTCACACAGTTTTCTTCTCTGACCATAAGTGTAAGTAGGAAAAAGCTACTGGAAATTAAAGTCTAAAATCAGTCCTCTGGAGAAAAGCCAGAGTCCTAAAAAGCAAATTGGAAACATAAGAAACCTGAGTGCCACGCTCATCTGGAACAATAAACACTTCTTAATGAAGCAGATGGAATTTACCAAACCACACTCCCATCCCCTTCCTAAGTGGAGGGGGACACCAAAAACCAGCATTGTTAGGGGTTTTTACTGTTAGAATGAGCAGGAGCAGGAACAAACCCAGATAATCACGTGCTTTGGGGAGTCTGCCAGTGTGGGCCAGGCTTTTCCACCCTCCCAAATCCCTGGCAGGTTCCTGAGGACTGATAAATGGGATTTGTGTGAGTCTGAGCACAGGCTGACCTGGCATGGGTGGTTTGAGGGAGCTCTGAGCTGTCAGGTCTGGCAGTGGAGGGGTTGTTGGGGGTGGATCTCACAGATCTGTTGCTGATTGCCCTGGTCACTTGGTGCTGGGTAATTTCAGGTGCTGGTGGGACTTTTTGGGGGGAGATGCTTCTGCTCTGCTCCCTCAGCCTGGCTGAGGAGCTCCAGCTGGCTCAGGTGGATTTACACCATTATTTTCTCAAGCCCTTGCAGCCTACAGGCAGCTCCAGACCCATTGTGGAGCATATCCTCTCCCAAGGAGTACCTGGAAAAGCTGTCCTCATGTTTGGCCTTACAGCCCATTTTAGTTTTCTCTTGCACTGTAGAAGCTTCCTGTGGTGCAGAGATCTCTGTGTGGAGTAGCAGATCTCTCTTTGATCAGGGGAGAGGAACCACAAATCTCTTTCTCCAGGAAAGAACTCAATTTCCATGGATTGCTTGGCTGCATTAAAGCTCCTTTAAAGTAATTAGAGGGAGCCCACTGGGGCTGTGTGGTTGAGCTCATCTCCATTCCCCTGATCCCTGCCCAGAACCAGGAGCTGCCTTAATGCACATTTTACACTCAAACAGTGGCAGATTATTTTCGGAGCCTTAAAAATAATCCACGGGAATTCCACATTGATTTTCCTGAGTGCCTTAAATGCCCTTATTGTGCCTCTGTATAATCTCAGAGTCCTGCAGGACCTGGATTAGTGGCAGGGCATGGCTGCAGCTCCTGTGTGAGCTTTGCAGGAGTGGGCACAGAGCATCCCAGGGAGCAGCTCTGTGTCCTCACCCCTGCACCAAGGCCAGCTCTGGAGGCACTGGGTGTTTTCCTTTCCTTCCATGGGATGAGCAGCAGGGCCTCCCTCCGTGCCAGAATTCCGCTCTCCTGGGGCAGGTGAGCCTCACGGGCAGCAGAGGTTTCCTTCTGGATAAATGCTTTATCTCTGAAGCAGCTTGGACTGAGAGGATGTTTCCCTCCCCTGCCTGCCCAGAGGGTTCACTTCAGCTGCTTTTAAGGAAGTGAACCATGGGCAGATTTTTGTCTGGAACAAACCTGATTGCTTCCCACCTCTGAAACCCTTTTGATTTTAATGAAACCCTTTTGATTTTAATGAAACCCTAATTCTGCCCCTGCCGCTTCCATCATTGTTGGCTTGAATTACTGTGAGGGGGTTTAGGGCTTGGAAAATACAAATGTGCCCTCCATGTAGGGGTGAGGTAGAGGATGAAAGGGCAACATCTTTTAAGTTTAGGGGTTCCTCTGTGAATCTTCCTGCCTCCAACCCTCTGCTGCCCCAAGAAGGAGCACTTTGTCCTATTCACGCTCTGGTTTATGGCAGGTTTACACTGCTGACTGCTTAGCTGAGCCCCGGGTGCTTAGTGAGCTGTTGTTTGTTCCCTTCTGTCCCCTAGAGTGTGAGCCCATAGAGGCCATAGCCAAGTTTGACTACCTGGGCAGGACTGCACGGGAGCTGTCCTTCAAGAAAGGAGCCTCTCTGCTGCTCTACCAGCGCGCCTCCGACGACTGGTGGGAGGGGAGGCACAACGGCATCGACGGCCTCATCCCCCACCAGTACATCGTGGTGCAGGACACGTAGGTGACACCGGCCTGGGCTGCCCCACGGGCACCTTGGGCTGGGGCTTTGTGGCCGCCAGAGAGCTCAGCTCTGAAGGGTGGGGGGCTGATCAAGGAGCTGTTCTGGTGTGTGGGAAAGGTGCACAGCTGGGATCTCCAGGGTGCTCAGGAGGAGGGGGATTTTCCACAAGGAGTGATAGGAGAAGGGGGAATGGCCTTAGGATGCAGGAGGGCAGGGTTAGGTATTGGAAGGAATTGTTCCCTGGCAGGGTGGGCAGGGCTGGCACAGGGTGCCCAAGGATCCCTGGCAGTGCCCAAGGCCAGGCTGGGCAGGGCTGGGAGCAGCCTGGGGGAGCAGAAGATGTCCCTGCCCATGGCAGAGGGGTGGGACAGGATGATTAAGATCACTTCAGTGAGTTGAAGGACGTGTGATGATGCTCAGGACCCTCACCCCGTGCTGCCGTGCCGGGGGTACCTCTGCACAGTGCTGGGCTGGAAATGCAGCGCTGCTGCTCCTGCTGTGGTTGTGATACCCTCCCCTCCTCCTTCCTAGTGAGGACGGGATGTCGGAAAGGTCCAGTCCCAAGTCGGAAATAGAAATAAATTCGGAGCCACCGGAGGAAAAGGTGACAGCCAGAGCTGGTGCCAGCTGCCCGAGCGGGGGCCACGTCGCAGACATTTACCTTGCAAACATCAACAAGTAAGAGCAGCCTTGCTTTGTTTTCCCTACCTGTCAAGAGCTTGGTGATGAGCCCAGTGAAATGCTTCCTAACCTGACAAGGGTTCATTAACAAGCACTGCCACCATTTTTCTCTGCTTCCCCCTCTTCTAACTCTCTCACATTTTGCTGTCCCCTCTCTGTCACCAGCGTGGCCATCGCTCGTTTGAAAGCCCCTCTTTCCTGTCCCCAAGGTGCCATCTGGCCCTGTTTTCCCAAGTTTGCCCTACTTCCTGCTCTGGGCAGACAGGGGAAGGGAGGGGAGTGGTGGGATGGGATGGGATGGGATCTCGTGTTGTTGTCCCCATCCCTGGTCATGTTCTGTGCTCTGTCACGTCTCCTGCACGTTCACCAGCTCCTTTTTGGTGGGGTGGGGGGACAGTTCCTCCAGGGCCGTGTCCCAGTTTGTGATAAATGCCATACCTGCAGTCCCACCATCTGGCACTGCCTGGAGCACTCCTTTGTTTCTGCAGCACTCACCTCGGGTTACTAACCATATGCTTGCAGTGGAACAGCACAACCCCCTGTTGCTCTAACCTTGCCCTCTCCACCAGAAATTGTTGCTTTAGCCAACGCTCAACATAATAAAAAGCTGGAAAATCAAGCTAGTAGCAGACTAAATTCCGTGATCTGTTAAATAATTTTTCTAGACAGGCTTATCCCCCGTATATTTCTGATTATTTCCTTCATGTGAAAGCCCCCAGCTCTCTCCATTGTGCAGTGGAGGTTTTATGTGATAATTACAGTTTGATGGGAGGGGATGTTCTTAACCTTCGGTTAATTTAACACAATCTAGCCTGTAAAGGCATTAGCACAAATGCATCCTTTTAAAAGGTTTGGAGCCTGCTCATGGCCTAGAGAGCCTGGTCCTTCCTTATGGGATTCAGCAGAGCTCCACTGATACCTGGGAAGCCGTGTTAATCTGCATCAGCTTGGGATCTGGGCTTTCTTTTATGGTGTTTGCTGTCTGAGCCACTGGAGTGGCCATTCTGCCAGTTATGGAGAGATTTGTGTAATGACAGACCTGTGCTGGAGCTTCACCATCTGCTGCCTTTGGTGGAGTTGTGTCTGGTGGTTTTTAGAAGCCTGGGGAATGTCCACTCCAGTTTGGGGGTTTTTTTCCCCTTTACTAGGGAACCTGATATTTAGCAATAAGTAGCATAAGACTCATTTTGTTGTTTTTTCTTTAGGAATGAATCTTCTGACCTATGTGTGAACAGACTTGAGCAAAATTAAATCAGATGGTTTCGCAATGACAGTTGTGCCACCCACTGAATTATTATTTGGATGCCAAAATCCTACTGGAGTTAACACTTTCTTGCAGTTATTCATGGGGCTGGTGCTATATATAAATGGATCCTTCCCTGTATAATGGATGCCAAGCTTCAGACCTATGGCATAAAGTATTTTCTGCATTGGCCTTCCCATGATTTGAGTGGAATCGTGCTCTCAGACCTCATGGTGCTGGGGTAGAAACTAAATTCTTGGACCAGTTCATCCATTTGACGTCATCCCTTTGGTTTATCTGTAGCCCTGCATAGAAAATCCCCTGTGGTCCTGCCAAAGCCATGAAAAAGAACCATCTCTTACCACCAGCAAACATTGGAAATGATCATTATACCCCAAACTGGGGGTCTTTGCTTGCTGATCTCTGAAAATAATAACTTGATGCCTTGGGCCAGGAGCTTAGTAGACTTATACTGTGTCCTCCAGTCAAAGATTGTAGCTCTGCTCTTGGAATGTAATAAAAACACATCAAAACCTGTCGATGGCACAGAGGGTTTGTTGTTTTTTTGGTTTTTTTTGTTCCAGTATAAATTCTTCTCCTCTTGACGAAGTTAATCACGTTCCACCCAAGCTTTCTGGTTTTGCTATGAATGTGCACAGCTGCCAGGATTCAGTCTCGTTGTTAGAAGCGTGAAACTGGAATGATTTATAATTTATAATTATTTCACTGTACTGCAATCACCCCTCAACCCCTGGGTCTGTTTGTAATCTGGGTACCTCTGTGTCTCTTCCCATTGTCCTGTGTGTTGTTTTGGGGGGATATCTTCAAATGAAAGCTCTGTACCTGCTTGCATTGACTTGTTTTGCTTTTGTGACTGAAGGCAAAGAAAGAAACCAGAGTCAGGCAGCATCAGAAGAGCATTCCGTCAAAGTGACAGCCACGGCCTAGGTAGTTCCCTGGCAGAACCAGCCTCCCCCGGAGCCATAGCCGGTTCCAGGCCCTCATCTCAGCCCATTCTGAGCCAAAGTCTTCCCAAGGAGGTTCCAGACAAATGCTCCATCAGTGGCCACGGCAGCCTCAATTCCATCAGCCGGCACTCGTCGCTGAAGAGCAGGATGGACAGCCCGCAGATCCGCAAGGCTGTCACGGCCGGCAGGTCCAAGAGCTTCAACAACCACCGGCCCATGGACCCCGAGGTGATTGCACAGGTGAGCAGCAGCTCTGCTGCACGGCTTTGCTCGGGAGGCTTGGGGGATGTGGGGTGCAGGAGTGTTGGAGTGCAGGCTCTGGGTTCCTCGCGTGTCCGTGCCCCCAGCAGGGAAGGGCAGCTCTGCAGGGCAGCTCCGGCTGAGGAGAGACTCTGGGAGCTGGGCCTGGTCAGCCTGCAGAGGAGAAGGCTGAGAGGGGATCCCACTAATCCATACAAACCTCCCCAGGGAGTGTCAGGATGGTGCCAGGCTCTGTTCAGCAACAGGACAAGGAGCCAGAGATTAAAACAAAAAGTTTGACCTCAACATGAGGAAGAGCTTCTGTCCATGAGGGTGGCAGAGCCCTGGAACTGCTGCCCAGGGAGGGACTGGAGTCTCCCTCTCTGCAGACACCCCAAACCCACCTGGGAGGATTTCTGTGTCACCTGCTCCAGGTGACCCTGCCTGGACAGTGGGTTGGACTCCAGAGGTCCTTCCAACCCCAAGCATTCTGTGTTTCCCTCAGTGCAATATTAACTTGGGACACAGCCCCAGTCTGGGCTTTCATCCCCTCTCTGTGCAAGGCACTGAGGGAAGATGAACAATCAGATCCTTCCTCCATAAAAGCTTGGCCCTGTTTGTTACCCACAATTTAATCTCAACAATAAAAACCCCCATTTCAGAAAGTGACACAAATTCCAAAGCTGTCAGCAGAGAATTAAACAATCATAACTTCAAGACATGAGAGAAATGAAGTATTTATTGTGGATTTAACACTCTCCTGTCAGTGGGGCAGGCTGGGCTGTGGTGGGACAGGGGAAGCACGTGGAGCAGCACAGGCCAAAGGAAAGCAGGCTGCTGACCTGTGCTGTGCTCCAGTGGCGTTCTCGTCTTCTTGCAGGGCCCAGAGTGGGATCAGAAGCCAGCTCTGAGCAGAACCCTGCTGGTTCTCAGGAGTCAGTTATTTACACAAGGGCCTTGAAGTCGGGGGTGGCTCCAAAAGATGTGGAGTTACAGATTTCCCTCTTCCACGAGGGCTGCTCCTGGTGGATGTGCCTGCACTTGGATTTGTCTGTACCCACCGTGCAGGGTGGGATGGATGGGTCTGGCTGGAGCCAAGGAATGCTCCGGGCTCGGATTACAAAGCCCTGGGAGACCTGACTGCTCTGCCTGGCTCGGGGCTCTGCAGGTTCCTAAGGAGCTGGGGGGAAATACGTGAACATTAAACGTCATTTTTATGGACAAAACAGCAACTCCACGTAATAAATAAGGGGCACGTTAAAACCCAGTGGGTTTAATGCTGATGGGAATTTGTGTTTCGCCATTTTGGATAGCTTGAGCCCATTTGTTACAGTGGAAATGTAGTGTACAGCTCCTGTTGTCTTCCTGTGTTTCCCTGTCCTTCCCAGGCTTTGGCTGATATAAATCAGATTCTTTGTTTTTTCAATTAGGCTCTGACTGAAGTTGTTCTGTCTCCTCTCCCTGTCAGAACCTTCACTCCCTTGTTTCACTTGAGGAGAGTCTGGGGACAAAAGGGAAAGAGGAGGGGAAAATAAATAAAAAAGAGGAGGGAGGAAAAACCCAAGCTGTGTTAAATCAGTCTTTTTCTTTGTAGTATCTGCTCAAACACCATCCAGTAACCATCTTACATATTTCCCCAACTTCATAACGAAAATCTGCCTGGCCTCAGGATAGAGTGGGAGGTGTCAGATTTCTGCCTCTGCTTTCTTCCACCATTCCTTGACTGATTTACCTTCCCCACCCCCTGAAAAGGCCCTGAGGAAGCTGCAGCCAAAAGTGTGAGTCACAGCCAGGCTGAGCTCTCCTGCTCCCCAGGGAGTTCTGTGCACCACTGGACTCTCCAGCAGACAATGTGTAGGTTCTGAGACAAAAACCCATGGGTTTAGCTCAGAAGTTCTCTTTATTTGTTAATAGCTGTAATACTTTTTAAGAGGAAAAAGAAGGGCTAGTTTTGGTTTCTGCACCTGTTTCTGACATCCTCTGTGTTTTCTAAAATCCTGACTCCTGTGAAATACATTTCTGGGAACAGCTCAGCAGGAAAACCAGTGAGGCAGCAAGAGCCCGTGAGGATTTCAGGGTTCAGTCTGTGGCCCATCAGTGCTCCCTTCAGGAATTTACTCTCCTGAATCTCACGTGCCAAATAAACCACAGTCATGGGCACCAATGCTTTGGTTTCTGTTCATTGCTGCCATCTGGGGCTTTGCTTTGAGGTCTGGGCAGCACCAGGAGCAGGGAAGGGCCAGCTCGGTATCAAGGCAGTGCTGGCAATTACTCTGCTGCCTTTTGCTGGAAGATTTTGGTGCTCGTTGGCTGCAGGGTGCGGTGCTGCTCAGTTTGGTGCTGTTTGGAAAACAAAAGACACTCGAGATCTGCATTTATCTGGTTATTTGCGTGTCTGGGCCGTGCCTTCACCGGGCTCCTCTGCTGTGCTTGCAGGACATCGAGGCCACCATGAACTCGGCGCTGAACGAGCTGCGGGAGCTGGAGCGGCAGAGCAGCGTCAAGCACACGCCCGACGTCGTCCTGGACACCCTGGAGCCCCTGAAAACCTCCCCGGTGGTGGCCCCCACCTCGGAGCCCTCCAGCCCCCTGCACACGCAGCTGCTGAAGGACGCTGAGCCCCCGTTCCAGCGCAGTGCCAGCACGGCCGGGGACATTCCCTGCACCTTCCGGCCGGTCAAGGCGGTCAAGCTGGCCCCGCAGGCGAAGCCGCCGGCCACGCGGCCCAAGCCGGCCGTGTTCCCCAAGAGCAGCGCCACCAGCCCCGGCGTGGCCTCCCCGGCGCCCCAGCAGCCCCCGGACAAGTCCTGTACTGTCTGACACAGCCGTGCTGCTCCGGGGGCAGCTCCTGCTGGTCCAGGTGAGGAGACTCTCTCAAAGACATTGGAATTCCTATTGAACGAATCCTTGGACTGAGGGCGGGTCAGGAGCTGCTGCTGGGAGCTCCTGAGCGGCGACAGCCTCGTCCCACGTCCCAGGACAGCTCCTGCCACGCTTGGGAATCCACAACCCACGATCCACTGTGAAGCTGAGCAGGAGAACACCAAGGGATGAGTTGGATTTTGGTTTCAATGCCTTGTTCAAGTGTTCGGCCGCTGGAAGGAACGTTTGGTGGTGTCCTGTTTTTGGATACTGGTGTAGTGACTTCTATATTCTGTGTTTCATTTATCACAGGGAAACAATAGGATAGATTTTAGTCTATTGCATGTTTTGGTACCACTGGTTATGTGGAGCTTGGACATGCCTGTTTCTTGTGCATTATTATTATTATAATTATTATTATTATTATTATTATTATTATTCTGTCGCCCGCTGGTGCCACGGTGGTTTAGGGGTCTGTCTCAACTTCCATCGCATCCTCTGGTTTTGTTTGCTCCCCATTCCTCCCTCCCAGGGCCAAAGCCTTTGGCCATCCAGCCTCATGCTTTAGTTGTCATGAAAAAAATAGTTTACTCTGGAACACTCGTAGATTTTGTGGAGTTCTACGTAAGATGTGTCTGTGCAAATATAAACAAACATGTTCCTGAGGTCTGGGAGCACAAGAAAGAGCCCAGTTGTTGCTTATGGACAATCTTCACTGGTTTCCCCCTTTGCTCTCCCATATTTAAAAGCAGCTTTATGTTTTCAGTGTCATTTTCAGCCCAAGGGCTCTGATGTGGCGTTCGCTCTCGGGAGACTGAATGTAAAAGAAAAACAAAAAAAAGAGAGAAATTTGAAAACGAGCATCCTGTGCTGGGAGCCCATCCCCAGCACGCTCTCTGCTGGTTTGCCCATTCCTCAGGACAGATCCTGACCCCAGCCCCAGCACCAAGCACTGTAAAAACTTCGCTCAGGAGTTCTCAAGCTCCCTGCCTTGTCCCTCCCTGCTGGGGGATCTCTGCTCTCATAGAGCAGTGCAGGGACCGCTGCTGGGGACAGGGGGTGGCAGCACGTGGCTCTGCAGTGGCCTCTGCAGTGGCCTGGCTCTGTGCTCCCTGCAGGACTGACCTGTCAGCGAATCCTTTGCTATTGTTTGTATTTATCTGTAGCCAGCAGCATCCACGGACTCTTTTGTACTCCCCTGGGAATTCTCCGCAGTGCCCACATTTATTTAATTTAATAATTAAAAGGCATGTGCCACTTAGGAGTGGAGACTGGCTGACCTCAGCTCGCCTCGTTCCTCAGCTTTTCTGGGATTTCAAACAAGCTGCACATCTTAGGCTTCCATCAAACAATGAATTCAGGGCAAGATAAGAAAAGTCATTTTTCTCACCCGCTTAAGCTGAGTTTCCTTTCAGTTTGCGGGTTCCTGGTGACTGCAGTCACTTTAATTGGCACTTAAAAAAAGAAGAAACAAAGAGGAGTTGCTGAAATGTCCTTTTCTGATGCATTTAGGATGTGACTTGGAAAAACAGAACGGGGTCTTCCTGCGCCCCTGTCCATCCCCACACGCACAGCCCCCTCTCTGCAGAAGCAATCAAGCCGTAATTAACGACTTTCCAACCAGCCAGCTTCCTCTGGGCCCTGGACTAAGGACACGCAGGAGCTGGGGAGCCCTGGGCAGGTTTTGGTGAGAACTCTCCTCGTTTCCCATTTCTCTGGGCTCTCCTGGGGAAGCCCCACGGTACGAGCACGACTGTCCCTGCCCCTCCAGGAGCTGCCACCGCGCCACCAGCGACCTTTGCTCTCAGGTTCTGATGGACTTCTACCACCAAGGAATCACTTGTTCTTTTGGGGAAAAAAAATGAAAATAAATAAAATGATTAAACTTGTAATTTTTTGCTCAGGCAGAACTTTCTGGCATTTCCTTTTTAGTATGAATTTTTGGGTTTTTTGATTTCTTTTCTTTTTCTTCTTTTTTTTTTTTTTTTTTTTTTTTTGAGGGGTCTCAAATGACCGAAGTTAATCTGTGTCAAGAGCAGGATCTCTGTAAATTGACTTTGCCTCATTTTAATGCCTTATTTTCTTTTTTATATTTTTATGCCTAGCACTCAATATTCCTAAGAATAAGTGTTCAGCCACGCACAGCACATTGGAGGAGCTGCTCTTTTCCAGCTTCAAGGTCTGAAGTGTGGAATTAGATGGAAACAAACAAACAAACAAAAAATTTAAAAAAGACTTCAGGTTACTGTAACAGCAAGTGTCTGTATCTGAATTATTACTGTGCTTCTCTAGCATCCACAGCTCTGGGACAATCCTGTTGCCAAAGGCAAGGTGCTTGGCAGGATCACCTGGATATGGAGCAACTCAACTGGAATTCTGGTGTGCACTGTGATTGACACAAGCAATAGGACAGGCTGCAGCTCGTCCTTCCTCTTCCTCGGGCGGACAAATCGCACACAAAATAATGGAAAAACAGGAGATTTTCAGCTTGTCCGCCTCACTCTGTGAACACACAGGGCTGGGAGGACGTTTGCCACGAGTGTTTTATGAGCAGTCACTGCTGGAAAGGTGGGAAGGAGGAGCTGGGAATGTTCCCTCCCTGCGGAACCAGGAGAGGCCGGCACGGCGTGGACAGGTCCAGCACAGTGGTTTGCTTGGGGAGGTGCCAATGTCACTCCACATCTTCATATCCCGAAGAAATTTGAGCTCTTCCACAGAAATCCTCTTTTCATGACTTTTCCTGTAATGTTTATGTCAAATATAGAGACAAAAGAAGTGTTTGATAACTGGAATTACGTCTGTCTGTTCGATAGTGCTTTGTATGAACCTTGTTCATCAGGTGTTGGATTGAAATAATCCAAAGCAAAAAAAAAAAAAACTTTTAAAATGAAACACGGTTTTAGGTGATCAATCTGAATGGTTTCTGAGGCTCAGACCTTTTCTGGGTTATTTCCCTAGTTGGGAATGGAGCAGTGTGCTTTAATCATTGCTTAATTTCTGCCTCTCTGAGGTCGTCCAAAGTTTAAGAATTGTAAATTTGTCCTTCATGTCCAGGCAGTGGGACACGATCAAACCCTCTCACTTTATCTGTACTGGATATTTTATTGCAATGAAAATGAGTAAATAATTAGAGTGCACTGTGACAGCAGAACAAAATAAGTTGTTGTATATGTCTGTATTTTGATACCTGTTCAAAAGGAGTCTTTGGGTTTCCTGTGCTGAATACCTCATGTGTTGGGTTTTGGGAGTTTTTGTTGATTTTTGTCTTTTTAATTATTTTTTTTTTCTTTTTTAAGGCAAGATTGTTCTTGCACAAAAGTAGGTTAAGATAACCAAGTTCTCATAAATTTATTTACTGAATCAAAACACTTCAGCTTGGCAAGAAATCCCATCTGTTGTAGTTCCCCACCTTGCACTCGGTACGGGGCAGACCCAGCACACTGGGAAGAGCTACAGCAGTACTGGGACAGGAGAAGTTCACTGCAGGTGGAGTTTGCTGCCTTATTTGTCCTCTTCTCTGTGTCAAACCCCCCAAATCCTGTGGAGCACGGTGCAGGGTTGGGGATTTATGGAGCTCTTGGGAGATGTTCTGCAAAAATCGCCGTCTGCGGTTCTCAGCACTTCAGATCCTTCCCGGGGGTGAGGACTGGGGAGGCTGGGACGCTCCCCTGGTGGGATCCCTGGGGAGAGGGCACTCCCAGGAGGTGATGCTCTCAGTGAGGAATCAGGAATGATGGAAAAATGCCCCAAAAATCCCCGTTGAGACAGTCTGATGGATTCCATGAGAGGCTGAGCTCGGGCCCCTTGTCCAGCACAGCCGTGAGCAGAGGTGGGAGGGGAAGGAGGAGCCCCTGTCCCCCAGGTGTGGCACTGCTCAGGTGAGGGGCACCTGTGCTTGGCAGGACCAAGCCCTGGGTGTGGAGGGATGTGCCCCAAAGCACAAACACACTGAACTCACCTCTGAGCCACAGGGTAGGGAACTGCTTCAAGAAGTGCTTCAGAACCACAGGAAAAGGGGAGCATTGGGGCATTCCCATCACCTAGGGCCTGTCCCAAACAGAAAATTGAGTTTAACAAGCCGGGGATTGATTTATTTTGAGATTTTTAGCTTTCACAAAAATAACCAGCCCTTTTTGGGGCTTATCTGGCCTTTGCTAATGCCCCACGAATGCAGGTGGGGACATAAAGCTGTTCCTTTGGTGGGCTGGTAGCACAAGGGGTGGAAAGGAGGGAACGTCCTTCCCCCAGGGATGCTCCCAGCACCAGCTCTGGGGAAACACCAAGCACTTCATGGACTGAACCTCGGGGCTTGAGCTCTTTCCACATCGGCTCTCTGCGTGTCTCTGTGTCTGTGTGACAACCTGGTACTTGAAAATAAGAAATAAAACCAGAAATACTTGACCCTCTGCCTGGTGCCTGCAGGGCCGGGATGGCCCCGGCTGCCTCACGCACAAGCGGTTCTGCCCCCGCCCACCAGAAGGCAGGTGAATCATCTCCAGGCTCGGTTCTAGCAGCAAACCATCCATTTGGGTGGCTCTAGAGATGCCAGAACAGCAGTTCAAAGCCTGGAAAACGTAAGGGGTTTGCTGGTTTGGGTTCTTTTCCTGTTAAATTTTGTGCTTCCTCTAACGTAGTTTGGGATGAAAATGTTTTTCAACGATGGGCCAAAAAGAGGCGAAGGTGGAGAGGGAGGGCAGCTTCCTGCCGTGCCAAAGCACGATCTGCCAAGCCTCACACAGGGTAAATACTCAGCAGTTTGCAGTGGGAATGGTGGGTGGGCCCGTCCTTCCCAAGGCACTGCAGTCACCTCCTCCTGGACCTCAGCCTCCCGGCCGGGCACAGCCCTGGGATGTGGAGAGCAGCCCAAGCCGAGGGGTCGGACTCGTGAGTGTGCCAAACTGCTGGAGCAATACCTGTGAGCAGCAGCTCCTCCGAAAGCCCAGCTCGATGTAGCTCCAAGAGGCAATTGCTGAAATCCACCTCTCATTTCCACGGGTCCTGCTGGACAGCAGGAAAATCGGGTGGCAAAGTGTAGGAATTGTGGTTTCTGTCTGAACCTGGGGTTGTCAACAGCAGTTGTTTTCATGGTGGGATGGAATGTTCTTGCTAAAACAAGTTTCCACTGTTTCATGTCTTCTACACCAATATATATATGGTGTACATATTAAACTGTGTAAAATTGTACTTTGTACATAGAATTCTGTACAATATGGAGGTACAGCCTTTGGTTTTTTTGGTTTTTTTCCCCCTCCCTTTTGGTACAGTATTGTACAGTATTAGGAGTCGATGTGTTGGAAGTGTTAAATCCATACTGAGGCAACAAAATGTATCCATTGTCATTAGCAATAGTTTTGGAGAAATAAATGTTTTGGGTATGGTGGAAACACTGACTGAGGGTGCCGGTGTGTGATGTCCTGGGTTTGAGTGGGAGAGAGGGAGAGCATGGCCTGGGGTGGGTCTGGAATGCTCAGGAATGCTGCTGGAGGTGCTGGTGAGGGGGTGAGGAAGGAGCTGCAGGACCCAGGAGGGCACGGTGCCGTCCTGGGCATGGGGACACTCGGTGGCAGTGGGGCAGGAGCAGCGTGGGGCCACAGAGAGAAGAGGGACACCAAGGATGCGGTGATGGGACAAGGGAATGGCCTGAAGCTGGAGGAGAGCAGGTTTAGATGGGATATTGGGAAAGAATTCTTCCCTGTGAGGGGGGCAGGCCCTGGCACAGGGTGCCCAGAGCAGCTGGGGCTGCCCCTGCATCCCTGGGAGTGTCCCAGGCCAGGCTGGAGCAGCCTGAGATAGTGGAGGGTGCCCCTGAGGTGGAGTGACAAGACTTTAAAGGTCTCTTCCAACCCAAACCATTGTTTCTGTGACCCCACTGCTTCCTGATTCCAGCCCTGTGTTCCCCCACCCTGGGCTCGCACGCACCCACCACAGGATTCCCTGGGGCAAACACTTCCCTGGCAGTGACCTGATTTAAAAATGCTTAATCTTCATCATTTTCCTGTGGAGGATGGTCCCCCAACTGTCTCAGGAAAGAGGATTTAGGACAGATTATGGATTGGATCATAATTATTATCATTACCAGCTTTCCCCCATCTCAGATTTTCCACAGGCCTTTTCAGGGTGTGGGGGGACGTGGCAGGGCTCTGTCACTTTGGCTTCCTTTTCTTAAGATTTGAAGGAATTACTTTCACTGGGGTTTGATGTTTACCTGAGGCATTTTGACCCCCTGTCCATGGGGTGAGCATCCCTGTGCTCCCTGTCCCACATCTCTTGCAGGGAACAGCTGGAAATCCGGGATGCTTTTCCTCCAAAATCACAGCAGCCTCTGTGCTGCCACCCTGGAGCCAGCTGGGCACGCTGGGGGTGCCTTTTTGTTTTTAAAAGATGAACTAGGAGTCAGAGAGCAATGGGGTGGCACAGAGAACAAAGGATTTGTGATTTTCCCTTGGTCACTGCCCAGCAGAAGACGCTGTGATTCTCTTAAACCCTCACCGAAGCACGGGTGGGTCCGAGCCTCCCTCACAAACCCCATCGCGGTGGTTTTTAACAGAGAAACACGGTGCTGAGTGCGGGCTGACACGGGTTTGTCAGCGGCTCCGCGGGGACACCCCTGGGCTGGTGGGATTCTGAGTTTCCTGACCCCAAGGACGAGTCCCCGCTGCACACAGAGCTCACTGCTCGTTCTTCATTCTTCGGGCTTTGCTGCCACCCGCTGGAAGAATTAGTTCTGGTCACGAATTGCTTCCAAGGCCGGGTTTTTCTCTCTCCCGGGTGTGCCAGATGCTCTCTCCCACCACACCGGGGTTTATCCTGTGGGTCCATCCAGTCCTGGACTTCAGATGGGACTGGGGAGTCAGCTGGGAGCAAAAACCTGCTAATGAGGCAACCAGGGAGAGGAAATGAGCTGGGATTTTAAAAGGACGGCAGAAAAGAGGGTGAGGGGGTTGGAAGGAGCCAGGCAGGTGCTGAGGGTGAGTTCCCTGCACTCCCAGCCACGGGCTTGGCCAGCACCGTGGGGACAGACTGACTGTCCTTAAAACAGGACCAGGCACGACGTGCACAGAAAATAAAACTAGACACGGTACCGAGAAGTCACCCCGGCCCTTTCTCTTCCTGTCAGCTGAGCTGCAGCAAAATGACTTCAACCAAAGTGATTTCGGGTTTCGTGCGGTTAAAGCGGCGTCACTGCGCTCCCGCAGCTGCCGCCGCTGCCCGGCCCGGGCATCCCGGATAACCCCAGGATAAGGGGAAGGGCCGGGCTGTGCCCTCGGCCCCCGGCAGGCTCCTCCAGGCACACTCACCCGCGGCTGGGAAAATGAAGCGCTGCAGGAATAAGGAACTAATTGGGGGTGGAGTTTGTGCGCAGGCTGGTGAGGTGATGTGGATGTTTGGATGCCCCACACGCTGATGAACTCTCAGACCTCTGGAGCCTTCAGACACATCCACACCAGCCTGGAATGATTCCTGACAGTGGGACCTTGATGCTGAGCTGGTCACGGTGGAGCCAGAGGGAGCAGGACAGGAGCAGCCCCGCTCTGCCCTGTGCAGGCAGCAGAGTGCCCTGAATCCCACATCCTGCATCCCACATCCTGCATCCCACCCTGTCTCGCATCCCACATCCTGCTCTGCATCCCGCATCCCACCCCGCCCTACACCTCACCCTGCATCCCTCATCCCCGGCAGGGAGCCCGGACAGCTCAGTGCCAGCCTTGCCGGGTGCTGCTGTGTCCGTGCCAGGGGTCGAGCACCGCCCCTGCAGTGGCACAGATAACCAGGGCCGGGCCGAGCCGGCACACGGATCCTGACCGGGCTCTGCTTCCCAAATCCCGGCGCCGACGGCAGCCGGAGCTCAGCACCGGAGCCCGTCCCGGCTGCGGGGCCCGGCGAGCCCGGGGATGGTCGCACGGCTGGGAGGTTTTTCTCGAGCAGGAAGCGGAGGCATTTCCTCCTGCAGCGTGGCTGCTCGCCGGGCGGGTTTTGCAATCCGCGGGTTTCGGTTCCCGGCCCGGGGAGGCGCCTCTCGCTCCGCGCTCCTTCGCTCCCCGGCCCTGGCATCGGGCAGGGTTTTGCTGCCAGCCCCGGCAGGTCCCGGCCGGGCGGCTCCTGGCAGCGCCGAGGGCTCGGTCCATGCTCAGCCTTGGCCCCGGTGCTGCCGGGGAGGCTGCCCAGGCCTTGGCCGGCGTTTCCCGGAGCGCTGCCGGGCACAGAGGGGTGAGGGCTGGGGCTCGGGGAGCGGCGGCCCCCGGGGTGAGCCCCGCGCTTCCCGCTGGACATGCAGAGCACCCCCAGCTACCTGTGGAGCACCGAGGACCTCCTGGGCCAGGGGGCCACGGCCTCTGTCTACAAAGCTCGCAACAAGGTGAGCGGGGGCAAGCGGGGGGGCAGGAACCCCAAAGCTCCAGAGCCGGGGGCCCCCATCCCTCCCGCCCCCCGGGATGCCCGAGCTCCATCCCGCTCGCCCTCCCGGGGGATCCTTGCCTGGGGAGCAGCTCAGGCGCTGCTTTGGGTTTTATTTTCATTTTCCATGGGGCTCCTTCCCCTGCTCTGCGGGTCAGGGCGGCTTTTGGGGTGCTCACGGCCGGGTCCTGCTCGCCGCGTTCCCGAGCGGCGCAGGGGGAAGAAGCTGTTTTCCGGGGAATGCCCAGAGGTTTTGAAAACCCCGTCCTTGGCCATTTGCATAGTTCATGCGAACGCTTGCCAGGCTTGGAGCGGGCTCCCCCCCTCAGCAGCCTTTGAAGTTTATGGAGCGAACTGCAGGAGCGGCGGCTGCGGGAGGGGCTGGGAACATCCATCCATCCATCCATCCATCCATCCATCCATCCATCCATCCATCCCCATCCGCGGGAGCTGCCAGCCTCGGCTCCCGACGGGAACTCGCTGTGGGGCCGGATAAACAGAGCGGCACGCCTCGCGTGGGTGCCGGGACAGGAAGAGCAGGGGGTGAAAAGCAGCGGCTGGTTTGTGCAGACGCGGTACAGAGGCATCGTTCACATCCCGAGTGGGCTGTGGGAGCCGTGACAGAGCTCCTGGAGCTGCTGTGCACGTGCATGACATCACCTCGTGTTTCCTTTCCCTCCTTTTCCCCCTTTTCCCAGAAATCGGGGGAGCTGGTTGCTGTGAAGGTCTTTAACAACGCCAGCTACCTGCGGCCCCAGGAGGTGCAGATGAGAGAGTTCGAGATGCTGCGGAAGCTGAACCACAAAAACATTGTCAAATTATTTGCCGTGGAGGAGACAGTGAGTGGGAGCCCCTCTGGGAGCCAAGGGAGGGGACCTGGTGCTGCCTGGCTGGGGGGACAGGGCAGCTGCTGGGACACGGGGCTGGCTGAGCCCTCCTGGCATCTCCCACCGCAGGGCAGCAGCAAGCAGAAGGTGCTGGTGATGGAGTATTGCTCCAGTGGCAGCCTGCTGAACGTGCTGGAGGACCCGGCCAACGCCTTTGGCCTGGCTGAGTCCGAGTTCCTCATCGTGCTGCAGTGCGTGGGTGAGTGTGGGACCCCCGGCCCGCCCTGCCAGGGACTGAGACCCTCAGTGCTGCTGGGACCCTCAGTGCTGCTGGGACCCCCAGTGCTGCTGGGACCTTCAGTGCTGCTGGGACCCTCCGTGCTGCTGGGACCTTCAGTGCTGCTGGGACCCTCCGTGCTGCTGGGACCCTCCGTGCTGCTGGGACCCTCCAGCTGGGGACCCTCCGTGCTGCTGGGACCTTCAGTGCTGCTGGGACCTTCAGTGCTGCTGGGGCCCTCCAGCTAGGGACCCTCCGTGCTGCTGGGACCCTCCAGCTGGGGACCCTCAGCGCTGCTGGGACCCTCCGTGCTGCCGGGACCCTGCAGCCACCAGCCCTGGGCAATGCAATGAGGGCTCAGAAACTGCACCCCTGAGCAGGGTGGGGCTGAGCCCGGTGCTGGGGGATTCTCCTTGCCCTGGGAAGCTGCTGTGCCCTGCCAAGCCCTCATGCTCTCCATCCCCCAGTCACATTGGACCCATCTAAGTGCAACCACTGTGGAATTTATCCCCTCTTTATTTCAGGAATTTAAAGTGGTTATGCATTTATTTATCTAACTAGCAAAACCAGAACACACCATTGGAATAAATAAGTATTTTAATGAAATATGTGAAGGTGAGCTGACAACTTCTCAGCAGGATAAAAAAGCAACAAAAGCAACAAACCAATCCAAAAGCCTCTTGGGTAAAATAAACTTTTTTTTTTCTTTACTAATTTTATTTGCTACTCTTGGTTATCCAAAGCAATTTTAATGCAAGCATGTAAAACTCACGTGGCGGTCCCAGTCTTTGACAGAAGATCAGGAATCAAAATTTATTTTCTCCCTCCTAAATTCAAACCGAGCCCCCTGGAGCCCCGTGCCCCAGCCCCACACACGAATTCTGCCTCCCCCCGTGTGCCCAGTGGCAGGGATGAACCACCTCCGTGAGAACGGCGTCGTGCACAGGGACATCAAACCCGGCAACATCATGCGCCTGCTGGGGGAGGACGGGCAGAGCATCTACAAACTGACGGATTTCGGAGCCGCCCGGGAGCTGGAGGATGATGAGCAGTTTGTGTCTGTCTACGGGACAGAGGAGTACCTGGTGAGAAGGGCACGGCCCGGGGTGGTGGCCCTGGGAGCCCTGGGGGAGGCTGATCCCTGTCCTGAACCCGACACCTGGGCGACTCGGGAGCAGCAGCGACTTGCAGAGCCCGACCCGGGATTTTGGGAGGGGAGGGGCTCAGTGCTTTGTGGCTGGGTTAGAGGGGCGGCTTTGGGGAGCACCCAGAGCTCTGCTTGGTGATGGTTTTGGGGAGCACCCAGAGCTGTGTTTGGTGATGGTTTTGGGAGCACCCAGAGCTGTGTTTGGTGATGGTTTGGGGAGCACCCAGAGCTCTGTTTGGTGATGGTTTGGGGAGCACCCAGAGCTATGTTTGGTGATGGCTTAGGGGAGCACCCAGAGCTGTGTTTGGTGATGGTTTTTCACATTTCTCGGTGCCCCCCGCAGCACCCCGACGTGTACGAGCGAGCTGTGCTGCGCAAGCCGCAGCAGAAGGCCTTTGGTGTCACTGTGGACCTCTGGAGCATCGGGGTCACCTTCTACCACGCTGCCACCGGCAGCCTCCCCTTCGTGCCCTTCGGGGGACCCCGCAGGAACAAGGAGATCATGTAGGTCCCGTGCCCAGCCGGGGCTGTGGCAGTGGTGCCTCACTGCTGCTTGAACCCCAAGTGGCCTCAAAGCCCTGCCCGGGGGCCTGTGTGTGCGGTGTGGGGAAGAATCCGTGTCCCATTTGCCGTCTTCTCCCTCCAAATGGGATGCCTGGGTGGGGCACTGAGCATGGGTGGCATCTCTGCCCATAGCAGGGGCCTGGAACCAGGTGATCTTTAAGGTCCTTTCCAACCCAGATAATTGTGGGATTCTATAAAATGGAATAGGAAACCTCCTGGCCAGACAGCTGGAAGGGCAGGCAGGGTTAGTGCTCACTTGGAAGGTTTGGGCTGTTCCTTGCAGTATTTTCCCCCGGGCACTTCATTTTCCCTCAGTGAATCATGTCTTTCCCAGCACATCCACGCTCTGCCCTTTCCCTCCACCCCAAAGAAAGCTCACTTGGCAGCAGCAAACAATTCCCTTCCCACAGGTACAAAATCACCACGGAGAAGCCTCCAGGGGCCATTGCAGGGATCCAGAGGCAGGAGAACGGGAACATCGAGTGGAGCTACGAGCTGCCCATCACCTGCCGCCTCTCCAGGTGAGTCCCTTGCTGGGCTGCAGCTCCTCACACAGCACAGGGGGGTTAGCAAGGCAGAGAAACTTTTCCTCTTCAGCTGTCACAGCTTTCAGACCAGATCTCTGCTTTGCAGACAGGAAGAGGGGCTGCAGGGCAGGGCAGTGTTTGTGGCTCGGGGTCACTCCGGTCCGTGCAAGCCTCTCTTCTTCCCTTGCTGCTGCAGGGGGCTGAAGGACCAGCTGATCCCCATCCTGGCGAATATCCTGGAGGTGGATCAGGAGAAGTGCTGGGGATTCGACCAGTTTTTTGCAGGAACCAACGACATTTTGCACAGGATCGTGGTGGACGTGTTCTCCCTGCAGCAGGCGTCCTCCCACCGCATCTACATCCACTCCTACAACACGTAAGGCTGTGCTGGAGGCAAATTTGGGAATGGAGCTCAGGAGCCTCAGCCCCTCACTTTAACAGTGGGGTTAACCTGGGGCTTTGCACTGCTCTCAAGCCAGGCTAAAACACACCAGGCTCCAATCAGCCTTTGCTGGGAGTGCAGTAACGGAGCTGTGGGCAAAGAGCCCCAGGGGGTGTCCAAGGGGCTCTGCTGACCTTGTCTGGTATTTTGTTAATACCAACAAGAAAAATATCAACATTTTGGTATTTTGAGGGCAGCTAAAGGGATGGAAATCTGTGTGCTCACCTCATTGCTTATCCCCATCCTTTCACTTCTTTCTCCATTTCAGTACCACCAAGTTTTTAGATGCCGTCTTCAAACAGACAAATATAGTCCCTCACCACCAAGAATATTTTTTTGAAGGACACCTGTATGAGCTGGACCCCAATCTACAAGCTCGTCATTTCTGCAGAACCACAGAGAGCAGCCCCCTGACTTTGCTGAGCACCTCAGAGCAGCCCGAGGATGTGGTGGGGGTCCGGTACAGAGACCGTGAGTGTGGGGGCTGCAGATGTGTCCCGCAGGAGAGGGGCTGTTGGAAGAGGCATTTGTTCCAGCTGTTATCCTGAGAGATTTCCCATTTCCCAGCTGGGTGATGGGCCCATTTCCAGCATGATCCCAGATCTTGGTGCCTGGGCAGTGTTTGACCTGGATCCCAGTTCCCAGTGGGGTTCCCAGTTCACCAGACCGGTCGCTTTTCCCACTGCCAGGTTGTGCCAGTCCCCATTCCCAGTAGTGACCCCAGTTCCAGCAGCAGGAGTACTGGTTCCCAGTGCCAATTCCCAACCCTGATGCCAGTTCCCAGTGCCAGCTCCCAGTCCTGTTCCTGGTCCCTGGAGCAGGATCAGGAGATTTCAGGGTCAGTTTTCCCCTGCCACGTCCTGCTGCTCCACAGCCACGTGCCATACCGGGCTTTGCAGGGAATTCCTGCCTTCATCCACACTCCCAAAATACCTTGCAGGGATGCACCGAGCCTCCAACACTGAGGCTGAAATCCTGAGGGGCCACAGGGTTTATTTGGGTTTATTTTGGGAGCTGCCCAGTGCCACCAGCTGGGAGACAAAGCACCCGACCCTGCCTGTCTTTCCAACGGCACTGGAGTTCCCAAAGTTGGTGCCCAGGGTGGATGTGGTGGCCGACTGCAGTGCAGCCAAGGTGGGTGTGTGTGCCAGGGGCCCAGGGTGGCCGTGCTGGCAGTGCTGGGTGCCTGGCCCAGGCCCTGGCAGTGCCCTGTGCCCCGCAGAGCGCCGTGGCTGCCGCTCACCAGACCCTGCGCCTGGGGCAGGCGCTGCGCAGGACCCGGGAGCTGCTGGCCAGGGGCCTCCACTGGGTGATGTGAGTGACAGAGGCACTGCTGGGGCACAGGGGACAGCCCTGCCCGGGGCTGGGGGTGTTCGGGGGAGGTTTGCTGGGGTGGGGTCCTGGGGGGCTTGCAGGGAGCAGGGCAGGAGGGGCAGTGTGTCCCCACAGGGTGGTACCCGCAGGAAAATCTCCTCGGTGCTGTGAGGATGCTCCTGTCCTCTTTTGTTCCTTTTGGGTCACTTTTTCAGTTTAGGAGAGGCTGAGGAAAAGAGAATAATAATAATAATAATAATAATAATAATAATAGTTATTGTTGTTGCAATAATAATAATAATTATTATTATTGTTATTGTTGTTGTTGTTGTTGTTGTTGTTATCATCATCATCACTGGGTGTATCTATTGGAAGTGTTCCTGCCCAGGACAGGGGGTTGGAATGAGATGAGCTTCAAGGTCCCTTCCACCCCAAACCATTCCACGATTCCGTGATGAATTTCCCTGCCCCACCCACTCCTTTTGGGGCAGGACAGTGAGCAGAGGCTGAGAGACCCTAAACCCAGCAATTTTAGGTTCATCCAGCCCCCACTGGAGCAGACTGAGGAGCCACCAGCTCCATCCCCACCCTTCCCAGGCAGCTGGCCCCGGGATGGAGCAGTGCTGCAGGGGCTGTGCTCTCTCCTGGCAGCGGGAACCTGAGAACGGAGTGCTGCAGGATTCTGGAGCAGAGGAGAGGGGCTCACTCCGTGCTCGCCTGCCTGCAGCTCACCGAGGGGAAGACACACCTGCTGTAAGTGAGCTTTGCAGGCTCTGGGCTGTGGCTGATGAGATATGGGGCTCTCAGAGGTGCCTGGGTAATCAGGAATAAGGAAAATGCCAGGAATAAGCTGATATCTGGGAGGCAGGAGGCTTTTTCACTGTGGGAAAGGAGCCACTCTGGCTGTTTCTCCCTCTGTGCTTCAGTTTTTAATGATCAGCCCTTGGTTTCACAGGAACCCAGTCAGTCCTGGCTCTGGCTCCTGCTCTGGGGATTTCTGACTGTTACAGCCCTGGAGCAGGAAGGAGCCAGGGCTGCTGCCAGCTCCAGGGAAAGGAACATTGAGTTGGGATAAAATAAAGAGCAGGATGGCACCGACTCCAGGACCCCATGGACTCCTGGCCCCAACCACCAACCCTGTTCCCTGCAAACAGCCCTGGAGAGCCGGGCTGCATTCCCAGGGATCCAGCATCCCACCTCCCAGCACCCATGGGGAGAGGTCCCATTTCCTTCCAGGAGTCTCCACTGAATTCTGGAGACACCCTGTGCTGCCCTTCCCCACACCCCCTTCCCACCCGGCTGCCCTGGGCCAAGCTGAACCCATTTTATCTCAAGCACCCCTGGATATTTTGCTTTTTTTTTTTTTTTTTTTTTTTTTTTTTTTTTTTTTTTTTGTTATTGCTGTAGTGGAAAATTCTTTGCTGCTGGGTTGCTGTTCTTTCATTCTTTGCCATTTAGCAAAGTCTCTTAATTTCCATTTCATCTGAGGAAAAAAAAATAAAATAGGGACACATGGTTCCCATTGAGTGCAGCACTCAGGGCTGCAGTGCCAAGAGCAGCTGGATGCTCTGGCTCTCCCAGCCCTTCCAACACTCTGCACCAGGAATATTTCTGCTGACTGAGCCCGTGTGCCACGCTCAGCCCGGCGCTGCCGTGCCAGCTGCAGGGGCACAGACAGCGTCCCAGCTGGCCTGAAGCCAGTGGGTGTCAAACCAACAATTTTGGAACAAATTGGACACAACGGGGGGAGTTTTTACCAGATCAGCACTTTGCATCTGGCGCTCTGAAACCCGAGTTGCTGCCCAAGGAAATCGCTTTGCAGCCCCCTCAGGACCCCAGCACGAGGTGGATCCTTTGCCCCAGTGACAGCTGCCTCTGGATTGTTTCCTCCTTCAGGAATATTCATCTTCTGTCTCCCCTCAGGCAGGAGAGCGTTCCTGCAGGCAGCAGGGGCCCAGCTGGGGTGGATGTGCTGAGGACAAGGCTGCAGAGGGTGAGGAGCATCCCCAGCCCCAGGAGCCCCCACGGCTCTTGGAGCAGCTGGTGCCAACCTCTCCCCCTCCTCTGCAGGTGGACGAGGAGCTCTCCCAGTGCTCCCACAGCATCTTTGACTTCCAGGGGGCACTGGATGGGATTCTGGCCGAGCTGGTGAAGGACAGGCAGCAAGTGCACGAAGACAAAAGGTTTGTGGTGGAATCCTGGTGCCACTGGGCTGTGAGTGAGCTCTGCAGGCTCTGGGCTGTGGCTGATGTGATCTGGGGCTCTCAAAGGTGCCTGGATAATCAGGAATAAGGAAAAAGCCAGGAATAGCTGATCTCCATCAGCTGGATGGAGCAGTCCCTGCCAGGCACAGCCCCTGGGGTGATGTCCCTGCACACAGACACGGGCAGCAGTGCCCCCGACTCACAGCAGGTTCACATTCCACCCCAAAGCAATAATTTCACTCCAAAATGGTGATTTCACCCCGGCCTCACCCCCTCCCTCCCTCCCTCCCGAGGGCCTCACGCCTCCTTGCCTGTCCCCTTGCAGCATCCAGCAGATGCAGTGCTGCCTGGAGAAGATGCAGGGGATCTACAAGCAGTTCAAGAAGGCCAGGACGTGTCTGCGTGAGTGCTGGGCCCGGGCACACCAGGCAGGAGTGTCCCTGCCCTGCCCCAGTGGGGGAATGGATGGGATCAGCAGTTATCCCATGGTTTGGGCTGGAAGGGACCTGGAACATCTCTTTCTGTGTCCTGACAGGGCCCGGGGGCTGAGCCAGGGAAATCCCCTTCAGCAGCCCCTGCCTGTTGTGAAATTGCCCTTTTATTGGGCTGTGAGCAGGAAATGCGTCTGGTGACCATGTCTTTCCTCCCCAGGGCTGGGCTACAACGAGGAGCAGATCCACAAGCTGGATAAGTGAGTCCCAGCCTCTCCCCTGCCCAGGACCTGCCCTGCCGGGCCAGCCCGGGGCTGGGTGGTTCTGACTGGGCCCCGAAGGGTGTGAATTGTCCCCGGGTCCCGAAGGGTGTGAATTGTCCCCGGGGCTGTGAATTGTCCCCGGGGCTGTCGGAGGGCAGCTGGAGGTGGTTCCTGTGCTGGTTGCTCCTCACAGGACCTCTCCCAGTGAAGGTTTCAAGCCATGAACTCCCAGGTGAAGCTGAGGGAGAAGCTCTGCAGGGGTGGGGACAGGGAGAGGCCTTTGGGCCACATCCCTGTGCTGGATGAGGGGACAGACCCATTCCAGGCTGTTCTCACACAGCACTTGGTCTGAAGCCATTTATTTCCTGAGATGCTGATTTAGGAAGTGTCCCTGCTTAACTTCCAGCGGCAGGGAAGTGCCTGATGGGTTTTGTACCTTTAAGAATCCTCCTTTCAGTTTCCACCAAAACCAGGGGAATTTATCACAGGAAAAAAAAAATAAAATTCCCACTTCAGCCACTTCAGCTGCAGCAGGGAGGGTGAAATTTCACAGACTCCTTTGTCTCAGTCAATGCTCAGTCTAACCTTGAACATTTGCCTTAAATTCCAAGGCAGAGACTTCTCAGCAGTGCCCTGGGGGTGGTGACAGGGGCCCGTGTCCCCCCAAACCCCCTCTCCATGTCAGCCAGGGTTTGTTTTCTCTGTGTTTCATTTCAGAGCATCCAGCCCCTCTTTCTGCATTCAGGAGGCAGCTTTGGGCCTCCTGTGATGTTCCTTTTCACACATTTAGGGAAATCATGGTGTTCTCTCTCTTGTTCCCGGGCTTAGGCTGAATTTGGGGAGCCTGGCCAGGAAGGTTCTGTCCATTTTCCAGAACGACTGTGTCCAGCAGTACCAGGAGGCCCTGGCCCTGCACAGCAGCAGGATGAGGTACAGCCCTGCACTGGGGTTTGGGACAGGGGACTCTGGTAACCCTGGAACGTGGGAAACCTCTGGGTAACCCTGGGAACTCCGTGGTGACCGAGGATCAGGGCTTCCAAGTGCTCTCTGCTCTGGAATTGGGTGTGGAGATGGGAGCGGGGGTTTGGGAAATGCTGAGGGGCTGCAAAGGGGTGAGCAGGCCCCAAACAGCTCTGGGAGCCCACTGGAAACCCCATTGTGGGCTGCCTCCTGTCCCACAGCTCTGCTCTGCTATTTTAAGTTTTAAAAAGCCCAAAATTTGCAGCTGGAGTTCTTGCAGCTGTTTCCTTGCTCTGGCCTGGGGGGAGAGGTTATTTCATCCCAATTGCCATTGGGACAGAGAGATCTGCTCACGAGAGTGATTTCACTGTTGAACGGTGCTTGGGGAATAATGGAAAGAGCGAATCACCCCGCAGGGACCGAGAGCGACCCACCCCGGGGAGGCAGCTGGGGAGAGGATGCGGCAAATTTGGATTTTCCGGGCAAGGTTGCTTTTGGGGAGGAGCCGCCTCCCCTGGGCTGCCGGTGGAGGGAGGAGGAGGTTCTGGAATCCCGTACAATCAAACCCGGGGGTTGACCCGGTCCCGTTTCTGGGGCTGGATTTGCTAGAGGGGATTTTTGAACTGGAAGTTTGATTCGGGTGCTCAGAACTTCCCCAGGAGCTGCGGGCAGGGTCTGCCCTGTCCCTGTGCTCTCCCTGCCTTTTCCCTGCCCTATCCCAGTTTTTTTTTCCCAGTTTTCCCATCCTTCTCCCATTCCCAGCCCCAGCCTGTCCCACCAGGGGTTTCCGTGCTGCCAACCCTCACCCAAAGGCAGGTTTCACTCTGAGGACAAGAGCTGTGTCCCTCATCCCCCTGTCCCACCACGGGCAATGAAATCTCCCTCAGTTTCAGCAGGAATTTTGCCTTGGATTGGGATTCCCCCCTGGATGTGGAGCCGCACAAAATCCATGCAGTGCAGGAAGCCTGTCTGCACTAAAACAGGGTTTCACCTCTGCTCACAGGGAGGGAAAAGCCTTCTCCATGTTGTCCTGGGGTATTTTTGTACCTGTTTTCCTCTTCTTATGGAGAAAGCACCATGAGTCACAGCTGGATATTTTTAATTTCTTGTTACTTCAGTTTTAATTGTCCTGTTTTGCTTCCTGCCAGGCTTTGTGGGGTGGTGGTTGTTTTTCTGGGGACTTGAGGTGGATCATTCACCTGAAATATTCTTTCCTTTGTTTTTTTAAAGCCAAACCAAACATTTCTATTTTTTTATACAACTCCTGATGTGCCTGCAGGGTGTGAGGAGCCTTTTTTGGGTAGATGCTCAGTCCTCCAAGGGACAAGAGGCCCAGCCTGTGCTGGATGAAGTGACGGGCCTGAGCTGCCTCACTTACAAGTGACTTTCTCCAATTAATTAGCTCTCAGAGCTGTTTGGACAACCTGGCCTTTGGTGGCTGTTGGAGCTGCAGCTGTGATTACAGCACTGCTGTGACTCATTTGCTTTCCTTCAGGATTTTGAATCCAGACAGCTCTGGTGTGCAATTAAAACACACAAAAGAAATCAATGATGCCAAGCCTTCACCGGGAGTTTTGTCCTCATTTTCTCTTTCCAGGAAAGTTTTTGAGATCAAGAAGCACCTGAAGAGGCTCAGCAACCGCATCAGCAGCTGCAGCGTGGAGATGATGGAGTGCCAGGACTGCCTGCAGGGCGTAGGTGTCCAGGGTGCAGCTCCACAGCCTCCTCCTGCTCCCCTCCTGCCCCAGGAGCACCCGGGTTCAGCAGGGCAGCCCGGGAGGGTTTTTAAACCCCTGCTGTGGTTCTTTGTGTGATCCCAGCTGGAAGTGTTGTTTTGTCCCGCCTGGAGCAGGGAAACCTTTGGCAAAGGCACTGCTGTTCCCAAGGACTGCCTGGCATGGGGGGTCTGTGCCCAATAAATGGGAATTACAACAGGAGGAAAACGCTGCTTCACCTGCAGCTGCCACGGCAAAGCTGCTGCGCTGGGGCACAGCCTCCTGGTGGATGTGCTTGGGTTGCTTTGCTCCGTTTGTCCTGGAGCGGTGCTGGGTGGCTGGCACTGAGTGTTTGGCCCTGGGATCAGCCCCACAGACCCCCCGGGTGTGGGCACTGCCAGGACTCTCCATCTCGCAGGCTCTGGACAGGCTTCTCCAGGTGGAGAAGTGGAATTTGGCCCCGGCTCCTCCCGTGCCTTCCCCCGTCCCTCCGAGCCAGGCACGCCAGGAGATGGCTCTGCGGTGAGTCCTTGGGGCTGGGGACAGCCCAGCTCCTGCTGCTCCTCCTGGGAACGGGGTGATGAGGGTTCTGTGTCTGCAGGGATGGAAAGCTGTGACCCTGCTGGCTGGGATCCCTGCTCGGTGTCCTGGGGGACATCCCAGCCCTGCAGCAGGAGCTGCTCCCGTGGGAGGCAGGGACTGGGCAGCGCTGGAGTGAGGGCTGGCTGTGCCCTGCAGGATGCAGGAATTAGGGTTGGCTGTGTCTCCAGGATGCAGGATTTAGGGCTGGATGTGTCCATGCAGGATTTAGGGTTGGCTGTGTCCATGCAGGATTTAGGGCTGGATGTGTCCCTGCAGGATTTAGGGTTGGCTGTGTCTCCAGGATGCAGGATTTAGGGCTGGATGTGTCCATGCAGGATTTAGGGTTGGCTGTGTCTACAGGATGCAGGGTTTAGGGTTGGCTGTGTCCCTGCAGGATGCAGGAGCTGCTGGAGCAGATGAGGTCGGTCACCTGTGATCTGCAGCTCAACAACAGCATCATCGAGCGGTGAGTGAGAGCAGCCAGAGCTGCTGCTCCGGGCAGGGATCCCTGCTCCTCCACCAGGAATGTGGTGGAGGGTCTGGGTGGGACACCCAGCACAGCCACACACACTCCTGGGGTGGTTCACCTGGGGTTTTTGACTGCCCCAGGTTTGCATCATGGTCTGACAGCAGCAGAATTTCTCTTTCTTGGAGTTTCAGCCGTGAACTTCTCTGTCATTTCCTCCCGCTCTCTGCAGCCTCTGCCCTGTGCTGGCAGTGCCTGCTGGTCACTGCCATGGGGAAGTGGATGCTTTCTCTTTCTGTAGGAAAACCTCTGCACAACCTGGCATCCCCTGCTGATCACCCCCCGTGATCGTGATTTTCCATCCTTTTCTTGAGGCTCTGAATGGACAGCAGGATGTCCAGGAGCCTTGAAAGACAAACCCCAAGGAACTGGAACTCGGCCGTGTTTTTAGCACCACATCTGGCCTAAATCCTTTGCTTTTGTCGCCGCAGGTTGGGCGGGGCTGCTCCCACTCCCAGCGTTTGAGGGACACGGTGGAGGTGCAGCTGCTGAAGCAAAACCACTTCCCAGCACAGGGAATTCACAGCGCCTGGAGCCACGGAGCCCGCGGATTCCCGTGCCTGGGAGCTCTCTGTGTCCTACCTCTGTGCTCCAGCACTTTGCACGTTCACCCCGTCAGCTCCCAGTGCCCTGAGCCTCTGCAAGTTTGGCCAGAAAATTGAGGTTCTGGCCAGAAAAATTTATCTTTTTCTTTTTTAAAAAATGCTTGAAGGACGTGGTGTTTTTATGGTTCCTCTGTGCCACCGTGTCAGATGAGGAACAAGAGGAGGCTTTGCCTTTCGTCCTCTCACTTATTTAGGAATTATTCCCACTTGAAACGTGCTGCAGTGGGGCAGGGGGGATGCTGGTGGCTGTGCGGGCTTGGAGCTGCCCTGGGAGGACATTCCCAACCCTTCCCTGCTGTTAGTGCTCCAGAGGGGCAGGCTGGAGGGGGAACACCTTGCTCCCACCCTCGGGAATGGCACAGAGAGCTGCGGGAGGGCCCCGGGGGCCCGGCCAGCCCTTTGTTAGGGGCAGTCATTCTGCTCCTGTTGTGTGACCTTGGGGTTGATGAGGAGCTGTAATTCCCTGATTATCAGCCAGGGCAGCGTGTGGAACAGCGATAGGGACGGCTGGGATCCGGGAGTGGGAGATGGGATCAGGAGATGTTGTGGGAAGGGTCAGCCACCCCCCTGCCTGTCCCCAGCGTGATCCATGGGCTGTCACACATCCCACCCCCATCCCGGGGGACAGATCCCATCCTGCTGGGCTCATCCTGCCCATCCCCGGCACCGGGACACGGCCATCCCCGCGGGGCAGAGAGGAGGGAGGAGCAGCAGCTGCAGGGCTGTGCCCGGCCTGGCTCCTGCCGAGGGTGCCCGGGAGCCTCCCCCGCCCAGGAAACCTTTCCCCGGTGGAATTTGGCACCGGAGCTCCCCATTCATTTTAATTATAAAAACCAACATCCTGAATGTCCAACCCAACTGTTTGCTGTGGAGAGGTGGAACTATTCCATCGCTTAAAAGCTTTTCTCCTACGAATCATTTGCTGGGGTTCTCTGAGTTTTCTGATGGATGGTATTTTGAGTGGAGCCAGAATTCCCTGATATTCCCCCGGGACAGCCCAGGCAGGGTCCCTGCTGCACCTCCTGGGATTCAGTGGAGCTGCACTGGCTCACACCTGCTGAGCATTTGACCTGGAACATGTTTGGCTTCAACAAAAAGGGATTTATTTCTTGGCAAACAGAAAAAAGGGTTTTTGCTAATAGCCCTTGTCATTCTCAAACTGCTGCAACACGGCAGCTGCAGAGGGGACTTCTGGAATCCAAATGAAACAAGAATTTTCCTGCCAATGTTAATTACTCGGGGTTTTCTTTTTCCCCA
The DNA here is from genome assembly GCA_016584745.2 of Phylloscopus trochilus trochilus. Lineage (NCBI taxonomy): Eukaryota > Metazoa > Chordata > Aves > Passeriformes > Phylloscopidae > Phylloscopus > Phylloscopus trochilus. The sequence continues at coordinate 7,195,295 of WQNJ02000024.1, read as the reverse complement.
AAAATATTTTAACCTGTGGCCTAAAAGAGCTCCCTGTGCTGTCAGCTCTGAATACCTGAACGGGGCAGCTGGGAAGGCATGAGCCTCTTGTGCAGGCTGAGCCAGAGCTTGCTGTGGGGACAGAATATATTACATTTATTATTATTATTATTATTATTATTATCATTTACATTATTTACATTATTATTTACATTATATTTATTTAGTATTTTTATGGCCCGAGGCTGCAGAAAAGAGACTGGAGATGTCTCTCAGGATGGAATTGGGACAATGAAAGTCCAGGATGGTTTTAGGAGGTTCCCAGCCAGGTACCAGGTAGACCTTCACCCTCAGAAATTTCCTTTATTGTGGTTGATTCCTGACACAATTAACAGTTTGTGGAGGACATAGGATAAAACGCCAATTTTTTGTGGAACAATTTACTGAGGAATAAATCTGCTGCTGTTTTCAAGCAGAGGCAGAGGAGGTAGGAAAGTGAATCAGGATCCTGAGCTGGGAAGGAAAAGACCTTCCAAAAATTAACTCGAATTTTTCCATCTGCTTTGGTTTGAAGCTTTTATTAGGGGCTGCTTATGGTGCTAGGCTGCTGTGATCAGAGCCAGTGTTTTAATCCATCCTTCAAATTAGAATCCTTGGAAAGGATTTAGATATCCTTGGCTTATCCTGTCCTCAGTGCACGGGGGTCAGACTGAGCTCCCGGGAGCTCCCGGGTTCACCCAGCCCAGCTCTGCCCGCCCTGCAGCTGCCCCTCAGCGCCCTTCCCTTCCAAACCCAGCAATCCGGGGCCGCTCCTGCCCGAAGGAGCGCGTTCCAAACCAGAACGGGTGAGAGCAGCGGGGCAGGGCCGCTGCCCGACCCAGGGATGTGTCACCTTCTCCGGCCGCGCACCCCGAGGGAGCGATCGCCCTCCCGGCCGGCGGGGACGGGTGACAGCGACCTCCCCACGCCCTGTGACAGCCCCGGCGCTGGGAGGAGGCGGCCGCTGGCAGCGGCGGGGGACGCGCAGGGCCAGGTCCGGCCGTGCCCGGGGGAGGGGCGGCAGCAGCGCTGCCCCCCGAGCTGCCCCCGAGCTGCCCCCCGAGCTGACCCCCGAGCTGCCCCCGAGCTGCTGCCCCCAGAGCTGCCCCCGAGCTGCCGCCCCCCGAGCTGCTGCCCCCGAGCTGCCCCCCGAGCTGCCCCCCGAGCTGCCGCCCCCCGAGCTGCCCCCCGAGCTGCTGCCCCCGAGCTGCTGCCCCCCGAGCTGCCCCCCGAGCTGCTGCCCCCCGAGCTGCCCCCCGAGCTGCCCCCCGAGCTGCCCCCCGAGCTGCCCCCGAGCTGCTGCCCCCAGAGCTGCCCCCGAGCTGCCGCCCCCCGAGCTGCTGCCCCCCGAGCTGCTGCCCTTCAACATTCGGCCGCGACATTTCCCCTTTCGCCTTTTCCGCACCCACGGGAGCCTCGGCGGGGGGAGACAATTCCTGCACCCCTGGGAGCGCGGCTGTCCCTGCAGAGGGTTCAGGGCGTTCTCCGGTGCGGGGTCCCACGCGTGACCGCCCCGCGGGGACAAAGCCGCCACCAGGCGGGGGGTGCAGCTGCGCTCTCGCAGAAGACGCTGCGGAAAAGCGCTGGCTGTGCTTCGTGGGGCCCCCCGAGGGATGCAGGGACCCCCCCGGGCACCCCAGCCCTGTCCAGCGGGGAGAGCCCCCACGGCAGCGGGGATTCCCGCGGCGAGGCCGCTGCGGGGACGTTCCCAGGGCGCGGACGGGGAATCCCACGGCCCGGAGCGCGCCCGCGGGGAAAGCGTCCCGCGGGGGCTGCGAGTGCGAAGCGTCCCGGGGCTCGGGGGGGTCCCCACGGGAGGGGCCGGTCCCGGTGCCACCCCCCGCCGTGTCTCCTCCCTCCCGGCCGGTGCGAGGCGCCTGCGCTGCCCCGCGCCCGCCGCTCCGAGCCCATGGCATCGCCGGCCGTGGGGCCGTGCCCCCGCCCGCCGCCGCCCCCCGTGCCCGGCTCCGTGCGCCGCCCGCCGGGCCCCGCCGCGACCCCCGCGCCCTCGGGGAGCCCCGGCGGGGCCAGGGCTGCACGGCGGCTGCGGCGGCGCGGGGGAGCCCCGCGGCTGCTGCCCGACGTGCGGAGCATCTTCGCGGCGCCGCGGGAGCCCCCCGAGCGCGGCCGCGGCCACCGCTTCGCCCCGCGGCTGCCGCGCCGGGGATGGTGCGACCTGTGCGGGGAGGCGGTGCGGGAGCGCGCCCTGCGCTGCGACTGTGAGTGCTGTCCGCGTCCCGCCGAGCCCTGCCTGGCCCCTGCTGTCCCCTGCTGTCCCGTGCCTGGCCCCTGCTGTCCCCTGCTGTCCCGTGCCTGGCCCCTGCTGTCCCCTGCCTGTCCCCTGCTGGCCCCTGCCTGTCCCCTGCTGTCCCCTGCTGTCCCCTGCCTGTCCCCTGCTGTCCCCTGCCTGCTCCTCGCTGTCCCCTGCCTGTCCCCTGCTGTCCCCTGCCTGCTCCTCGCTGTCCCGCACCCCTGCCCTGCCCGCATCCCCGCCCGGCGCTGCCGCCCCGCATCCCCTTCCCTGCCCGGACCCTGCGCCCCGGACTCTCTCCCTCCCCTTGGCCCCTCGGGTCCGGCTTTGGTGCCGCCCGGACCGGCCGGGTCCCCCCGCTCCCCCGCGCGAGTCCCGGGGGGCTGCGATGGGACCGGGCCGGGGTCTCGGGGTGCGGGTGCGGTGCTGCCGGGCGGGTTTGGAAAATGAGTATTTTCCAGGAAAGAGGAGATGATCGGCTGATGGGCGGGGTTGGCATCAGCAGCTCGCGGTGAGCAGGGAGGGTTCGTGTTTGTAAAGCTTTACAGCGAGGGGTAAAGTCCTCTAGAATTTGTAAATTCGCCTGAAGCTCTGCCCGGACTCCGGGGGTGAGGGAGCTTGTGCCAGAGGGTGATGCACTGGTGCTGCTCCTTGTGCTGCACTGGTGCTGCTCCTCGTGCTGCACTGGTGCTGCTCCTCGTGCTGCACCGGCGCTGTTCGTGCTCTGCGGGACAGGTTCATCCTTGCCCTGTGCGGGAAGGGGCTCGGAGGGGCCCGAGGTGACCCGGCCGGGGCTGTGCGATGACACCCGCGCCCTGTCCCCTGTCCCGGGTGCTGCTCCCACTCCCTGGCGAGCTGTGGCCCGTGCTGGGCCGATGGGGAAAGGAAGGTTTTAGCAAACCCGTGTCACCGGTAACCCGGGGGTTTGAGCCCTGCTGGCTGTGAAACCGCTCCTGTCCAGCTCATCCCTCGGGCTGGGGGAAGCTCCTTTGGGATGCAGCTGCCGGGGCTTGAGGGACTTGACCATTTGCTGAGCCTCCTGATTTTTGGCAGAAGGTGTTGGTGCTGATGCCGGGTCTGTGCCAGCACAATCACCAGTACCCGCGAGGGTGCCCTGGGTGTGGGTGTGCAGGGCGGGGAGGCGGTGCCGCTGGTAATTTGGGATGAGCCGCGGGCTGGGGCTGGGGGACGCGTCCCTGCTCATTTTTGGGGTTGTTTGGGAGGGCTGTGCCAGGCACGTGCAGCGGCAGCAGCCTCAGCGGGGCAATTTGCGCCTGGCTCAGCCGGTTCTGGCCCTGGCGCTCGGCTCTCCGCAGGTTCCGAGCCAATGAAAGGTTTCTGGGGGATTGCGGGGCGGGCAGGGCTCTCGCTGCTGCCCTTTGGGATGGAGGGCGGCCGGGAGCGGCAGCAGCACCATCTGGCCCTGCCCAGAGCAGGAGGGCTTCAGCCCTGGCGGCTGTTAATGAAATGTGACCCAGCCGCAGCACAACGTGACACGGACACGCCGCGGCTGGGACCTGCGTGGAACGAGAGGTGTAAATCTGATTTCTAGGGTGCACCTTTGCTTTCTGCGGGGTATTCCTGATTAATTCCCTCAAAAGCTGCCGAGGGCCAGGTGGTTCCTCGGGGCTGGGAGCTCCTGGCAAGCAGCAGGGAATGTGTGAATGAACATGCTTACAGGGTTTAGGAGAAATAAGGTTTATTTCAGGGAAAATACCCTTTGTCGAGGCTCTTTTGCCAGCCCCTGGGAGCTGGGGTCAGGTGTGAGGTGAGGCCCTGGCTTGTGTGCTTCAAAACCCTGACTTGAAGTAGGAATTGACAGAATTTAGTGGTGTTGCGAAATGCTGTATAAATAGCTGTTTGAGGGACTTCTCCTCTGGCAGGATGTTTTCCATACTTATATTGAAACAGATTTTAAATAACTCTATTTCCCTTTTCATTTCAGAGAATTATGCAGACTGTGGGAGTAGTTCTGCCTCAAAAACTCCCCAAACAGCCGGGATGGGGGGGAGGGACACTCCAGTCTGCATTCCCTGTCATCCCAATGGTGATTCCCATTAAAAATGCCTGAGAGCTGCAGACGGGGCGTGCTCTCCCCCACTGGTGAACATTTATTTTTTTCTCTCTGATGCAGAGTTGCTGCTTGTTTGCTTTTGACTTGCAGCCTGAGGATACTCAGGTTTTTGTCTGTACAGTCCTGGCCTATTTTTATTTACGTCAGATCTGGTTGTATTTAGTAAAATAGGAAAGTGGCATATATTTATTTATTTATTATAATTATTTACTGTTCAGTCTGGAGAAAAGGAGGCTCAGGGGACCTTCTGTGATTTTAACCAAGTCCTGCCCACGGGTGCAGCACCTGGGGCTGATGCAGATGCTGCCTGAGACAGGGGAGCCTTTTTTCCCTGCTTTTGTTTGGAGTGTTCCAGGCTCTGTGCAGGACAGACATCCAGCATCTGCTCCCACTGGTGTCAGCGTGAAAGGATGGGGAGGTGGGAGCTCGGGAATGAGTCCTACTGGCACTCCCTGAAAATCCCTCTTTCCAGACTTGGAGGGAATTCATTTGGGCAGGAGGAGTAGCTGTGCCTTGAGTATCTCCTGTCCAACGCCCGTGGCTTTGTGCTGCTGGCACCTCTCAGAGCTGGGGCAGGAGTGAAGTGGGGTGCAAATGTCTGTGCTGCTGCTGGGGACAGCTTTTCCCGGCAGCTTTTCCCGGCAGGCAGGAGCAGGGGCCGGACGGGCAGGGTGCAGAGATGCTGTGGATGCTTGGTGAGCTCTGGTGGGGCGGGCGCAGCTCTGCGTGTCCCGGTGACTCATGAAGATTCAAAGCCCTCTGCGTGCTCTGTCGGCCTTTGGGACAGCACAGGAGCCAGGCTGGGCCCGAGCTGGGGCAGCTTCCTGGTGGGAAGGGCTGGGTGGACACCGGGTGGGAACGGCTCAGGTGCTTCCCTGGCTCTTGGTGTCTCTGACAACCAAAAATCAAGTATTTTTTATCATATAATCATATGGATATATAATCATACATCAAAATCGTATAATTTTGATATTTGTGTTAATTAAACTAGCACATTATGGCTGAAGGGTTTCTTTGCAAGAAAACCACTCCAGCTGCCCGTGGGCAGGGCTGCGTGTGGGGCAGCCCTCGGGGGAAACCTCAGAGCGTGTCCAGCGCCTCTGCGAGCGCAGTCACACCTGGAGCAGCTTTTGATCTGCAGATCTGGTGACACAGGTCCAGCCCAGCCCAGCTCCGCAGCATCCAAACGGGTTTGGTGCCTCTGCCCTGGAGCCGCCCTCACCTCCCCGAGCGGCTCCTTCTGCGCTCGCGCTCCGCGCTGAGTCAGCCCCTGTTTCCTTAGGGAGGGAGTTGGTAAAACATCATTTCTCTTTCTAATTTGTACAGCAAACTTCAGTTCTAAAGCTGCTGGCTCTCCAGGAGCCGTTTGCTTAAGATAACGAGTTCTCTGCCGAGTTCTTTGCCGAGCTCCTTGCCCAGGCTCTGCTCACGGCGCTGCTCTCCCAGGGACGCGGTGGCTCTCGTGTCTCTCTCCTTCCCCCACATCCTCCCACGCTCAGTCTCGCCACTGTAAACAATAATCGCCGACAGTTCACAGGACCCACAGCACTTTGCATTTCTGGCCCATTTAGCTGATCCAGGCAGATTCCTGAAGCTTTTCCTGCTGCAGGTGACTCGGACAGGTTGGGTGAGGCCGGGGTGGGGTCCGGGGCTGCCTCCCGCCCACCGCGGCTCCCCCGGGCAGGGCGTGCTCCTCCCGGGAGGAGATGGGGCTGCGGGCAGGGACGGGGAGCTGCCCAGAGCCGCGGCACCGGCTCCCGGGGTGGCTCGGGTCTCCCAGGGTCATGCTCCCTGCTGCGCTCCGCTCCAGCGCCTCGGGAAGGGTTTATGGAGAGAGACGCCAGCCGAGGCTCCCGCTCCCACCTCGCAGGTTGGTTTTGGGCTTCTCCCTCTGCTTCGTGCCAGGGAGGCTCAGTGGAGGTTCTGGCTGTGGGAAGGAGCGGGGCTGAGAAAGCCCCTGAGATAACTCACTGCTTTTGCTGCTCGGGGCGGGCTTTGGGCTGGTTAAATCCCATCTCTGTTACTCCCTGGGTTGTGCAGGTGCTGGGGGCTGCTGGTGAGAGGGGGCAGCAGGTACAGAGTGGCAGGTTTTGGGGGCATTGTTAAAATTTGTGTTCCACCCCGTGACACCTGGTACAGCAGATCCACCGTGGAATGGTTTGGGTGAGAAAGACCTCAAATCTCATCTCATCCCACCCCTGCCCTGGCAGGGACACCTCCCACTGTCCCAGGTGCTCCCAGTGTCCAGCCTGGCCTGGGGCACTGCCAGGGATCCAGGGGCAGCCCCAGCTGCTCTGGGCACCCCGTGCCAGCCCTGCCCACCCTCACAGGTGAGATATTTATCCCCAATGTCTCACCTAAATCTCTCCTCTTTTAGTTTAAGCCATCCCCCTTCTCCTGTCACTAAGAAGTCACCCTCCCTCCTCTTTAAAATGCCCTGATTTTACTGGATGCTGTAAAGGCATTTACGAGCCTCTCTTAACTATGTGCAGAGTTTAAATCAATATTATAAATACAGTTAATCTCAGTGTATTCCTTTAACCTCTGATTAAACACTGAGGACTTTTTTTTTAATCCCTCAAACTTTAAAAGACTGAGGGAGAAAGCAGCAAAGGGAGAAGAGAGGATGCCGGGAGGAGACCTCCCAGCGCACGGCCCAGTCCTGCGCTTTCTCTCTCTAATCTCTTCCGTTGGGTTATTTTATCTTATCAAGCAAAAAGCCCCAGAAATAGAAAGTTTTCCATGGCTTACAGGAGATGCACGAGCCCTGAGCTGCGCTCCCTGCTCAGAAAAAATAAATACAGAGCCCCGTCAGACGGCAGCAGGTTGTAAATGGACAATGTCAGTGCTTTATCTCCCTGGGGGAGAAGGCCTCTGGTGGGAGCAGGCACCACTTGCTGCGGTGCCTGTGCTGTCCCAGAGCATTTGGGGCTGGGCCGTGCCTGCAGAGCTCCTGGCCTCCCCTCCCGAGGATGACGGACGGGAGGGCGGGAGCAGCCGCTTGCTTCGGCCTCCTAACAAAGAGAATCCGTAAAATCTTCAGGCATTTCCCCAAATCCAAGCCCTGGCCCGCGGGACTGCGCCTGCCGAGGAGGCCCAGCAGGGAGGTGTTGCTGGTCAGAGGTAGGTGGTGGGGTGCTTTGGGGTTTTTTTGGCCGGGTTTGCAGGTTTTCTGCCGCTCTTTGGGGTGCAGGGCTCACCTTGGCATGCAGAGCACGGCTTGGCCACAGGGATCCTGCCTGGCAGGTACCGGGGTGGGCACGGGGCTGGCACCACACCTGAGGTGGCTTCACCTTCTCCTCTGGCTGCCCTGCAGCCCTGCAGAGGCACAGGGCATCTCCTGCCCTGCAGAGGCACAGGACATCTCCTGCCCTGCAGGAGCACAGGGCAGTCCCACCTGCCCCTCCAAGGGAAATTGTGCTTTTGGTGAAAAATGGCCCCAGAGCCTCTGCCAGCAGCTGGGGTTGTGCTCCAGATGCTGCAGTGACACAGGGACATCAGAGGGGTGGCTGTCACCAAGGGGGATGAGCAGGAGCAGCCTCTGGGTCTCAGCAGTGTTTGCAAACAAACGAACCCAAACCATTGGGTTTGGACCTGAGCTGCAAGGATGAGGCTGCAGTGGCTGGATCAGTGCCCTGGGGGGCTGCAGGAGGACTGAGCCCTTCCCTGGGCTTGCTCTGTGGGTGCTGCTGCCACAGGGCCACATCCTGCTGCCACCCCTGAGGCCACCCAGTGGCGTCAGGCACGGGAGGAGCACCCCCAGCAGCACAGCTTGCAAAACCCAACCTCAGGTGCAGCCTGCACCTGGGGGTGTGTGAGCCCCTGCAGGATTCCAGAGTGTGGATGGAGGAAATCTCCCTTCTGCCCCCTTGTCCCAGCTCTCAGACACCTGTGGAGCCTCCTTCTCCTCTTGTCCCCGTTTCCCCTCGGCCAGGTCGAGTTGGAAGATGCCCTGGGGGGTCTGAGGTATCCGGGGGTGGGAATGGGAGGGTTGGGGTGGGCAGGAGAAATCTTCCCTGGGAGGATGGGGATGCCCTGGCACAGAGCAGCTGTGGCTGCCCCTGGATCCCTGGAAGTGTCCCAGGCCAGGCTGGAGCAGCCTGGGACAGGTGAAGGTGTCCCTGCTCGTGGCAGAGCAGCTTTAAGGTCCCTTCCAACCCAAACCATTCTGTCACTGCAGTCCTGTGTTTAGGCACTGAGGTGGCCATTTACATGGGACTGCTTTACTCATTTTACCCCCTGAGAGACTTTCTGTGGAGAAAGGGAAATTCCCTTCAGCCACCCAGGTTTGTCACAGGATCATGACCTTTCTCTGTCTCTTTTTTTAAAGAAACTCCATTTCCAAGGGTTCTATTGTTTGACTGGAATGGAAATTATCTTAAAGCCTAAGTGGAGGCATCCTGCTCCTCTTGGCAAACTGGTCACGTGGCTGCTTCCTAAAGCTGTGCAGGGTTTCTAAAATTAGTGTTCCCCACCGGATCCTCAGTGATTAGGCTGTTAATAGGTGACGGTGACTAAGGAGGTGTCACCCTTTAATCCCACAACCAAATGCCACAATGGGCCTGACCCAGAGGAAGTGCCTGGAATTGGCATTTCTGGGCTCCAAATTACCTGTGCCAGACCTTGGGCTGCCTTTGCCCCGGTGCTGGAGCTGCCCAGGTGTGGGATCTGGGCCCGCATGGGCAGAGGGGACCGGGTGGTGGTGGCAGATGCTCAGGTGAGCCCACAGCTGGAGCCTTCTCCAGCTGGCAGCTCCAGCAGAGACTTGGCCAATGTCCCCCATTCAAAGGCTGTTCCAGTTGCTGGAAAGGTCATGCATTAAATTACTGTAACTGCAGCTTATCTCTAATTAAAAAAAAAAAAAAAAAAAAAAAAAAAAAAAAAAAAAAAAAAAGCCAAATCTCCCTGCTTTTCCCCCAGGCTTCCTTGAAACAACTGACTTGGAATAGGGGAATGACAGACAGCTCACGCCAGATGAATGTTAAATGATAAATGATTTCCCTCTTTCCCCTGGGGATTGATGTTCCCCCCCTCAGGCACCAGCTCCCAGCAGTGCTTCAGCTCCTCTCATTCATTCTCAGGCACTGGAGAATTCACCAGAGCTGAGCAGAAGTCACTTTCCAGAGCAAACATGGGATATTCCTTTCCTTTCCTGCAAGCCCCAGACATTCAAAACCAATGACCCAAATGCTAAAGGGAAAAAAAAAAAAAACAACACCACCCCCCAAAAACACAAACAAAAAAAAAAAAACAAAAAAAAACCCCCCACAAACAAACAAAAAAAACCCTAAAAAACCCAACAAAACAAAAAAACAACAAACAAACAAAACACACACACACAAAAAACCAACCAAACAAACAAAAAAACCCAAAACAAACAAAAAACCAAAAAACCCCACTGACGTGTATTTGTGTATTTAAAATACAATTTCAGTGGCTCTCAGCAAGGTCATGGAGCTGGTGCAGGGACAGGCACTCACATCCCTCTGTGCAGTGAACTCTTGGCTTTTAGGATATAATTATTTTTTTCCAGGTTGGTGACCGCTCTGGAATTTTGGGCAGTATAAAAAGTAAATTTAAGGCTGTTTGTACAGCAGTTAAAAATTAAAAGGCTCAGGTGGGCCATTAAAGTGGAAGGAGGTTGCTCCCTGCAGTCAGGAGGGGTTGGAGGAGTTGGCACCTTGAGGGAAGGGGTCTCAGGAGCGATGGATGTGGGATAACTGGAGCTGGCTGTGCCAGACGTGCTCCTCTGCAGCTGGGGCTGAGCAGGACCCTGTGCCCGAAGGGGTTAAAGCTGCTCCGCGCAGCCCCCTGTGCATGAAGGGGTTAATGTCTGACACGGGGGCAGCATCCCAAGAGAGGAGCTGCAGAAATGCCTGGCTGCAGCTGGGCAGGGGGTCCCAGCCGTGCCCCTGCCCTCTCCAGGGTGGGCTCGGGGCCGCTGTGGCAGATCCACGCCTCGGTCACCGGAGCTGCCCCGAGGTTCTCAGGGTCCGGCCCCGGCACGGAGCAGCCGGGGCTGCCCCGGCCCTGGCAGGGTCCAAGGCCAGGCTGGATGGGGCTTGGAGCTCCCTGGGCTGGTGGAACTGGGTGATCTTCAATGCCCCTTCCAACCCAAACCCTCCTGTGATATTTAGTGACCTTAAATCGTTTGACGTCTGTCCAGGACAAAGGAATTTCCGGATGGTGGGAGGTGAAGGATCCTCCCCCGTGCACGGGCCAAGCTTTTGCTGCAGGTGACACCTGCCGGGAGCAGAGCCGTGGGTACACCGTGCTGTGGTGGGGTTTGAGGATTTTTCCATCCTTGATGTGTCAGTGAGGCAGCAGGGTGCGTGGCAGGAATGTGGCTTGTGCTGCTCCATTGCATCCAGGAGCAGAGGATTCCCTGGGGAGAGGGTGCGAGAGCAGTTTTTGCTCTGGCTGAGGTGTTCTGGTGCCTCTCCTCACCTGCAGGGCCGTGTGCCTGCTCCAGCTCTCACCGCGCTGGGATCCTCTGCCTTCAACCCAGTCCCCTCCCGTGGTCCCCCCGCTGTCCCCCAGCCCCGGGGTGCCTCACGCTGTCCCTTCTGTCCCCGCAGACTGCAGGTACACGTGTCACCAGGAGTGCCGCAGCCTCATCCAGCTGGATTGTCGCCGGCCGGGCCAGTGGCAGAGCCAGAGCCAGCTGTCCCCGGAGAGCACCCTGCTGCCCGCCCGCAGCCAGGTACGGGGAGACCCCGGGGGGACACCGCCCGCGGGGACCGGCGCTGAATGAGGCGGGATGGCCCGCGGGGAGCTGATCCCTGCTCCCGAGGGGCTTTCCTGGAGGGAGGGCTGTCAGAGAGAGTGTCACCGCTGTGTCACCTCAGCCCCTCAGCGCCGTGCCCTGCCCGGGGGGTTTGTCTGGCGGGGGGAGGCTGGGAATGTGGGATCGCCCTCCCTGCCTGCAGGGTGCGTGTGGAGCTCTGTGGTGTCACCTGAGCTCTGCCACCCGGAGCAGAGCGGGGACATCAACCCCCGCCCCGCCCGGCTCCCAGTGCCCGCAGGGAGGGTCCGCACGGGATGGAATTGTCCCAGCACGGGATGGAATTGTCCCCGCACAGGGTGGAATTGTCCCCACACGGGGTGGAATTGTCCCAGCACGGGGTGGAATTGTCCCCGCACAGGGTGGAATTGTCCCCGCACGGGGTGGAATTGTCCCCGCACAGGGTGGAATTGTCCCAGCACGGGTGGAATTGTCCCAGCACGGGATGGAATTGTCCCCGCACCGGGCGCGCAGTGCCGGGCAGGCGCCGGCAGAGATGCGTTTTCCAGGGCACGAGATGGATCTCCAAGGAGTGCTGGCTGCCAGCCTTGGTTTGAGGGTTTCGGTAGTCCCGGGGGTTGCAGACTCCTGGGGCTGCGTTAGGACGCGCAGTAATCCCGGGGTTACTCCGGAAGGCTCGGCTTTGCTTTAATCCCCCCGGGCTGCCGCAGTCTGGGGCTCCGGCGTGGGCGGCCCCGGGCGGCTCTCACCGCGGACGGGATGTGAGGTGCTTAGGGCACGGCTGGCAGAGCTGCCGGGAGTGGATTTGCCTGGGATGGAGCCTCTCCAGGCTCTGTGTGCTTTTCTGAAATGTTCGGAGCAGCTCTGCAGGGAAGTGGTGGAGTCACCATGCCTGGAACTGTTCAAAAAGTGAGGGGACGTGGCACTTCATGATCCGGCTTGGTGGCTGCACGGGGATCCAGTCAAAGGTCTTTCCCAGCCTCGATGACTCCGTGGTGCTGAGTTCTCCCCCTCATCACAGCCCCTGTTTGTATCCCAGGGGTGGAGGACCTGGATGTGCTCGTGCAGAACTGGAGATGGGAACATTTTGCACTTTTCCAAAAGCAAACAGAGTTTCTGTTTGGTGTGTGGGGTTTGGTTTCCATCCATCCATCCATCCATCCATCCATCCATCCATCCATCCATCCATCCTTCGCTGGGCAGCTGCTGCTCAGAATAAAATGATCAGGAGGGATCCGAAGTGAGATGGGATTGATCTTCCTAAATGATGCATTACAAAAGGGCCCAGAGTGGGTTCTCCACTCCAGGTGTTTCTGTGAGGGGGTGAAGCTAAATTGTGTGTGGTTACATCTCCTTTGGATGTCACTGGGCTTCCCCCAGCAGTGCTGGGCTCTTGGGAAAATGGGAAAGGCTCGTTTCATCTGCAGGGCAATCACCCAGCCAGGGTTATTGATGGGCCTAATAACAACCAGGAGCCTGTGCCTGCTGGCCATCCATCACCTGGTGTCACCCTGGGGAGGGGGAGGCATCCTGTGCCAGGGAAACAAAAGTGTCTCTCCAGTTGCAGCAGCAGACAGAAATCCATCAGCCCATCCCAAGCCCCGGCTGGGAATCCTCAGCACAGCAGAGCCTGGCAGGGTTCCCCAGCCTGTGCTGGGGAGTGGGGGCTGGTTTGGGGTTAATGAGGGTAAATCGCTGCTGTAAAGCTCCGTTGTTCTTCACGGGTAATGGACAGGCAGGGAGAAATCATTGCCGGGTTTGCTTGGTCTGAGCACTCAGCCACGTTCCTGGAGGGTTCTGTTGGTCAGGCAGGTCTTGCTGCTGGAAAAGAGGAGGATGGAGGGAAAACTGTGTCAGTATTCCAGTAGGAGACTAACAGGATGCCTGAATACACTGGCAGGAGGGGAAGAGGTCTGAAAACACACAAGAAAATTAATAGCTGGCATAATTGGTAGTCATTAAACCATATTATCAAAATTAAGCAGGGTGGAAGCATCAGAAATAATAACTATTTTAATATGACCTATTTAAGGACTGTTGCCATGTAATAACAGGCATTAATAATTTGGGCTTTGATCCAGTTAAGTACTTAGGAGTGGTTTACTTTTGGGTCCCAGATCAGCCTCCCAGGGTGACACCCAGACTCTGCCCAAGCTGCCAAGAGCCTCCACTGGTCCCGGCAGCACCAGGAGTTTGCTCCCTGGATTTGGAGGGCTGGCTGCGTGCTCTGAGCCTGTGAAGTGGTGCAGGGCACCAGGGTCAGTGGGGTTTTTGGGGGCTGATGTGCAGGTAACCATCCCATGGAGCTGCTGCTGAACACAGGGGTCAAAGTTACTGGGTTTCTTTGGCTTTGTTGTATTTTATATGGAGCAGGTGGACTGCGAGGGATAAATGAGGGATTCTTGGAGAACCCCATGGAGCATCCAGAGGTTGCACCCTGGTTCCACTGGGAAATGTTTGGGCTGAGGCTTCATGGAAGACCCCGGTGCTGATACTCCCAACCCTCACTTTCTGCTGGTGTTGCACATGCTCAATTTAAGCCTCTTTCTCCTCTAAATTTATCCCTGTGGAGCAGAGGGGGCTGTGCTGCCGCAGGAACGCGCTGCTGCCATAAGAACGTGGCTTATTTATTCCCTCTGTAAACAAGGCACTTGGATCCTTGCCTCCCTCTTTCTGAGGTGCAGATGTTGCCAGTCTTTCCATCCACATCCCTCTCTGTGTTCATGGGATGCTGCTGGGCTGGGCACGGAGCTCTCAAAGCCTTGCAGCAACTGAAGTTCTTCAAGGGATGCAGCTGGAAGGGTTTGGAGCAACATCTGCAGTCCCTCAAGAGGAGAGGTTTTGGTGCTGGGTGGTGGCTTTGGGAAGGTCTTGGAGCCCTGGAGGAGCAAGTTGAGATATTGGGGAGAAATCCTTCCCTGGGAGGGTGGGCAGGGCTGGCACAGGGTGCCCAGAGCAGCTGTGGCTGCCCCTGGAGCCCTGGCAGTGCCCCAGGCCAGGCTGGATGGGGCTGGGAGCACCTGGGATGGTGGGAGGTGTCCCTGCCCTGTGGCCTCCCGTGGGAGCAGAGCCCTTCCCCTGCCCAGCCCCACAGATCCCTGTGATCTTCACCAAGCAGGAAGGTCACGGCTGCTGTAAAAGCTGAACACCTTTTTCCTGGGCTGCAGCCGAAGCTGCCTCAGTCTGGGCACTGGATTTGCTCCTGCTGCTCTGCAATCAGCTGCAGGGCAGAGAGGCACCCGCTTGTGATGGCCAGGGGCTGCTGGCACCCGAGGGGTGTCTGAGCTGCACCCTCACCTGCTCCCCCCTTCCCCATCACCTCCATCCCCGCAGGTGATGCCACGGCAGCCCCGGGGGATGCTCCAGCAGGCACAGAGCAGCGCCCAGCCCTCCGTGGCGCCGCGTTTTGGGTCTCCAGGGTGGTGCCAGGGGTTCCCCCGGGGCCAGGGCCAAGGCAGCACCTCGGCTGCGAGCGGGGTGCGAATTTTGCAAGAGGAAGTGGCCGGGCTGCGGTAGAGCGAGGCGAGGGCAGGAAGGGGAGGCAATGCTGCTGCCGTGCTGCGTGGCCACCCCCGGGAGCAGCGAACTGGGAGAGGACTGGGAGCGAACTGGGAGCTCTGCCCCTTCCATGCTGCCCCAGCGCCGCTGCGCAGGGAGGCGGAGGCGGGCGAGGGAAGGGAAGGGAAGGGAAGGGAAGGGTTCCCCGGCGCGGCCGCCCGTTCAGCACGAACAGCTCGGCACCATGAGCAGCAGGCGCTGCTGCAGATAAGCGCCGAGCCGGGGATGTGAGCGCGGGGCTCGCCGGAGCCGCAGCGGGGACCCCGATGGTCGCCGGCCCCCCGAGCCCCCCGGCTCGCCCGCAGCCCCCCGCCCCTGCCCCATGACCATCGGCAGCAGCATGAGCAGCGGCTACTGCAGCTTGGATGAAGACCTCGAGGATTGCTTCTTCACGGCCAAAACCTCCTTCTTCCGCAGCGCGCAGAGCAAGGTCCCCGCCAAGGTAACGCAACCCGTGCGCAGCGGGGCCGGGGCTCCGCACGTTCGGCTGCGGTGCCGCCGGAGCGGAGCCGCTGCAGGGTCAGGGCAGAGCCGCCGGCCGGGAGGGGGTCCTGCCCTCCCCTCTGCCGGGTCTGCACCGCTGCGGGTTTTTCTCAGCCTCCTGCACGCCGGGGTTCCCGTTCCCCGGGGATTCCCACCGGAGGAGCCGGCTCCCCGCGCGCCTTTCAGCCGTGGGTGAAATCCTCCAGCCGCGGGTCAGGCTCCCGGCGGGGTCCTGTGCTTTGGCCTTGCAGGATCTGCCCCGTGGGTGAAAATTGCACCTGTGGGGCGGATGGGAAAGTTCAGGGCAGAATGAATCCGTGAACTGATGAACACGATGATGGAGGTGGTCCTTTCCTGGCAGCCTGGGGCTGTGTGTGCCTGCCGTGGAGAAGGACAGAGGGTGGGCAGTGTTTCACCCAGGATGAGATTTGTGTCTCAGCAACATTGACAAGGCTGCTTCACAGCTTTTAAATGTCTGTAAAAAAAAATTAATTAAAAATCCCTGTCATGAACTTTGGGGCCCCAACCAGAGCTGAGCATAAAAGGAGAAGGCGCTGCTGCAGAAGTGGGAGTTTCACAGGGGAAGGAGAGCCCTGCAGCAATCAGAGATCAAATCTGGCCCAAGGAGCAGCTTTTTCACTTAAAATCCTCCTGTAAACCATCAGCTCCTGTTCAGCCTCTGCTGCATTTGCTCCTGAGGCTGCAGAGCTGCAACCCTCAGCAGGCACTCCGGGGTTCAGCCTCCTGCAGCAGCTCCAAGGGCTCTCCTCGGGCAGGGGGGCTGCTCTGGAGGGGGAGCTTCAATCAGCTGGGAATTTATTGAATTTCTCTGCAGAAATGGTTTAAGCTGGGATATTCCCCGCTAGCCAGCAGCTCCCTCTCGCTATGATTAACCGCCACGTAGTGCTGGTTTTTAAATGTCATTTGATGATTCATTTGTGTAGGAGATGGAGGAAATCGGGGTGCTGGTGCAGCCAGAGCTGTTGGAGCCAGGGCACTGCAGATCCTGGGGGACCTCTGGAAATGAACCTGCTGCTGTTGCTGTTTGGGATTGCTCCCTCTCAGAGGGCTCAGGGGCTGCTGCAGCCCCTTTTTACCCAGCTCCTCACCTGGATGTGACCGGCGTGGGTGGCAGAGCTCAGGCTGCCAGAGAAGATGGAGCCTTTCAGGGGTTTGGTGTTGTGGGGAGGAAATGGTTCCTGTGCATGAAAAAATCCCCACATGCAGTGAACGTGCTGCTGAGCCCCACTGGGGTCGTGTAATGGGGCTGTGTGAGGAGCTGGATCCTCACAGAGGTGGAAACCACACTCAGGCCTTGGTGGAGGAAGGTTTGGGGGGGTTCATGGCTTCTTTGGGGTTGGAGGTGATGCAGGTCCTGCAGGAAGTAGAGGAGGTGGTGGACATTGAGGAGGTGGTGGACATTGAGGAGGTGGTGGACATTGAGGAGGTGGTTGATGTCTCAAATTCAACCTGTTTTGATTGACTCTTTTTACCTTGGCACCTCATTTAAGTGGTAATTATTGAATGTGGAACATTCCCACCCCTGCACGAGCTGTGTGTGACAACAACTCTGTTTCTCACCACCTGCTCCTGGCCACAGGGTGAGAGCATCCACTGAGACCCCAGGGCGAGTTCAGCTGGTGGAAGTGTTTGGGGACAGTGCTGATGGTCCAGCAGTGATTCCTGAGCCAGGACAGGGCTGGCAGCTCTGGGCAGGAGGAGGCCAAGTGTGGTAACTTAGGGATCCAGGTCCTGAAAGACACAGGAAACCTCTGGGGAGGAAATGAGGAGTGGAAGGGACACACGGGCCCCTGCATGGCACTTAACGGAGCAGGATTTGATCTGTAGGATTACAGAAACAATTTTTCTGATTGAAACAACCGCATTAGTCTGAGGAGCCTCTTTCTAGGAATGCTGTAATTCCTTTTTATTTTCAGAACCATCAGTGAAATCACTCTTCATTAGCAAAGAGCTGGTTTAGATCTGAGATGTGACCTCGCCCCTGGAGATCCATTACTTTGCATTTTGGGCCTCTCCAGCTGAATGGCTTCAGTGGCTTCTGCCTGAAGCCTGATTGCTTAAAACTCTGCAGAATTGCTCATGGAGTCCTGCAGCAGTGGCTGATGAGAGCTCTGGCTCAGGGAGGGAAGGGGCAGGGGCATGTCCAGGGATGGGAAGCACAGGAGGGCTGGGTGAAGGGAGCCCCAAGAGCCCAGCCAGCCTTGCCCCATAATCCCAGAGCTGGCTGCTGCTCGGGGCAGGTTTGGGGGTGCAGGGAAGCAGCTGGGGCTGGGTGGGCAGCATGGGCAAGGCCAGCCTGGTGCAATGCAGAGGAGCTCCAGCCTGGGCCCCCCGGAGATGCAGCTCCCTGTGAGGACCTTGTCAGCTCTCAGTGCTGAGCTGAGATGTGGCAGGAAAATCGGTTTCTAAGTGAAATCTCCATGGCAATCAAAACACTGAGCCCATCTTCACTTGCTCTAACCTCTCTGAAATGCAGCAGCCATCCCTCTCCCCTGCTTTAGAGCAGCACAGCTCTCCTGTCTGCTGCCTCTTCCACTGAACCCCAAAGTAAACCACAGCACCTCATCTGAATTTCTAAAAGGAAGGGAAATGCTGGGGGTATTTAAGGTTTTTTGGTTTTTTTTCAGTCCAGATCTCTTGTATAATTCTCCCCCCTGCCTGTCTGTGCTGGAGCAGTGGATCCTTTCCCAGTTTAGTGCTGTGAACCCTGGGAGTGGGTGTTGAGGGGAAGTGTTGGGTGTTGTGCAGGGATGGAGAGCTCTGTGAGAGCAGAGGTGTCCCAGCTCTGGTGACAGCCCTGTCCCCAATGTCCCCAAGCTGCCACCGCTCCCTGCTGCAGCTGGATTTACAGATCTGAGCTGCTGGCACTCAGTTTCTGACTCAAATCTGAACTCACATTGCTGTCCAGTCCCCTGTGCTGGGCTGTGTTTGTGGTGACGGCAATGCTGCTCTGACTGCAGCTCCACAGCCAGGGACACTCAGATGGGCTTCTCCAGGCTTTCTTTTCTGGTGTTTTCAGACAAATCTTTCCTTAATAAGCAGAATAATTGAGGTTTGATGCCCCAGCTCATAAAATCCCTTCAGGGGAGATCTCTGAAATGCTCCTGCAGTCTGAACAAGGAGCCAAAGGCAGAGCCTGGGCCGTGGGTTTGGGAATGTGAGCTGTCAGAGCCTGGCTGATGGAAACAGTGATGGAGCTGTGCCCGAGCACACCAGGGAGGACTTGGCCACTCCTGCCTGGAGATCAGACAGCCAGGAATGTGGTGATGCTGGGCCAGGTCCATCCCCAGGGCTCTGCTCTCCAATTCATTAATGAATTGGATTAATGTTGAGGGGAACTGGGGCAGGGATGGTGGCCCTGGCTCCAGGGCGTGCCCACCTCACTCAGCCTTTGCTGCTTTCCCACTCCTGCTTTGCTGCTTTGCTCAGTCTCTGAGCTGCTGCTCCTGCAGGCTGTGACCACCCAGCAGCTCCTGGAGTGGGGCTGTGCTGGGACAGCTCCCGGGCCCCACCTGCAGCTGTTACTCCCAAAACGGGGCCCAGCGTGGTGCAGAGCTGCTGCCTTGGCTGCCTTTAAATGGTTTTTAAGTTTTAAGTTGGGTGTTGACCTGAGAAGGTGGGAGGCTGTAGCGAGGGTGCTCTTTGGATGTGGGGGGTGTTTCTCCTGGCATCCTTGTAAATGGAAATGGCCCTCACAGGAGGTTCCTTGCTGCCTCTCCTGGCCTAGAACTCCTCTGGGAGCTGTCACCGTCACCTCGATGTCCCCTGGGCTGTCGGTAGGAGCCCGGCAGGAGCTCACAGCGCCTCAGCTGAGTGAGCGCTGCCCAGCCCCGGCCCCGGGCTGCGTGTGCCGCTCCTGCCCTGCCCAGCGCCCTCGTCCCCTGGAGCACCCACCCAGTGCCAGCTGCGGCTCCAGCCCTTCCTCACCCCCGGCATTTCCACAGCCGAGCCCTCGGGGGGCTGGGGAGGGCAGGGGGAGGGCAGGGGAGAGTCCTGCCCTGCTCGGGTGTCCCAACCCCCGTGTGCAGCTGTCCCGGCAGCCCGCGTGTCCCCGTGTCACCGCAGCCCCTCTGCTGGTCGCTGGCAGTGTCCCAGGGCTGGCCGAGCCCTCGCCTGCCGAGCCGGGGCGATGCCAGCGAGCTCAGCCCCTGGCCCTGCAGCTTTCCCCCGGAGCCCTCCCGGCCCTCCCGGCTTTTCCTGCGGGGCCCGCAGGGGTGGCACCGGGGCTGTGCCCCTTCCCCTGGTGCTGAGGTGATCCCAGGGATGCTGAGCTGGCCATCCCCGTGTTCCAGCAGGAGGGCTGCAGGCCCTGCAGGGCTGAGGTGTGGTTTTGTCACCAGCTCACACAACAGGAAATGTGGCAACGGTTTTATGGTTAGAAGCTTCTGTTTTGCTTCCTTTAGCCAGAATTGCAGATGCTGCACCAGGAACTTTGCACAACTGGAGGTTGGGCTTGACTTGTGGGGAGCAAGAAGTGGCTGATCTGGTCATGCACGGCAGGAGGAGCAGCACTTCTCTTCCCAGGCTGTGGCTGCTCTTCCCAGGGCTCCTGCACCACGGGGCTGGTGCTGCTGGGCTGGACTGGGTCTGGAAGCAGAAAAGCAGAATGTTGAGATGTGCAGGACTGGGATGGATGGGTGGTCCCTGCCTGGGGGGCTCGTGGTGTTGCCTGGCCTGAGCATCACTTGAGTGGCAAGAGGAGCTGAAGGGTTGGGGCCTTGGATCCCCAGTGCCCTTATGGGCTCCCCCAACCCTAAACAGCTCCTGGGGCTGGGGTGGCCCTGCTCTGGATCGTCTGGGACAGCTGGCTGGAGTTTGCCTTAATTTTTCTCCCGTGACTTCGCTGTGTGTCCCCAGGTTTCATCCGGACACGGTGCTGTGCACTGTGTTTTTGTGTCACTGCTTGCTGCTCTGGGGTGGGAATTGTGAAATCCTCAGCTGGCACTGGGGAATGCCCTCCATGAACCCAGGGCTCCCCAGTCCCAGCACTGCAGCTGCCTTGCCAGATTGCAACCAGGCTTCAGTTTGTCCTCTGCTTGATTCTCCTCCTGAAAGAAATACCATGGCTAGCCTTGGGCAATGTTGGCTTATTTACAGCTTGCTGCATCCCTGTCCTGTGTGCTCTGGGGCTGTCTGGGAAGAGACCAGCTTTCCTCCCCAAGCTGCCTTTTTTTCCCTTTTTTTTTCCCTTTTTTTCCTCCTTCTCAGAGGTTACAGTTTTCATTCTGAGCCTTCCCAGCCCTGATGGCACATCCCTTCACGCTCCCTGCTCCCTGCTAATGCCAGCTTCTGAGCAAGCCCACATAAAATCTGGGCAAAATGCATTCCCAGGCTGTCACCAGGGAAGGTGGAGAGTTCTGGGAAGGCAGCAGAGCTCTGAGCAGGGGGATCCAGCCCTGAGCATTGCCCAAGACACACAGAGACTTGTTGGCTGCAGACTGAGCAGATAAAGCAGGCAGTGCTGCAGAGGAGACTGCCCTCCTGGCTGGAGGGGAGCCAGGGGAGGTTTGGATTGGAGAGAGTGAAAATTTCTTCCTGAAAGGGTGGTCAGGCTGCCCAGGGAAGTGGTGGAATCCCCACTGGGGAAGTGATCAAAAGGCCGTGGATGTGACACCTGGGGACATGGTTCAGTGGTGCTGTGTCGACAGCTGGACTCGATCTCAGAGATTAATGATTCTGTGATCATTCATTAGTGACACTTCCATGGGTGGCCTTCAGGTAGAGCCCAGGTCAGATCCCTTGGTTTTGGATCTGACCAAAATCCCCCAAAGCGGGTGAGCAGCAGCCTGTGTCCCGCTCTGGGTGAGCCATGCAGACCCTGAGCAGGTTCTGCTGGGGCTGGGGGGCCTGGGCTGGCCCTGCAGTGCCTGGTTTGTCATCAGTCACACAGCCAGCCTGCTGCTCCTGTGCTTTCACTGCCCTGAGCTATCATTTCCCAAGCTCTGGACAAGAGCAGTGAGATTTAACTCCAGATTCTGCCTGGGTGAACCCACTGGATGCTGCTTGAGTTCTGGGGAGTTGGAGCCGTGAACACTGGAAATAGGAAGGGATTTTTTTTTTTCTTGTGTTGCAAGAAGGAAATAAATGCTCACAGCTGCAGGTGGCTTTGAAAGTGGGTTTTGAAGGCTGGGTTTCTTCCCCTGGTTTGTACTGGGATGTTTTACTGCTCAGTGCCCCTGACTGGTGCGTTCTGTGTTGCCCCCCACTGGTGCCAGGGGTGGTTTGGGGTGGGATGTCCATCCTGCACACTGGGGCCGTCCCCACCGGCGTCATCACTGCTCAGGATCTGCGCAGGGTCCGTCCCTGCTTTCCCAGGACACTGGAGCTGAGCAGATGGAGCCTCCCCCGGCACACAGAGCAGCTCAAGCCCCTCTCTCCTGATTGCAGAATGCAGCACAGACGGTAGAGGAGGAGAAGCCCGAGCCTCCGACCGTCCAGGAGATCAAACAGAAGATTGAAAAGTACAATGCAAAGGTCACCAACTGCCTGCTGATGAAACTGGTACGTGCTGGGCTGGTTTCCCCTCACACACACAGACTGCTGCTGCTTTCTGTGGGCCCTGGACGGGGCCAGCCCGTGGGGAAGGTGTCACTGGGGTGAGAGGCTGCCAAGCTGCTTCTCCTCCTGCTTGGCTTTCCAGTGTCCCTGAGAGTGCAGGTGACCCTTCCCTGTCCCCATCCCTGCCTGCTGGCACTGACCTCTGGCAAGGAGCTGCCACCAAGGCTTGTCCCAGCTGGATGAGCCCCAGTGGGGGTGGGTGGAACGGGGGCTGTGAGGCTGCAGTTCAGCAGCTGATGGAAGTGGATTTAGGAACACAAAACCTTTCTAGAGAGAGATGCTCTGGCCTCACCACTGCCAGGCTTCCTGGGTGGACTGTGCAGAACCAGGCTCTTTTTCCCAATTCTTGCATTTCTGTAGAGCTGAGGGTGGGGTAAGAGACCTGTGGTGGGATCAGCTGATGTCCAGGGATGATTTGTTACATGGAGATGTGAGAATCCCTTAAATGGGGAATCAACCACAAGGAATAAGTTTGGGACATCCTGCTGAACCAGGGGTTTCAAATCCATGTGAAGTGCAACTACAAATTCTGTGCAATGGAATTTCCATAACTGCCTCGCAGCAGGGCTGGTTTGAAATAAAACAAGATCCCACAGACAGAGGAAGGGATGAGTCATTGCCAAGAGAAAATCAGTAGCGACTGTCCCGAAATTACTGGGTATTTTTGACATGATTAATGAGGAACGCTGGAACTCCCAGAGCGGGGGCAGCTCCTGCTGTCCCCCCCACGCTCTCAGCCCCTTTTCCTCCACACGACCAGCCTGCTGTGCTGGAAAAGGGGCTGGAGAAGCTGCCTGGAGGCTGATCCCTGTGTGCCTTGCCCCAGAGCGACGATGGCACCTACACGGGGTTCATCAAGGTGCACCTGAAGCTGCGGCGCCCGGTGACGGTGCCGGCCGGGATCCGGCCCCAGTCCATCTACGACGCCCTCAAGGAGGTGAACCTGGCAGAGATGACGGACAAGAGGACCTCCTTCTACCTGCCCCTGGATGCCATCAAGCAGCTGCACATCAGCAGCACGACCACGGTGAGCGAGGTGATCCAGGGGCTCCTGAAGAAGTTCATGGTGGTGGACAACCCTCAGAAGTTTGCACTTTTCAAGGAGATGCGGAAAGACGGGCAAGGTGAGTTCAGGGTGGTGGGTCTGGCTTCTGTTTGGGGCCCTGTAGGACTCACTGGGGTTCTGAATCAATGGCCAGACCCCCACAGGAGGTGATGCTGCTTAGGTTAACAGGGAATTATGTTTTCAGAAGGGGCTGAAACCACCTGAGACCTTACAGGGTCTGTGATAGAGACTCAGCCCTGTGACCCTGAGCATCCTTTTCCATGCTGGCCTCCCAAGCCTCCCTCCGCCCTGGCAGCCCTGTTCTCACGGGGGGTGTGTGCTGTCCTTGCAGTGCTCTTCCAGAAGCTCCCTCTCACCGAGTACCCCCTGTACCTGCGGCTGCTGGCGGGCCCTGACACGGATGTGCTGAGCTTTGTGCTGAAGGAGAACGAAACGGGCGACGTTGAGGTACATTGGTGACTCTCCCTTGGTTTCCACACAAATGTGGGGCACAGGGCAGCACAAAAAGGGCTGACTCCCTCTGAGAGGGCTGGGTTGGTCTTTTGCTGCTCCTAAATGATTTGGGTTTTTAAAACAACTCAAACTTGAGCTGTGGAAATGCTGAGGCCACTTTTGATGGCCACTCCATAATCTGTTTATGGAACCCGGCAGTGCCACCCCAGGGCTAATCCTCACTAATTAGATTAGTGCTGAGCACTGTTATAAGTAATCCACTAATTTAAGTAAAAGCCTGAGACACTCAGGTAATAAATTCACAGTCAGTTTTTAGTGTGAAGCAAATGCTGGGAGCTGCTGCATCCTGCAGGATTCTGCTTCCCATGCTCTGGGAATGTGAGAATCCCTTAAATCCTGGGAGGACTGGGACAGTCCTTGTAGCCCGTTATCCCACCTCTCTCACAATATGAGGTTAAAGTCCCTGGAGATCAGATACATTTAAATGTATTTTACTGCTCCTCCACCCAGATTCAGAGGCAGGACCCCAGCAGGTGTGTGCTCACTTTGCCTCTGTGCTGGTTTTGCAGTGGGACGCGTTCTCCATCCCGGAGCTGCAGAACTTCCTGATGATCCTGGACAAAGAGGAGAAGGACAAAATCCAGCAAGTGCACAGGAAGTACGAGAGATTCAAACAGAGACTGCAACAGACCCTGAAAGAAGCCAGAGGCAAACCTGGATAACCTCCAGGAGGCACTGGGCATCAAACTAAGCTCGAGACTGTTTAGAAGTGAAAAGACTTCTCAGGACACCTTAGTAGTCATTCTCCCTCTTCCACCTTCCATAAGGACTGGCTCCCAGCAGCCCTAAAATGATCCTACTTCCTTTTCTTCTTCTGAAACCTCTTCTCCCAGGACCAGAGCCAGTCCAAGAACGGGAAGGCTGTTTTTAAAACAGCTTCAACCAAGCACACACAGCTGCTGGCTGAATTTCCAGCCACGCCATCCGCTGGAGAGGCTGCGTGGAAAATCCTCGGTGTGACACCCAACAGGGCCCATCTATCTGCTGGCTGAAGTTTTGAGCAGGGCTCGAAACAGCAGCTCCTGCTGTTCCTGCTCCTCCCAGTGAGCTGCTTGTTCCTGTTTGGAGGTGCTGTGGCCCACAGTGCCCTCGTGGCCCAGTTCTGGTTTTGTAAGGAGAGCACAGGGGAGCAGCAGGAAGAGGGGAGGAGGTTGTTGCACCGAACCACGTGGGTGTTGCAGCTCTAACCAAGCCCTGGACATGTTCAGGGCTAAGGCAGCCAGGGAAATGCCAGGTTATGACACCAAGGCAGCTGCAACACCCCAACAGTCTGTTAGTAAATATTATTGCAACTTGGTAATAGTAATTCCCAGGAAAATCATTCATTTTTGATTCTCTTTGACTTCTAATTTTGAAGAGAGCTGAATTACAGTAACTGTCCCTGATGCTTAGCTAAGTTAGCCAGTGTTTCACCAGTTCTCTGTAGGAATTGGGACCTATGTTTCCAGAAATTCTGTTTGAAAAGTGTAAAGGTGATGGCTGGGGCACAGGCTGAGGGTTCAGTGTTGGGGGTTTAGCAATACGTGTCCATCAGAGGAACCCAGAAAAGCTCAAAACCCCTTCACAAATCAGATTTTGAGCTGTGAACACACCTGGCCCCGAGGGAGAGGAGCCCCATCCAGGGCTGGGGTGTGGAGTGGCACCAAGTAAGGGAATTGCTCTCCTTGGATGCTTTCTGCTCACCTCACCTCTGCTTGCTCCTGCTCCTGCAGTGCTGTCCCAGCCCTGCTGTCCCTGTCACACCCTCCCCGGGCCCTGCTCTCCCTCCCCACTCTCAACTGGTGCTGTCCTGCACGTCCAGGAAGCCTCCCAGGATTTGCTCTCTCCGTGGAGTCAGGAGAGGACAGCAAGTCTCTCTCTGCTGTCTCAGGGCTCCCACCACACCGAGCATCCCTCAGCAAAGTCCTGGAGCTGCAGGCTGGGTCCCTGCCCTCGCTCCCTGGGTCACTGCCGGGCTGGGGATGCTCCAGGGCTCCCAGGGAGGGGACAGGTCCCGTGTTTACCCTCAGTGCTTCCTACCGAGCATGCTGCACACAGCCAGGGCCAGCCCTCCCTCTGCTCCCACCACTGCAGGGAACAGGGAACAGGGAACAGGGAATGCCGGTGCTGGGTTGGGATGGAGCAGGGAAAGGGGCTGGAGTGCCCTCCATGGGCAGCTGCCCCTCTGAGCTCAGCCTGGCTGCTGTGATCCCACCTGCACCAGCGGGAGGGAGGCAGCAGTGCTTGGGGAACGGGGAGGAGTCTAAAATTTACCTCAGTGCCTTTTTTTTCCCTTAAGTGTGAAAACTTTGCGTTTGGGCTAAGGAGGAAGCTGTGCAGAGGCCTCATCCCTCCTGTCCCCACAGCCTGGGGTCCGGG
Organism: Phylloscopus trochilus trochilus; assembly: GCA_016584745.2. Classification (NCBI taxonomy): domain Eukaryota; kingdom Metazoa; phylum Chordata; class Aves; order Passeriformes; family Phylloscopidae; genus Phylloscopus; species Phylloscopus trochilus. The sequence continues at coordinate 7,169,650 of WQNJ02000024.1, read as the reverse complement.
GAGGGATGAGGAACTGCTTGGGATTTTTTTTTTTGTCAGATTTGGAATATGTTTGTTTCTAAACCTTATGAGAGTAACTGCATCACTTGGAGCCCTGGGTTGGTGTGAAAGGCACCTCCTGCCAAGCTCAGCTGCAGCTCCTGCTCTGGTCAGCAGTGAGGGTTTGCTCGCAGGGCTCTGTGCACAGGAGCCTCCAGCTGTACTGTACTCTACACCCAACGACCTTTAACACTGCTGGCAGCCACAGAGCAGCGCCTGCCACGCTCTGGGGCTCCCTGTCCAGCCACAAGCAGAGTTAGCACTCCACTGTTCACTTGTGGAGTCATTTGAACACCGCGGGTCTGGTGCTTGGAGCCGTGACAGCACCGTATAAATACTTCAGTTCCACCCTGGGAGAAACGCTGTAAAAACTGCCAGTGGCTCTCAGGAGGGCAGAGCCACACGCTTGGTTTGAAATCCCTTTTCTTTCTGGCTAAAAGTTGTGCAGGTTCCCTTTTGGTTTTTTGTTTTTTTTTGTTTTTTTCCCGGGTGAGTTCTGGTGAGTCCCCTCTCCCCTCCCGGCCCCAGCATGTCTTTGACGGTCGGTAGAAGGCACGGCTTCGTACGCAATCACTGTGGGTGCTGCTGAAAACCTCCTGCCACCAGCAGGCCTCGCTCTTTTGGGTTTTTTGGTTTTTTTTTCAATATGAGGGGCATCTGAAGAGTTGGTGGGTGCTGAAACTCCAATTCTTGTGGGTCAGTGGAGCTGTTTTTAGAAGCATTTGCCCCTTCTTTAAGCGCAAAGTCCCGTCGGCAGTGCCTTTGGTTAGCAGTCGTGTTGTGCGAGTTTATTTTCCATGGCTACTGTAAAACCTGTAAAATAATGTGTACAGGATGGAATAGTAGAGCTTCTATGGCAAAGTGAAATGCATTTTTGCAATGCTGTAATTTATTTTTATTACTCCCTAGTGATTCTATGGCATTTTTACAAAATGTCTCACTCTCAGCTTTTTTTGAAGGTTCTGGAACTAATTGTTCATATGCAGACAGTGTAAGAGACAATAAAATAAAACTGTCAGTAATTAAAGAAATCTCTTGACCTTCTTTTTTGGGTGCCCTCCTGTGGAACTTCAATGGATTAAGTCTAAAAGGAAATACAGGAATCCTTCCTAGGAGTGAATTTAAATTTCCTAACCTACTGTTAAAGAGCTAAAGAACAACCACCCCTGCAAGAGCTGACCAAAATGTTCCATTAATTTAGTATTTTAGCTGGGGCTCTCAGAACTGTTACCTGTGATAAATTACAGCTCATGTCATACTTTAAAATGTATTTTTATATATAAAAATAATATGAACTAAGCAGTCTAGCTAATACAGTTAATTCTCAGTGCTGAAGTGCCTGATTCCAATACCTGTAAATATTTAAAAGGATAAAATCTAAACCAGAGTGGGTTTGATTCAATGGCAGAACACACTGCACTCTCCCAGGATTGTGCTGGAATGTATTTTTCTCATATTTCAGTGGAGGTTTATTCCACATCCTTGATCAAAGATGCAAAGCAAGAATGTGAAACTATCCCAAAGCCACTGTAGCATCCAGTGCTTCAGTATCAACTGCCACCAAAAAAATCACAAAAGGATAATGCCAAGGGGTTTATTCAGCTTTTTATTTTTATGAAAAATGAACACCTGGAGCAAATATTATTATTTGGGTGAATTCCAGACCCTGTAAACATCCAGGACACATTTTGGAATGAGCAGGGCCTGTACATGATCCTTGATTTGCTGGCAGCAAACACTTCCATAAATAATGAGCTGAGCAGCTTTTCCTCTACTTCTTACGGCCGGGCTTTGGAGCCTTCTCCAGGCCTTGGATGTATTTCCGAGGTAGCTGATATTCTTCTGCAACACAAGAGCTCACTTCAGCAGGGAAGAATTAAATAAGAATTAAATAGAATTAAATTCTCAGCTTTGCTGCACCCAGCCCAGTTCCAGAACGTTCTTACCGAGCAGCATCTTGGCCAGATGATGGATTTGGTTGCCTTGGATTTGGACCTGGACTCTGTCCTTTGCTCCTGGGGCTGGGCTGATGGTGGCACTGGCTTGGACCTTCTGTTGGAGAGTGTTGGCCACACACTGTGGGTCCAGACCATACAGCTCCAGGTTCTTGATAATTGTCACCTGTGGGGTTTAAAAATGATTGGAAACATCACTGCTGAGGGTTAAAAATGATTGGGAATATCACTGCTGAGGGTTCATAATGATTGGAAATATCACTGCTGAGGGGAGTTAGTAATTATTACAAACATCACTGCTGAGGGGTTCATCATTATTGGAAATACAATTCCTGAGAGGTTAATAATGATTGCCAAAGCTGCCCTCAGGATCTGGGATCTCATCTGCTCAGCCCCCCTGGTTTGTCTTTCTTCACCTTCTTGTTGGATGATCTCTGTGCTATGCTGATGTCGATGGGCTCAATGGTTCCTTTTCTCACCACGGGCTCCTGTCCAGGGAACGTCACCTGGTGCAGGGGCTGCAGCCGTCCCAGGCACCTGCAGAGTGCAGTGCCTGTGTCACTCTGGGCAGGCAGACTGGGAACCAGCACCTGCTCAGAAGGTTGTGCTGTTTAAGGTGTGAGATCTCATCTTGTTCCCATTTATCTCCAGGAAATTACAACTCAGGCAGCTCCCACCACGGGGTTTGAGTTGCAGGCAGTAAACCTGTGCAGTTCTGGGGAGGGATACTGAGAGAACAATCACCTGCTCAAGAGTTCATCCCATTTAAGGTGTGAGATCTCATCCTGCTCTGATTTGTCCAACAGGCAGTCGCACAGAATGGCATTCACTTTCACAAAGCTACAAAACAAAAGCACACAGAAGGGGCAAACCAGGGCACTTTTTTCCTCTAATTTCAGCCTCTCCTGTGGAAGCAGCGAGGAAAACTTCCCCAGCACTCACTTTTTGTTTGTTTCATCAACCAGCTCGTTATTCTTGACGTAGTTAATGATGATGTTTCTCACCTCACTGCTTGAGAGGATGCTGCCCTTTCTGAAGACAAAGAGAAATTTTACCTCAAGTATTTGGGTGTTGGGTTCTGGAACTAAGAGAGAAACAGCAACTGCAGCTTTGCTGGTCTCTCTCTCCATTTGTTTTTTGTGATTACCTGTGTCCAGATTCCTGAAAGAGTGGGATCATTTTTGTGGAGACCCCATAGAGTGGAATGATCTCAGGAGCATGGTACACTTGTTCTCTGTCTTCACTTTTGCTGTCTTGGGCAGCAGAGGCTGAGGAAAATCCTTCAGGCACTGCAAATGCTTTAATGCTGCCACAAGAATTGTCTGGTGTGAGTAGAAGGGATGGGAACAGAGCTGGAAGCAGCAGATTCCACTCCCTTCTTTCAGAGACTCCCAACTCTTTTACAGATTCTGGTGTTGTACGTACTCTGGGTGTCTCCAGTCCACGTCCACGATGCTCTCCACACCTCTGCTCAGCTCCTTCACTTGTAAGATCCTCTGCTGCTGCATGCATTGCAGGAATTTAGAGAACTGAAGGAAGCAACAATCAGAAATGTGGACTCAAGCTTTTTAAACTCCTGCTCTTGCATTTTAAAACTTTTTCCCTTCTTCTGTTTCTTATTAAAATTAATAAAAAAAAATACCCAAACAGAAAAATCTCACCTTCTTATAGCTTGATTTCTTTATGTCCAGTTGTTTTCCAGCAGGGCTATAAAAGGATTTTTAAGAAGTTCTTTAGTTATAAGTCACCCTTCATTTCTTCTTAAATCTTGCTACTTATGCTAGAAGTTTCTTAACAGCAGGAATGCAAATCACACACAGAAAGAATTACTCCAAAGAAGCTGATGAACAGAATGTGGTGAGTGAAATGTTCTGTGGGCAGGCAAGCAGCCACTCAGGTGACTAAAGCATGGTGAAACCAATGTCAGCCAAGTGCAAATCCAGTCTGGACAGTCCTTACATCCAGGTATTTAATATAAGGGTTGTGTTTGATCAAAGTACTTGATGGCAGAAGTGAGCATAACCTTAGGTAAGAACTGGATTTAATTTTTTACTCAAAACCTTCTTCCTAAATATCCCACACAATCTCCCCATTTAATCCCAGCATGCAAATCCCAATTCCATCTCCTTCCCACGTACCAGCAGGAGACCATGTGGCTGCCTAGAAATGTGCTGGTGAGCAGAGGGAGATCTGACTTCTTTACTTTGCATTTTAAGGCATGGAAAAAGCACTGATGAAACAATGCATCCATTTGCTCTGCAGGGAGAGAAGAGGACAGGGAGGCAGTGAGTTCTCTGGGATCAGCAAAGCAAAGGGGCATGGTTTGGTCTCACTGGGGTCCAGAAATACCTTGTGGGGTCCTGCTGTCCTCAGCCTCCTGCTGCTCCTCTGTGCTGGCACCCTGGGCTGGTGCTGCTCTGTCCTCAGGGAGCTCCTCCTTCCCCAGCAGCTCTGGACAAGTGTCTGTGTCCTTCAGGCTCAGCTCCCTGATGTCCACCTGCTGCTCTGGCTCCGGGGAGCAGCTGCTGCCAGGCTCCTTCCCCTGCAGCCCCTCCTCGTCTCCAGCACTCTCCTTTGCAGCAGAATCCGTTACCAAGGGAGCTAAGGTAGGAGGAGAAGATTTGTCACCATATTCCCTACAAAAGGAAGAAAAAGCAGAACACAGCTTCCTTTTGCTGCTTTGAACCACAGGGCAGTGAACAGATGTCACCCTGAATAAAGGCACTGGCACCTGCACGAGTCTTTTTCTGCAATCTCTGAACTGTAAAATTTACTTTGAACTCATCTTCCTCCATAAATTCTAACCAAAGGTCCTATCTAAGCTGTACCCAAATAATTCAGCAGTTTAATCCTCGTGGGGCAGAGACTGGGATTTCAGTAAGGACATGAGACCTTTGCACATTTTCCCCCAGTTACCCACCAGAGGTGATCCAGGTGAGTGTGCAGCACAGCAAAGCCCTTCCCTTTCATGCCAGCAGCCAGCATCTCCTCCGTGGACATGGTGGCAACTCCAACTGCCACAGGAGCTCTGGGAAAAGAAGGGAATGTTGGAGCAGGACAACACAAACACGCTGTGCTACTGCACACAGGCTGTGCTACTGCGTCAGAATTTATTTTACAACATCTTTACTCTTTACAAATTGGTTTTTTTCTAAGGACCTACACATTTTCTGTTTATCCTTCTGGTATGTAAGGTTTTCCAAGGAATTCTGAGGGCAAGTGCAGCCTGGATGAAGTGAAGGTTGTGCAGTGACACATTCTTGCTTTTAAAAAATTACCAGAAGCACATGCACTGCCAGAGGAGACCAGCAGTGAGAGAAAACCAATGGCTTTAGCACTCAGACACAAAGACAATTGTGCAGAATACAATCTTTTGCTAAAAACATTGGTCCAAAAGAACCAATTTACAAAGCTTCCCACCTCAGCTCAAACATACCCTAACCCAGAAAATTAAGAAATTTTTTCTGCTGTGTTTTCCACTGCTGAGGTTCCCAGCACCCCAAATGCACGACAACACTTCTGCTTTCATTTCCTCAAAAGCCTCGATTTCATTTTTAGTTTCTGGACGCGTTCTGGACGGGAGAACGCTCCGTACCTGTTTCCCAGGAGGGTGACAGCACAGAGCGCGCCCCGTCGCACTTGAGGGAGGCCAGAAGGTGGCACCACGACTCCCGGCAGCATCAGGTCTGCGGGAAGAACCCAGCGCATCCGTTCCTCAATGAACCGCTCCGGCACCGCCTCCTCCGCCCCCCTCCCGTTACTCAGCACAAACACGAGCGGAGCACACGCCAGGAGAAGGGGATTCGCTGTTTCTGCTCCTAAGGCAGCGCTTTTTCCCCGTGGAGTGCGGGACGCAACCCCTAAGGTGCTGGGCACATCCCAAAAATCTGCAGAGGAGTAAAGGTGCTCAGCTCTGTCAGACCCGAGGGACGGTTCTGAACGGGCTGCCAGCCTCGCTCCTCATTAACGGCACGCAGCACTGGAGAGCCCTGTGCCTGTCCCCTCCCTCCTGAGGAGTGGCTCTACCTCTCCCCTGCCCCTGTGGCCATTGTCCCCGGCCAGCTCCTTATCTCTGCATGCCGGTTGCCGGGGCGATGAATGACCCGCAGGCCCTTTCAGCAGTGTCCTTCCCCAGCAGCCAGTCCTTTCCCCAGAAAGTGGGTCACGGCCAGGCAGCAGCCAGGCCCCTCTGGTGTCTGTCTCAGCTCCACACTGAGCACCTTCTGTTCCCCACACGCAAACAAGGCAGGGAAAGCTGAGCTCCCCTGGAGATGCTGTGTCATGGAAAACGGCATCCCCTCCTACCTGAGCACCTCCAGGGAGGGACCAAGGCTGCAGCAGCTGCAATTTCATCTTTTTCTGCTGGAGCAGCTCAGTGATTTTAAGTTTATAAAGAGCTGATTCTCCTGAGTCTGAACTGCACCCAAAGCAGGTTCCAGAAAACAGACTCCTTTCCTCTTGATTAGGATTGTTGGTCAGTCTTGATCCATAATGAGGTGGCAGAGCCAGAAACCCAAAAGTTCAGCTCCAGCCTCACCTGCACAATCCAGTTTGGCTGACACTGACTGCACTGTAGCTTCCAAAATAAATTCCCTTCTTACCCACAGGGTGAGTTTGTTCAGCTGGGCACTGACAGGAGGCAGGGTGGCAGCAAAGGAGCTTTGCAATGGCACAGGCAGCCCTGTGTCCCAGCACCCTGAGAAGGGATTTCCAAATCCCAGCCTCCCACACACAGCAGGTTATTGCACCTAAACAGCTTCACCTACTTTCTTTCACTCACCAACTCTTTTTACAGCTAATTTATTTCCCTCTTAGGAAGGAAATTGAATTATTTTTGAGCATTCTTTTTACTTGCTTCAGGTACATTTTTGCCACTGTGAAGGAAAACACCTAAAAAGCCCTGAAAGGAGATCCTTTTTGCAGTGCAAAGGACAAAGTTCTGCAGCTCTCACCTGCTCCTCCTGCAAGCTTCTGTAGCACTGGGGGCCATGTTGCAAAGGCAGGGAGAAGATCTGGGTAGACCCACAGAGTGTACACTGTCCCAAAAGAGAAGTAAATTTAAAAATCCATCATTAAGGACATTTCTAGGTGTTGTTTCTTTTCATCCTTAAGACTAATTTCTCCTTGGGTAATCATGGAGATTAAACTTAAATGGACAATAAAACATTTAACTGGATAATAAAGAAATGTGAAATCAAAACAATGCCACAGTAATTACCTGGGAAGGTGCACAAAGAGGGTGGATTATTCCAGTCCCTCCCCCCTACCTGTTGGATACAAAACTTTCTCAACTTCAAACAGTATTGGGTTCCTGTGGTTCATGTAAACAGTGATGGCCTCCCCTTTGTGAGAGTGGATTTTGATGACATTGAGCTCCTCCTTGTTTGGAACCAACTCAGCCAGCTGCTCCGTGCTCAGGGAGGGGAAAGCTGCTGCCACCTCACTCCGCAGCTTCCTCCTGCAATGACACAATCCCAGGTGTGTTACACAGCTGTCCAGGCCATCCCTCAAAGCAATTCCCACATCTGTTACTGTTCTGTTGGCTGCTCCTGACATCCCCACCTTTTCACAGGAGGTATTTTGAAGCATTTGTGCCCGGGTTTACAAATGACTTGAGAATACCAAGAAAAGGCCAGATATATTGCCCTGCTCCTATCTTCCTTAAACATCTGCCTTCAGCCTCTGTTTGCTGCCTGTGCCTCTCTTTTGTGCTGTGATTCCAACCTGGGAGTGCCACACTTGCTGTGCCCAGCCTGTCCCCAGGCACAGCGGGAGCAGGGACAGTCAGATCTCCCTGTCCCCCAGTTCTGATGGGCATTTAAACCCCAGTGACCAGCACGGGGTGGGGCTTTGTGGTCATTCACAGCAGTGTCCAGTGAACCTGAACAATCAGGAGGTCAGCCCAGCATCGCTGCTTAGGAACATAAAGAATTAGAGAATTACAGATGGTTTGGGTTAAAAGGGACTTTAAATGCGATCCAGGCCCAGCCCTGCCATGGCAGGGACACCTTCCACTATCCCAGGTGGCTCCAAATGTTCAGCTGGCCCTGGATCTGCCAGAGATGGGGCAGCCACAGCTTCTCTGGACACCGTGCCTCATCACTGTCACAGTGAATCATTTATTCCAAATATCCAATATGAACCTACCCTCCTTCAGTTTAAAGCCATTCCTCCTAGTCCTGTCACTGCATGTCTTTATCCAAAACCCCTCTACAGCTCACTTACAACCTCGTTGGCATCGGCATAACATTTCTATTAAACCTGGATTAATTACGGCAGCACCTTCCAGCGAAACGCACATTCCGTGCTCAGGCCGGGAGCGCATCACAAGCAGGGGATGAAAGCAGCTACTCACGGGGGCATCGCCGCCCGCGACCGCGACCCGGGGCCCGAGCCCGCGCGTCCCCCCGGCCCGGCGGGGCTCCCTGCGGGGTCCCGGCGCGGCACTCACCGGTCCGAGCCCTTGATGCTGGTGTTGGCCCTCACGCGGAACGCCCTGGCGAACATGGCGGGCCCGCGCCGTCCCCTCAGCCCGCGGCGGCCGCCATGGCGCCGTCCGCGCCCGTAAACCGTCCGGCTGGAAACGGCGCCCGGCCCCGCCGAGCCCCGCGACCCCCGCCCTCACGGCTCCCGGCCCCCCTCGCCCGCCTTGGGGACCGATCCCCGCCCCAGCTCCCTGAGGGACCCCGGTCCCCCCGCCCCGGCACTCGGAGGGGGTCCCGGTTCCTCTCGTCCGCGTTGGGGACCGATCCCCGCCCCAGCTCCCTGAGGGGCCCCGGTCCCCCCGCCCCAGCTCCCTGAGGGGGTCTCGGTTCCCCCGCCCCAGCTCCCTGAGGGGTCCCGGTCCCCCCGCCCCAGCTCCCTGAGGGGGTCTCGGTTCCCCCGCCCCGGCTGCCTGAGGGGTCCCGGTCCCCCTGCCCCAGCTCCCTGAGGGGCCCCGGTTCCCCCGCCCCAGCTCCCTGAGGGGGCCCCGGTTCCCCCGCCCCAGCTCCCTGAGGGGGTCTCGGTTCCCCAGCCCGGGTCTGGGGTCCCCCCACGGCGCCCCCCGGGCACCTCCACACGAGGGGGGTTCTCAGAAATGCGGGGTTTCTTTTGTGCTTAAACTTCTGAGCTGTTTTCTGGTCAAGATGCCCTGGCGGCAGCGCATACTTGCTGTGATTTATACATTTGCTTGAGTCTTCCTGATCGATTTCTAGCTGGAGACTGAGGAGTGTGGAAAGGGTGGGAGTACAGTACAGGAGTAATTGAGCCTTCCCAGGATCACAGTTACTGAGACTGGAAAATCCCTCCAGGATCATCGAGCCCAAGCTGTGCCCGATGCCCACCTTGTCCCCAGCCCAGAGCACTGAGTGCCACATCCATCCTTCCTTGGACACCTTCCAGGGCCTGACCGCCCTTGCCATGGGGAAATTCCTGCTGCTGTCCAAGCTGCACAGCCCGGGGCCGTTCCCTCTCCTGCTGTCCCTGTGCCCTGCGATGGGATCCCAGATCCCCCCTGGCTGTCCCCTCCTGTCAGGGAGCTGCGCAGAGCCAGAATCTCAGACACCACTTGATTTTTACTTTTTCATTAATTTCGTGAAGGGAATAAATACACCTCCTACATCCCATTATAGAGCCCTCATGTTCTGAAACGCCATCGATGCCTCCAGCTCTGTAATTCCCTCTCTATCAGCTCTGTAATTCCCTCTCTACTCTTCCCTCCAGCTCCGTAAATCCGTGGCTGTTCGTGGAGAGCTGAACGTTGTCCTGGACTTTTTTACACCAAATCAATTCCTGCAGGGGGGCTGGCAGGCTCGGGCAGCCTGTGCTGTCCCACAGCCTCCCACACGCAGCACCCAGCGTTTTGCCTCCATCCGCCTCTCCGCCACCACCGAGCGCTCCTTCCCCGCCTCGCTGTGAGGAGGCCGAGCCGTGTGCGGGGTCCCGCGGGGCGGGCTGGGCTGGGCTGGGCTGGGCTGAGCTGGGCTGGGCTGGGCTGCGGGGAGAAGCGAGGGGAGCCCCGCAGCCCCGCAGCCCCGCGGCCCCGCAGCCCCGGGCGCGATCCCGCCCCGGCGGCGCTGCGCAGGCGCGGGCGGGCGGGCGGCGGGCGGGGGCCGTTCCCGGGGCAACGGCCGGGCCGGGCCGGGGCCGAGCGGCCGCGCTGGGCAGCGGCACCCGCCGGGCATGGGGCCCGCGCCGGGGCCCCCCGGACACGATGCTGCTCGGCAGGAAGCCGGACGGGCCTCTCGCAGCGGGTGAGGAGGAGGAGGTGGCGGCCGGGGGTCCCGCGGGGCTGGGGTGGGAAGCGGGGGGGATGCGATTTGGGTCGGCGGCCGCCGAGCCCCCGCGTGGTCCCGGCCGTCCGTCGGATCTGTCGCGATAGGCGTCGCGATTTAAGTTCTTGAGCAGCCGACAGCGAGAGACGCCGCCTTTTTTTTTTTTTCCCCCCACGTTTTTGCAGCTGTAATTCCCACATCTCATTTTTAAGGGATAACCTGCTTTAAAGGATAGTCGTATCAAGTGTTTAAGTGTTTGCTCGTTTTCTGCTCGTTTGGGATTATCCTGATTAAGGGGAAGCGGGGAGAATGGTTGTTAGTGTTTTCTTAGGGATGTATTTTTTTGCAGTGCAGAAGTTGATTAACAAAAAGGAGCCTCTAAATTAAAAGTATCGCGAATTAAGATTCCCCAGAAGCATCGCACTCTTTCGGCATGAAAATATGGTTAAATTGCAAAGATCATTTAAATAATGAAGGAGAATCAATGATTTTACAGATTAAAGTGTGCTAAAGGGAGTTGCATTTCAGCATTTGGCTCTGTCTCCATCAGTGTGAGCTGTTGTGAATAACTGGTTTGTGTGTGGAACCCTTCCAGCCAGGATTGGAGATGGATTGTACGACTCCTATATGAGGATAGATGAATGTAGATACCCAGAGCCTACAAATGAAGAGCGGAGCCCCTCAGGACTTCCTCCCCTTTCAAGAGCTCATGTGAGTATTTTAAAGTCATCTGTGTCTCCACGCTGTGCTGTGTGGCAGGGAGAGCTCTCCGGGGCTCTGATACCTCCCTACAGAGAATAAAATTTAAAAGTGGGATTTTGCAGCTTTGTAGTGGCCTCTTAACATTCTTGTTTTTCCTGAGCATAAAAATGATGTGCTGCATTCACTGCAGAACTTGCTGGCAGCCTCAGGAATCCCACCTCCCTGCCCTCAGCTCGTGTTTTAATCCAAAGAAAGTTACTTTACAAAGTGTTGAAGCGCTCTGCCGTGTCACCTCGTCCTCTGATAAGTAAATCCACACAGGCTTTGCTCTGCCTCCTGCACGTTTCCAATTTGGTTTCCCTCATGAGCGTTCCGAGGGTGAGGACATAGGAGCAGCAGGAGCAGTGTGAGTCTGTGTGGCTGCCAAACATCTCACAAAAGTATCTTTCTGCTCTGAAAACTTGGGCATTATCTGTCCCTGCTTCTGCTCCTCATGATCGGAGGCGTTGCAGGGCTCTTTCGTCAGGGCTCTGTTCCTCAGCAGATGTGGAGTTGGGAGATTTTTTTTCCCTTTAATTGGTTCAGCAGTGCTCATGTTCAGCTGTGCTTTTCTACACTGATCTGTCCTTTAGATGGGTTTTAAATGTGTTCTGGCTCTTGTTGAGTTCTGGCAGAGGGGAAGGAGCTTAAGCTTTAAAAAAACCCTCTCACTCTCTAAAAAGTGAAAATAGACGTTGCCCTGAGTAAGATGCATTTGAAAACCATCACCTTGTGGGATTCTGTAGTTAAAAATTTGCTCTGTGCAAACTCAGGGGCAGGAGTCTGGGTTTTTTTCCCCTTTTTGTAAATGTTGAGGGGGAGCAGAAGGAGTTTGGAATTTTGTTGAGCAGTAGGGTTTGAAGAGTAGAGGGCTGGGGTTTTTTGTTTGCAGGGATATGGAAAGGTTTCAGCTGCAGTGTTTTAAGATGTAGTGTGACTTCATTTGTTCATGGCTGAATACAAGTCAGTAGAGTGGGACTATCCAGTGAAATACAAATATCAATCCAGGAATATTTGGTTTGACTTGTCTTCATCTGTGTTTTGTCCCTGAAACCTCTTAACTTCTTAGGGCAAGATTAAGGATTTATAGCATGCCCAGTTTGCATGGTGATGTATCAATAAAATCCAACCTCAGTGGGATCAGGCCAGCAGGAGCTGAGACTGAGAATGATGCTGCTGAGTTTTAATGGGAAAATACCTGGATTTTTAGTTTTCTTCTTGCAAGATGTAATGTTACATGAGAGTTGAGGAGTCCTGGCGGCTGCAGTGCCCGTTCCTTCATCTGAGCCTGCAGGAGAACACAAAGTCTCTCTGCTTTGAGAATACATGGGCTGAGTTCAGTCTGCTTAATGCAGTGTTCAGAGCATCTCTGCAGCCCAGTTTGTGTGGGAATTGCAATACCTTGTCAATGAAAATGAAGTTTTGTCAAGGAGAGTTTCCTACAGAGTGCCACTGGTGTTGTCAGCCCCATTTCTTGCCTGCACTTCAGCAATAAAGCCAAAAACCTGTGGAGCCTGGGCTTTGTAAAACAAAGCTGTTGAAAGCAGGCTGGTGTTACCCAGGAGTCATCTGAGTGCAGCTCTCCTGAGCTCAGGATGGAGCTATATTTGTGTCCCCATCATGTGGCAACTGATTTTGGGAGTCCTCTAAGAATGAAAATTGAGACCTTACTACCGTTGAGTCAGGTTTGAAATCCAAAGCCATAATTCCTTCATTAAGAAATCGTTCCAGGATAAATGGAATCATGAATTCCTGGTTTATTTAGGGATTCAAAGGTACAAAATGTTTGGTATGAGCAGCAGCACCAGCAGAGCTGCTACTGCTCTTGCGTAGAGAATATTTGAAGCAGTGTGAGCCTAGTTCTGTGTTTATATCTTCTGTTTGTTTGTAAACTTTCTGTTTGGGTCTGCTGAACTGAAGAGTCTTTGAGCCAGCTCTGAAGAAATGCCATTCTTATCTCAGAGGTTCAGCCAGACTCCAAGAAAAAGGCGTTTATTCCGAGTTACCAGGGCTGGGCTCTGCTGTTTTTATTTCGCTCTGGCAAGGCGTGTCCCTCCCAGTACACTGCATTTTGGGGTTGATAGGAGGAGTGGAGCTTCGTGGATCTCTCCCTGTTGATAAGGACTGAGTTCTGCAGGGAAATGCCCATTTTTTGAGGCTCGTGAGCAAGAGCTAACATTTCAGGGCAGCACCAACAAACAGAGTCTTTTATGAGCTGTGTGTAGTTGGCTTTGGCGAGAACATGCACTTCCCTTATTTGCTGACCCTGCTGAGATGTTGGACTGGATGTAACTAAAAAGGAATTTGGTTTTATTGCTGTGGGGCTGCAGGTTTATTTATATTTTTTTGTTTGATTCCTGTGTAGTTATTTTGGTTTTCAGGGATTTGGTTTGGCATGTGTCTGAGATCTTTATTTTTAGATTAAAGGACAAAATGGAAAACAGATGTTGCTGCTTCAGTCAGGGCTTCTTCAGTTCTGCCTGGGATGGGACAACACCTCTGTGCTGCCTCTCAGCAAGGAGTGCCAGCAAGCAGGAAGGGAATGAATGACTGCTGTGCTGCTGGGGAACTGACCCAGGGTGTTCAGCATTCGCTAAATAGTAAAATCGACAAGCCTGGAGAATTTCACAGTGTTTTTCTCACCTTGTATGGGTTTGTTTCAGATGTAAATATTTTAGCACATGGTGCTGAGAGGGAGTGCTTGCAGACTGCTCTCAGCCAGTTGGAGTGGGAGGTGTTCTGGGTTGTTCAAGTCTGTGTGCAGAGCGTGGGGCCGCTCTCTCTTCCCAAGAGAATGGCTGCAGCTGTAGCAGGGAGGTTGAGGTTGGACAAAAGTTCTTCCCCAGAGGCTGCTGGGGCACAGAACAGGCTGCCCAGGGCACGGGCACGGCCCCAGGGCTGCCTGAGCTCTCAGGGGCTGGGAGGGATTTTGGGCTGTCCTGTGCAGGGCCAGCAGTTGCACTTGATGATTTTTGTGGGTCCCTTCCAGCTCAGGGTATCCTATAATTCCACCATGGTTTTAAAGGGGGGTGTTGATAGGATGATGTTTTCCCCTTGAAAGTAAAACCCCCCAATGAATTTCTTTCAAAGGCTGGTTCACCTTGCCGTGCCCTGTCCTGGCCCTGGTGCAGCTGCCTCGCAGCAGCCAAACGTCACCTGCTGGGCTTGCTTTGTCTTCCTTTGGCCCCCTGGCTGTGCAATCTTCCTGCACTTCCCTGCACGTCCCATTCCGTGCTCCAGACAGGTGCAGTTGCATCTGTTGGTGGCTGTGCTGCTGCACCCACGTTTGGAGCTAAACATAGCTGTTCTCTGGCCCTTTGCAGACTGGAGATAGGTATGTTGTGGTTGTTTGAGGCTTTGGCTGGCTAGGGTTTCCCTTTCTGGATTTGAAAGCACAAGTGCTGTTGCAGGGAGTTGCTTTCTCTTTGTGTACCCTTCTATAACTCTGCTTGTAACTTAATTTAGTCCAGCATTTTATATTTGTTCCTAATAAATGCCAAACTCACCCGTGTTACTGATTTTCTGTTGGTAGTGATTTTATTTTTAACCTGTGCTTTAAAAGATAAACTAAACTTCTTTCTCCCTTCTAGGTTTCTATCAACAAACTCGTGATGAAGGATCACTCTCTGACTGCAAATCAGGTCAAAGTGGAGCAGTTATTTGAGGACTCTGGCAACAGAAGGAGCAGCACTCTTCAGTCTGCAGGCCTTACTCCAGAAAGATCTCTCCCTTCCCTGGCAAAAGAGAGAAGCCTGGAGAGCATGGGAGCCAGAGGCAACGGGAGCTCCTTGAGATCACATAAAGCCATCTCCCAAGCTCCAGAGCAGGCTGTCAAACAGTTCAAGCATCAGCTATCAGCTTACGAGCAGCAGGAGATCTTCAGTTTCTCTGAGATTTACTTTGTGGGGCCCTCTGCCAAGAAGCGGCAGGGGGTGATCGGCGGCCCCAACAACAGCGGCTACGACGACGACCAAGGCAGCTACATCCACGTGCCCCACGACCACCTGGCCTACAGGTATGAGGTGCTCAAAATCATCGGCAAGGGCAGCTTTGGACAGGTTGCTAAAGTCTACGACCACAAGCTTCACCAACACCTGGCCTTAAAGATGGTGCGCAACGAGAAGAGGTTCCATCGGCAGGCTGCCGAGGAGATCAGGATCCTGGAGCACCTGAAGAAGCAGGACAAAACAGGCAGCATGAATGTCATCCACATGCTGGAAAGCTTCACCTTTCGGAACCACATCTGCATGACCTTTGAGCTCCTGAGTATGAACCTGTACGAGCTGATTAAAAGGAATAAATTCCAGGGCTTCAGCCTCCAGCTGGTTCGGAAGTTCGCTCACTCCATCCTGCAGTGTCTGGATGCCCTTTACAGAAACAAAATCATCCACTGTGACTTGAAGCCAGAAAACATCCTCCTGAAACAGCAAGGGAGGAGCGGAATCAAGGTTATAGATTTTGGGTCCAGCTGCTTTGAGCACCAAAGAGTCTACACGTACATCCAGTCCCGGTTCTATCGGGCGCCGGAGGTGATCCTGGGCAGCCGCTACGGGATGCCCATAGACATGTGGAGCTTTGGCTGTATCCTGGTGGAGCTGTTGACTGGCTACCCTCTTTTCCCTGGGGAGGACGAGGCAGACCAGCTGGCCTGTA
Source organism: Phylloscopus trochilus trochilus (assembly GCA_016584745.2). NCBI lineage: Eukaryota > Metazoa > Chordata > Aves > Passeriformes > Phylloscopidae > Phylloscopus > Phylloscopus trochilus. Next base: position 7,154,007 of record WQNJ02000024.1, on the reverse strand, counting down.
TAATGGAACTCCTTGGAATGCCACCTCAGAAGCTCTTGGATCAATCCAAGCGAGCCAAGAACTTCATCAACTCCAAGGGTCAGCCCCGCTACTGCACGGTGCAGACGCAGCCGGACGGGAAGGTGACCCTGAGCGGGAGCCGCACGCGCCGGGGCAAGGTGCGGGGTGCCCCGGGGAACAAGGACTGGGTGACGGCTCTCAAGGGCTGTGACGACCCCCTGTTCACTGGTTTCCTGAAGGACTGCCTCAGCTGGGACCCTGCCGCACGCATGATCCCCAGCCAGGCCCTGCGGCACCCCTGGATCTGCAAGCGGGTGCCCAAGGCCGCCGCCCTGGAGAAAAGCTCCGGCAGGCGCATCCCCAGCTACTCGGGCTCCTTCCAAGGAATTGCCAACAAGCTGCCTCCCGTGGCTGCAGTCCCCAGCAAGCTGAGGGCCAGCCTGGCCCCGGAGCCCAGTGGCAGCATCCCTCTGTGTTCTGTGCTCCCCAAACTGGTCAGCTAGTGGGGCGTGCTGGGCTCCCGGGGTGCAGCCCGTGTGTGTTAACTGTCTGTTGGTGCTGTGGGAGGAGATTCAATGCAGAGGGGTTTCATGGATTTACTTCTCCTTAGGGGCTCAGTCTGGAATATTGGAAGATCAGTCAAAAATGTGCACGTTAAAGGGCTGATTTTATCCAGTTGCTTCACTCACACCTGGTGCATATCCCAGTGCTGAGGGTTCAGCTCAGCTGGGAGTACAGGGACAGTTCAGCTGATGTGCTGATTTAAAGTGCTGGTTTAGAAATCAAACCATCTCTTATCATGGCTCAACAGGTTCTTTTGCTTAAGGCAGGAAAGGAACTTGATTTAAACTCCATGTTTTCAGTTATCTCCAGCTGAACTCTTTCTGTGCCGGGGGAAGGTTTTGAAGTCTCTTGTCAAAAGCACAAATGCATTAATGTAATGCATTAGGAACTTACTTGCCAATTGCTTAAGTTTGAAGAATTTTATTTCTCTGCGTTGCTTTTCCCTTATCTATCCTGGGATTTTAAAAATGTGATGGGATGTTGACACCAAAGGAATTTGTGGTTGGAAAAGAAAATACTCAGATGATAAAATTTCAAAGCAACATAGAAATGCCATGAAGCACAGGATATATCTAAATAAAACTACTAATTTCTGTAACACTTGCTGTTTCCCCCTAAAAATCTATGGAAAGTTTGTAGGGGAATTTGGGATCAGGCATCACAAATGTGAGCCAGTTTGTTCAGGTAATGATTGAATTATCTGTTTCTTTGGAGCTCAGATTTCCATCATCAGTTCTGCCAGGTGTGTGTCTTGTTTTTCCTGTGTTTCTAAAACAAAAGTGTTGAACTTCAAGAGCTGGTTTATATCCATGTTTGAGATTCTGGTATTTGCAAAAAAAAAATCTCTTTGTGTAGAGTGAATTCCATTGAATTTCATGAAGCTCTTTTAATAAAAATGCAAACATGCCACCCCTGTCAGACAAGTAGAACTTTTTCAGGCCCAGGGCTGTGACTGGAAAATGAGGGAGGGGGGAAAGACACATTAATAATTGGGAGTGTGCTCTGAAATCTCAACAAAATCTCTGGAAACATAACCAGGAAAGACTGATAAGGTGCGAGAACTGGCGGATCCAAATGGAAATATTTTGTGGGAAGAGCTGCTTTGTTTCTAATTGCCTTCCTTCAGGCCTTTGGGTGCCTACATTTTCTCATTCTTGAACTCCTTGAGCTTGCATTTCCTCTTCCTTTATCTCCCCAGAGCCTGCCAGGGTGGTGTGACCTGTCACAGCCACGGCACAGCTTGCTGGGGTTGTTCCTTCTTGCAGCCCCCTGGCCCCAGTCCATCTCCAAACCCATCTGATCCCTTGCCAGGTGCCTCAGCAGGACTGAAATGCAGTTCAGAGCTTTTGTGAAGAGAAGGTTTTAAATGCAGTGCCTTTCTCTGCAGCAGGTTTTGAATGCTGAAGGAAGGAGACTCTCAGTCTGCAAACAAAGGAGTCACCAGGGTGGGTTTAAAGATCAGGTGGGCAAATGTTCAGTAGGAGACCCTTCCCCTGAGGAGATGGGGCTGCTCTGGCCCCTCTGGGTCATTACAGCCCTGGGTGGAGGCCTGCAGGAAACCTCAAAAAGACTTAGCCCGAGCTCCAGAGGACTTTGAACTGAGGTTCCCAGGAGCTGAAATGGAGTTTTTGTGTGTGGAGTTGTTTTGTTTCACAAGTGTCAATTCAATGAGCTTAGAAATGATATTAAAATAACAGTCTGGCCCTTCTCCGTGCAGCAGCCAGCATGGATGGGCTGTTCATGGGTCACTTACAGCAGCTCATGGCTGGCATTTGTTATTTTGCTTGGCTGAGTGAAGTTTTATTTGAGTGAAGAACCAGGGAAGTGGATTCTGGAGGGAAGTGGCAGAGGTTACCATCGATTTCAGTAACAGATCTGGCACGTTTTCAGAAGCCAGAAATCTTCCTTTTCTGCCCTTTACATTCATTTTTAACAAAATACACCAGGTGAGAAAAGAGAAGGGAACCTTTCAGGAGCAATAGCTTGGTAGGAAAGATGCATGGAAAAGGATTTTATAGAATCCTTAATATTATTTATCTTCAGGAAAATATACATATATCTCAAGGAGAAGATAAGGTGATGGTGGTGCTGGAGCCTGGCAGGAGGAGCAGTGGTGGTGTCCTGGGGCTCAGGAACACACAGCAGGTCCTGGTTCAAGCCCCTTTTGTCTATAAAAAGTGCAGAACAATGATAATTCTGTGACTTGTGGGAAGAGGTGGCTGTGAGGGAATTCCTCCCGTGGCAGCCTCTGGTGCACGCTCAGTAATTTTGCTTAAGGCTGGGGCTGTGAAACTGCAGATGAAGCAATGAACTGGCAGAAGTGTGGCTTTTTGTCTAGAGAATGTGTTCAGCATGCCCTGACTGCACAAGGTGTTTGTTTAAGACTGGCTCTTACTTACTTGGTACTGAAAATCAAATATGTAGTTAAGTGAATTGCTAATTTGGGTGAGAAGGAAAAGCAGCCTCAGCAGATTTTTACTGGGCTGGAAACGTCTTCCTAACCCAGGAAACAGAGCTGGGAATACTGGGGTCTTGTTCCCAATCACAAACCCCCAATTTCTTCATGAAGTACTTGCTTTTGGGGAATTGTTTGATGCAGAATTCCCAAACTGGGAGAGCCCTCCGGGTGAGCCAGTAAATATCCCCTGAGGAATCGTTCTGCAAACCCTGGGTTGCTGAGTTCCTGTGACCTGGAGCAGGAGCTGTCCCTGGGGCCCTGGGCTGTGTCATCTCCTTTATCGGGGCGGTCACGGCCTCGGTGTCTGTGCTCCCCAGATATGGCCAAACCTCAAAGTCACGCTTGTTTTGGGGAGAGCCAAACCCTGGTGAGGTCTGGGATCACCAGAGACCATCACGTCACTGGTTGTGCTGCTGCTGGGAGTGTTGGGAGCAGCCCAAAATGAAAAATGTCTGAGCAGGGGAAGAGCAATTTTCACTCTCCTGGGAGCTGGGCTCTGTGGAGCTGCCAGCGCTGCCTCCTCAGCCGTGTGCTCCTCAGGAGTGGGCACAGAACACGTGCCAGCCCCTTCTGCCCACAGCAAAGCAGGCTCTGCATTTCCAAAAGTCACCCCAACTTGTTTGAAATGTTCCTTACAGTGTTCTACTGCCCTGTGAGAGCTGCAAATCACAACTGTTCATTCAGCCCTTTGGCTCGGCAATATTTTATATAAATCAATGACAAGGCCTGAGCAGCTCCTCTGAATGACCCAAACCTAAATCTAGAGATTTTCTGGGTACCACAGACACGCCTCACTGGTGGTTTTATCCTCCCAGCCAGCTGGAATGGGAATTCTGGTTGACCAGTGACCTAAGAATCCACGGCAGATTAATTGGACAGATTTAGTACAACTTCTGTGGAAGAGTGAGTGCTTGCTTACAATCCTTTTTACCTCTTTGGGTTTTCGTGCAGTTGAAAAGTTCTTATGCAGTTGCAGAACTTCTTTGCAATGATCATCATTTCAAAGCTACCTCTCAGACAAGCACAGGGTCCTTTTTAAGGGCTACAGACTGCAGCTCTCCTGGGTTTTTTTCTTGTTTAACACCAAAAGCTGCCCTGGCTGTGAAACATGTATATGATGATCTCAGCAATGTCTTGCTAATCCCAGGCACACAAGCAAAAGGCTGATGCTGCACCCAGAGATCTCTGCTGAAATGATACAAATCCCCTGCCTGCCAAGGTTTAATTCCCTTGTGGAAGTGGGGAGCCAAAATAATATGGAAAGATCTGTGGGACCTGCATGCTCCACCAGCTGAGACTGAAAACAAACCTCAGAGACTTTGAAGAAAAATCCTGGGGCTTCTGCACGTGCTGAGTGCTCAGAGCTGGGGGTGCCTGGCAGCTCTGGGGTTGGGCAGCGTGATTTTCTCTCTGGTGCTTCACAGGATCCTGGAATCGCTGAGGCTGGAAAAGCCCTCCAGGATCATCTGCTCCAACCTGTGCCTGGCCCCCACCCCGTCACCCAGAGCAGTGTCCACTCACTGGACACTCCAGGGGTGGGCACTCCAAACCTCCCTGGGCACTTCCAGGGCCTGAGCTCCCTTTCCATGGGGCAATTCCTGCTGCTGCCCACCCTGAGCATCCCCTGGCCCAGCCTGGGGCCGTTCCCTCCCCTGCTGTCCCTGTGCCCTGCGATGAGATCCCAAATCCCCTCCTGCCAGGGAGCTGTGCAGAGCCACAAGCTCACAGACACCGCTTGATTTTTATTTTTTTATTAATTTAACAGCAGTTTGTGGAAATAAATACAACCTCCCACATCCCATTAGAGAGGCCTCATGTTCTGAAACACCACCGGTGCCTCCAGCTCTGGAGCTCCCCCTGAGCCAGGTGAAATCTGTGGCTCCAGAACCTTGTCCTGGATTTTTCTATTCCAAACCAGAGGGGCTGGCAGGGTCAGGCAGCCTGTGCTGTCCCTGAGCCCCCACGCAGCACTCAGGGTTGTAGCAGCCTCCATCTGCCCTGTCCAGGGGTTCTGACGCTGCAGATGTCCCAGCTGAGCCTCAGAAGCTGCAGCTTTGCCTTTCCAGGGTGAACATTGTGATGAGGTGTGAGAGGGTGGGGGACGTGGAAAGCATTGGAGGTTTGTGTGGATGTAACTGTGGAGGAACCTTCTGGAAATCAGTCAGTCTCAAACTATGTATCGAAATGTAATGAGCAGATTTCTTGGAGTTGTATTTTGGGTCGTTTTTAAAAGAAAATAAATGTTTTCTTTAGCAATCGAGTGTGCAAATTCCTAAAAGTCCTTGATGAAAATGAAAAAGGCAAATATTCATTATTTCCAGGTGGTGGAACTTACCTTGTGCTGGCAGACACCACCTCCTGTGGCACCTGCCTGGAGAGGAGAGCAAATTGTCCCTGGGTGAGGGGGAGGTTTCTGTGTCTGTGCTGAACGTGCTGGGGCTCTGCTCTGACAAATGTTCCTCTCGTTAACGGTGCTGTAATTAGAACACACCAGAGTTTTGCCATGACATTCTTCAGTTGTCACTTTCTTATTCAGCCCACTAGAGAGCTTTTTAAAGCCCAGAATCCTGCTTATCCCCAGGCTGAAAGGAGAAATCCAGTAATAGCCACTTAGGGAAGATTTGCTTTTATTAGAAACCTATAAATGGGTAACTTACTGTACACAAGTGGATATTGGGATGGTTTGAAGATGAAATCATGCTCCAGTAAAAGGTCTCCAGATACAACCTGGGTGATTAAACCAGGGGTGTTACACACACACAGTGTGCAGGCAACACAGAGAACAAATACCTGATCTATAAAACAGTAAAAAACCAGAGATTTAGATAATAGTAATAATAGTTTATAATTATTAATAAATATTAATTATTGTAGTGACAGGACAGGAGGGAAGAGCTTCAAAATGGGAGGCAGAAGGGTTAGACTGGATATCAGGGAAAAATTCTGAGAGGGTGGGGAGGCCCTGGCCCAGCTGTGGCTGCCCCTGGGAGTGTCCAGGGCCGGCCTGGATGGGGCTGGGAGCAGCCTGGGGCTGTGGGAGGTGTCCCTGCCCTCGGCAGAAACACCCAAGAGGAGCATTTTGCCCCGAATTGTGTTTTCTTCAAGCGCCAGGAGCAGGCTGGTGCTGTGCTGGGGTGGTTCTTTGAGCCGATGGTTTCTGGGAGCTCTGTCCTGCAGGGGCAGCTCTGCCTTTGTTTTCTCCCCTCTTGTCAAATGCAAACACTTTTTGGGGCAGCCGCGCGCACAGATGCTCCGGAACGCCCTTCCCTCTGAAGGCTGCTCTCCCCACGTGGATTTGGGGTGTAAAACCCAGGAATAAACACGCATTCTTGACCGGATTTTTTTCCGGTGGTCCTTCTCTCCCCAGCGTTTATAGGGGAATGAAAAACGAGATTTGCTGGGGGCAGATGTGGGCAGCTGTGCCCTGAGACGTCTGGGCAAAGCTGAACTTATAAGGAGCGGCGGGAGGGTTTGGGATGCGGCTGCCGGGAGCGGCGGGAGGGTTTGGGATGCGGCTGTCTGGAGCGGGGAGCGGGGATCGCTGGCACGGGCAGCTTTCCCCGCCCGCCCCTACAGACGGGGGGATTGAAATAATCGCTCCTGAAGTGTGCTCCGGCTTGTTTCCTTTGTCTGCGGGGACGGAATAGCTGCCCGAATTAAGTCTGCCCATTCTTAACCGCTGAGAGGAGCTTTCTAAAGGCGAGGCGGAGGCAGCCCTGGCAGAGCCATGTAGGGCTTTGCATTCCTCCCGCCGGCTCGGATCCTCTGGAATTCGGCTTTGCGAGCGCGGCAGCATCGCCGAGGATTTGGTTTTGCTGGGGTAGCGGGTTGGCGGTAGGAAGGCAGAGACCGCGATCACAATAATTTCGTGTAATTAAGCATAGCCGAGAAGGGATTGGAGCAATAAAGCAAGTGCCCGATTAGCCCGCAGAAGGGAGCGCTGGAGGCGCGGCCCGGTGGCACAAACCGGGCTGGATTTCGCAGGAATTTCTTTCAATTGCAGCGTGAGGAGACCTGGCCTGCGGTGTGCTGGGTGGGGGATGCGAGCCCCGGGCTCTCCCGATGAGGAATGAGGCGGCCCGGGGTGGTGGTTTGGGTGCCAGGCAGCTGCTGGGGACACGGGGGTGCAAGAATGGCCAAGGAGCTGCTGCCAGAGTGGAGTTCAGCTGCCGGGGCCTCCGAGGGCTTTGAGATGGGCACCCACACGAGGAGGAGCTCGTAGGGCAGGGAACAGAGCTGGGGACACGATTTCCACTCTGCCACACGCAGCAGGAGCCTCAGAGCTCGTTCAAAGGGGGTGAAGAAAGAGGAGAAGACAAAAGGAGGATTTTACTAATCCTGTGCCAGGTCTGACCGAGAGTGCCCAGGGTGCTTGGCCGTGTCCTGGGCGGTGCCACCTCCCGTGAGCCCGTCCTGTGTCCTGTGTCCTGTGTCGTGTGTCCTGTGTCCTGTGTCCTGTGTCCTGTGTCCTGTGTCCTGCCACTGCCACACCCCCGGGACAGCAGCCCCAGCCACAGCAGCTGCCAGGCTCTCCAGCAGGTGCTCATGATGGATGGCAGAAATGGAATTATATCAGCAGCCAGCTGTAAAGTCATCAAACAGGAAAGGTCGAGCGAGTAATTTACACCAGAACTGCTCTGCTCCCAAAGCCACCAGCACGGATAAACACAGGCAAGCAAGCAGAGAGGGATGGGGGTTTTGGTCTGAGGCTGACTCTCTGAGACAGGAGCTGTAGGTCCCCCGTGGATCCCCCTGCACAATTCCCTTCCTTGCTGCTCTCCTGTGTGCAGCTCAGCCTCTGGCATGGTTTGGTCTGGATGCTGTCGGCTCCTGTGTGACCCAGGACAGAGCGAGGCTGAGCTGGGCAGCTCCTGCAGCTCCTGGCACTCCTCAAGGAGCCTGCAGAAATGTGCTGCCCACCTCTTTATGCTCTGTTTCTTCTTTAGATGAGATGAAAGTGGAAACAATGGGGGTGGTTTGAGATGATTTTCCTCCTTGCTGGACGTGCCCCACAGCACCTCACAGCCTCCACATGGGACCCTGGGCACTGGGAGGGGGAACTGTGCTCTCCAACCCTTTGCAGACATTTGCAGCCTGGTGATCTTCAGAAATTCCCATTCAACGTGGTCCCTGGTGGGGCACAGGGGCACTGCCCACGCTGGCAGTGCCAGCTGGCTGCTGGGGAGCTGGGGGTGTGTGTGGTCAGGGCAGCGAGGAGAAGGAAGCTGCTGGTTATTTTGGGAGGTGCAAGAGGGGAGCAAACAGCCCAGCTTTCATTTTCCAGGCAGCTGGTGCTGATTCAGGAGGTTTTAGCAGGGCCAGCTGCGTGGAGCTGAGCTGGCCAGGCCTTGGGGACACGGCCTGGCCCCAGTGCTGCAGCTCCCTCCTCACCTCACTGCTCACTCCGGGGGCCCTGGCTGAGCTCTCAGGAGGAGCAATAAGGTGACAGGAGAGGTAAGAGGGAGCCAGAATCTCCCAGCTGGATTTTCTTCCTCTTTTCCCCTGTCCAATGGGTCACATGCTTTGCCATAACTATTTCCAGGGCCCTCTTCAGCACCTCAGGACCAAGCGTGGTCCTTTGACACATCCCCATGTGATGGGAGTGACACAAACCTTTCTAAATATTCTTTGATGATTTTTTTTTTCCCTATTAAACCGAACCCAGAGCTTTGTGCATCACCCACACTGCTGGGTCTAGTTACACCCTGTGGGGGATTGGCCTTTCTGAGCTGCTTTCTCAGCTTCTGCTCTCGTTCCTCGGCCCTTTCAGAAAGATGTTTTACCTTCCCCAGGGCCACAGCAAGGGCAGCTTTTGGTGTTTCAGTTTCAGCCCTTTCCCTGTCTCCAGCCTCCCCGATGCCATTTGCAGAGCTCTTCCCACAGGACACTGCCAGGGGATGAAGCACCCCCAGCAGCAGGGCTGGCAGGTGGGAGCTCTGTCCCTGCCCTGCCCCAGCCCCGGGGTGACTTTGTGCTCTGCCCTGTGCTTGCAGGAAGGTTATTTTATATAAAACTGCTTTGCACACTTCGATCAGCCCATCTTCCCTCTTTTCTGCTGCTGTCCTGGGAGCTTGCCCTGTCCTGCTGGGTCACTGCAGGGTTTGTGAGCACAATCCTGGCTCCTGAGGAGTCTGAAGAAGCCCAAATCATTCCTGACTCCCTTTCCCTGTCCACAAGGTGCAGGAACAGCTGGAAAGGGGCTGGAAGCCAGCAATGCCAGTGATGCCTCTCAAACACTGGGATGCCCCTGGTTCCAGCCTGTCCCTGCTCTGCCCTGTGCTCCATCCAGCGTTTCTCCGTGCAGCCCAGCATCCCAAAGCCCGTGGCACATGGAAGGGCATTGAGGATGCTTCTGGGAATCCCAGAGCTCCATGGAGTCACCCTGCTGTCACCTGCAGCCTGGGGATGCTCCGGGGAGCTCACATCCCAAGCAAAAACCTCTTTGCAACAAACCTCTCCCACCCAAAGGAGCGTTTCTGGCCGCCCAAAACAAAAAAACAACAAACCGAGCAAACACCCCAGGAGGGGGTCCCGCCTCACCTCGCTGCCGTTGCTGTGTTTGCAGTTGCTACACAAACAGGTTTATTTCTGGCCGCTGGGCATGCCAGCCCCGGGCCGTGCAATGCAATCCCGGCCGCGCCGGGGCTGCTCCGGCCCCTGCGGGGCTCGGCCCTGCAGCCCGGCCCCGGCAGCTGCTCGCCCCGACCCGGCCGCTTTCAGCCTCCCCTCGGCGGCCCGAGCGCTCTTCCACCCTGCGCAGAAACCCCGAGAAAGCGCAGCCAGCCCCGCAGGGCAGCGGCACCTGGGGGGGGTCACTGCCACCCCCGGGATTGTCCCCAGGGCTGCACTGCTGGCTGGGGTCACTGCCACCCCCGGGATTGTCCCCAGGGCTGCGCTGCTGGCTGGGGTCACTGCCACCCCCGGGATTGTCCCCAGGGCTGCGCTGCTGGCTGGGGTCACTGCCACCCCCGGGATTGTCCCCAACCCCTGCCCCAGGGCTGTACTGCTGGGTGGGGTCACTGCCACCCCTGGGATTGTCCCCAACCCCTGCCCCAGGGCTGCACTGCTGGGGGGGGTCACTGCCACCCCCGGGATTGTCCCCAGCCCCTGCCCCAGTGTGGCCAGCCCGTTGCAGGGGCTGAGCTGAGTTGTATTTGTGTGTCCCCGCTGACAGGGGGACATGGGTGACAATTGTGTCCCCCAGCTGGCACAGGACAGCCAGGGCGGCAGCAGCAGCGGGGCACGGGCTGCAGATGTCCCTCTGGATTAGGGCCAGCGCAGGAGCTGCTTAGGGTAATGGGGCTAATCTCCATAATCTTGTCACACAAATGCCTCCTCGCTGCTGGCAGGAGCCGGGGCTGGGCTGTGTGAGGATTCCAGCAGACAGGAGCGCTCTGGGAGGGGGCACGGGCAGGGCTCGGCTCCGGCACTTTCAAAGCCAATTATTCCAGGGCCTGGACATTTCTGTCCATTCCGGGTGGTGGTTTTTGTGACTGTGCCTTAGGGAAGTGCATTTGGCATCATCCGGTGGGCAATGAATCAGGATCCAGGGTCCGGGTGGAAAAATCCTCGTGTTGGGAAAAGCAGAGTACGGGGTCAGTGCGGAGGGATTTTGTTTGTTTTCAGTGTTCTCGTGCTAAACCCTCCCTGGATGGGGGGTCACTCTGGAGGTGGACGCTTGTGGGATGCCCCAGGACACGCAGGTTTGTCCCTTAGGTCCTGCTGTGTCCCCTGCCCTGTGCCCTGTGCCCGGCACCCGGCTGGCCGGGAAAGGGGCAGGAAAATCCTCCTTCCCAGGGGCAGACAGCTCTAATCCCGAGCAGCATTTCCTGACATGTCTCGCAATCCCGGCTCTGTGTGTCAGCTCGGGAATGCCCAGCGGGAAGGGTCTGGGGAGCCGTCCCGCTCGGAATGTCAGCAACGCCGGGGCCCGCGGGTGATAATCCCCGACGGGAATCCCGGCCCTGCGGCCGCCGCCGCTTCCCGCCCGGAGCCAAGGGCACCGCTGCATCTCCCGCTGCATCTCCCGCTGCATCTCCCGCTGCATCTCCCGCTGATGCCCGTGGCAAACATCCCTGGCAAGGAGCTGCTGCTGCCGGCCAGAGCCACCCCGTGCCCCGGCAGGGTGGCAGAGAGGATCTCCACAAAAACGCGATTGCTCAGGCTCGTCCTGAGCCGAGCAGTGTGAGAAAGTTTGCGGTTGCGTTTTTGGGAAATAAACCCCAGTTAGAACAGCTCCTTTCAGCCTGAAGGATCCCACAGTGCTCTATAAATAGATTTGCAAACCGTGCACAAGGATCACTTCCAGGCACTGGGATGCAGCCGCGTCCTGGGAGAGCGGAGCAGCTGCTGGGAGCCGAGCTGGAGCTCCGGGAAGGGTGGAAAAAACCTCGGTGCAACTCCCAGCGCTGCCTCCTGTGCTTATTGCCATCCTCCCGCGGCTCTACCAGTGGCATTGATGGTTGTAATGGTGATTAACATCTTTTCATCTCTATTGCTCCTCTCCTAAAAGCACGCGGGATTGTTTAAAGGAATTCTCATTTCCTAGGTGGGATAGCTTTTCACTCGTGCTCCCACAAACCCAGCCAGGGAGAGGAGCAGGATGCACAGAGCCTTCACCATCATTACCCTCATCTTCGTGGTCTGTTTTTTCCTGGTAACTCTGCTCTAATCAAATAACTCTCTGGTTCATTACTTGCCATGGAGAGCACGTCCATGGATCAGCCACTCCCGTCACGTAAAGGCTGAGCCTGCTGCCAGCCAGGGGCTGTTCCCTGGTGGGAACGAGAGCGGGAGGAGGGAAAAACCACTTTCCATTCTCACCTGGATGATTTTTCTCCTGGCTGAGGATTGGAGGTCACTGCTGATGGGTTTGGTGTTCATAGAGGGGTTTATGAGTTGGTTTGAGGTTTTTTTGTTTTTGTTTTTGGTTTTGTTTTTATTTTTTGACAAAAAGGGAGCAGAACCCGGAGGTTTGTTCCCGTGCCCATGTGGGTTCTTCCCGTGCCGGGTGAAGCTGTGGGTGTGCGGGAAGGGGAGCGGGGGGATGTCAGCCCCACCACCCTCCGGGGGAAGAACCCGCTCCTGGGGTCCGGCCGAAGCCTCCTCTGGCACAACCCCCTCGGGAGCTGCTGTGGCCGCTTCCCCCGAGGCCGGGGGGCACCTCGGGCTCCCGCCCCGAGCGGGGCCGGGCGCTCCGCACCCTCCGCGGCCGCGGGCGGAGCGGGGCTCGGCGGGGCCCGGGGGCCACCTCGTGGCGGCTCCGGGAGGAGCTGCGAGCCGGGCAGGGAGCCCCGGACACCGGCAGGGAGCCCCGGACACCGGCAGGGAGCCCCGGACACCGGCAGGGAGCCCCCGGCACCGGCAGGGAGCCCCCGGCACCGGCAGGGAGCCCCGGACACCGGCAGGGAGCCCTCGACACCGGCAGGGAGCCCCGGACACCGGCAGGGAGCCCCCGGCACCGGCAGGGAGCCCCCGGCACCGGCAGGGAGCCCCTGACACCGGCAGGGAGCCCCGGACACCGGCAGAGAGCCCCCGGCACCGGCAGGGAGCCCGGGACACCGGCAGGGAGCCCCGGACACCCGAACCCCGGCTCCCCCCGTCCCCAGGCCGGGAGATCTCCCTGGCGCTGCCGCACCGAGGCTGCGCTGCTCAGGGAGCTTTGGCTGCTCAGGTTTGCTGCCAGGGGCACGGGACTGCAAATCAAACATTTAGGGTCACACCGGGCCACCTCTTGCCTCCACGGTTATTTCTTTAATAAAGTCTTTATTTCTCAATGAATTCACACCGAAGGGCTCTTTGCTTCCCACAGACTCCAGCAGAAGGTTGTCATTGCAATTCCCTTGTCAAAGGTGCAACGGTGGGAAGAGACATCTGTACAGCCCCACGACATGAATTCTGTAAGAGAAACCCTCAGCTTATCAACAAGCACGGCTTGAAACAGAGCAAGGACAAACTCCCCAAAGCATCAGATTGACCTTGGAAATAAAGGTGCTGAAGGGGCTTGGTGACAGGACAGGGGGAATGGTTTAAATTAAAGGATGGGGCGTTTAGATTGGGTATTGGGAAGGAATTCCTCCCTGGGAGGGTGGGGAGGCCCTGGCACTGAGCAGCTCTGGCTGCCCCATCCCTGGCAGTGTCCAGGGCCAGGCTGAGCCACCTGGGACAGTGGAAGGTGTCCCTGTCCCTGGCAGGGGTGGACCTGGGTGAGCTTTAAAATCCCCTCCAACACAAGGCATTCCAGGATCCTGTGGTTAATTGCTGTGGTTTCCTGACTCCCCCGGGCTGAAGGCAGAGGGAAGCGGGGCTCTGCTGTCCCAGCTCCAGGGGGCCCAGGCTGTGGCGGAGGAGCCAGCGCAGCCTCGCCTCGGGGGAGCGACCAAGGAGGATTCCATGGGAAACCCAGGACCCGAGGCTCCCAAACTGCGCCTCCTCTGGACTGGTGTTTATCTTTGAAATAGCTCAGGGGTCGGGTTACAAAGCAAATATGAATGAAACTGAAGGAAACGGAGCAACGAAATGGGTCAATCATTCTCCTTTTACCAAATTCCTCTGTGGAGAAAAACTTGGCTTGAAAGGCTCCTTTCCCCAGACGCGCTGGGACGAGCCCGAGCAAGGGGACGCCAAAGCTGGGAAAACCCCGGAGCAGCAGCTTTGATCTGTGGCTACAGGGCCTGCTGGCTTTACCTCCCACCCCCAAAGCCCCCTGGTAGCTGGGGTGAAGGGTGCAGGGTCGGATGCTGGGAGATGCTGCAAGGCCCAGAGTGAACCCATTTTTCCAAGGGGGAGTTTTCCTTTCCAAGGCCGAGCCAGGAGCGGGCGGAGGCCTCTGCTGCTCTCCAGGTTTCTCAGGGAAACTCAGGACTCGGTGAGAGGCACGGGGAGCTCGACAAGAGTTTTATTTATAAAGCTGCCAGCGCCTGGTGTAGGTTTACTCACTCTCCCATCTGGTGACTGTCACTGCCACCTCCTGACAGACGCTCAGTCTCTTGCTGCTAATGACGTCTTTTGATTAGCTGGATCCGCAGCTTCACCCGCTATTGATCAGCCACGGGCTGAGAACTGCCCCTGGAAAACTGGGAGCAGTTTTATGGGCTTGATTAAAAAGCCTGAGAGGATTTTATTGATCTCAGAAGGTGCTGAAGTGGCAGAGGTGGAGCAGATGCCTCCCGCTCCGGGGTGGCCTTGCCTGTAGGGACACACAGGGCCACAGCGTGCCATTCCCTGTCCTGCCCTTCACTGTCCTGTCCCTTTTTGGGACCTGGATCTTCTTCCTTGTGGTGGCAGCTGCCCATGGAGGACGTGGTGTAGGTCCTGTGTCCTGTGATGCTCCTTCATCCCTTCCCCCGGGCACACTCCCTGCCTTCTGTGGGACAGCTGGGTAAGAGGGATGGACGTCAGAAAACACAGGTTCTTTACTTAGGAAACAGGGACTGTCAGAGTGCCTTTTAAATCCATAAACTGAACATCTTGATGTCCTGTGGTGCTCCAGCAGAAGGAATGCTCATTGGGTTTTACTGGATGTCAGGCAGCTGAAGGGCAGGCTGCACCTCAGCGTGGATCTCTTCTCTTTTATCCTCACCTTTGCTGGATTCTGGGATGAACATGGGCACGGAAGTGAATTTGTTATCATCAGGGCAGGCTTCACTCTTTGTGGACTGGCTTCCCACCCCCGCTGCTCCGTGCCGGGGTGTTGGGTACATCTGCTCCTCCTGGGGAGGGGCTGCAGATGGAGCCGTGGTGGGTGAGGTGCTGGGTGTGCCCCAGAGCAGCCCTTTGTCACCTCGGGATGCTCTCGGGACAGCCGGGCCGGGCACGGGTGGGACTCTCTCACTGAATCGTACAGGGATAGAAAGGGGACAATGGGTTCGTGTTGAGGATCATCTCATTCCAGCCCTGCCACGGCCAGGGACACCTTCCACTGTCCCAGGCGGCTCCAGCCCGGCCTTGGACACTTCCAGGGATCCAGGGGCACCACAGCTTCTCCGGGCAGCCCGTGCCAGGGCCTCCCCACGCTCACAGGGAAAGATTTATTTCTTAATATCCAACCTAAGCCTTCTCCTTTGACCCCGAGCCCCTCTCCCCTCGTCCTGCCGCTCCACGCTCCTGCCAGCAGCCTTTCCTGTTGTCACCGGGGGCTCACCGGGAACGCCGCGACCTGTTGCCACCGCACCGCCGGCTCCAGGGCACCGGGGCCCCGGGCGGCGGCGGGGCCGGGGGTGGCCCGTACCCCCGGGGGATCAGCCCCCCCCGGCGCCCCCCGGGCAGCGGCGGGGCCGGTCCGGCGGGCGCAGGCTCAGCCCCGGGGCCGCCCCGCCCCGTCCCTCCCCCGGCGGCCGGGGCGCTGACATCAGAGCCGGGCCGGCGGGAGGAGGAGGAGGAGGAGGAGGAGGAAGAGGAGGAGGAGCCGCCGCCGCACCGGAGCCATCGCTCTTGTCGGGGCCGGGGCGCACCGGCGGGGGGCGGCGGCGGCGGCGCTGCTGCTTCACCCCCCGCACCCCCGGCCCATCCCGCGCGGCCCGCGGGGCTCCGCCGCCCTCCCGCCCGCCCGGAGCCTTCCCGGAGCCCTCCCCGAGCCCGCCCGGAACCCGCCCGGTGCCCGCCATGCTCTCCGGGGCGCCGCCGCCGCCCGCCGGCTTCCCCAGCCCGCCGCCGCCGCAGCCGCCGCCGCCGCCGCCGCCCGCCGCTCCCCCGCACGGGCCGCCGCCGTTCCCGGGGAAGGGCGGCCTGCAGATCCGGAAGAATGCCATCACGGACGACTACAAGGTCACCACGCAAGTGCTGGGGCTCGGCATCAACGGGAAAGTTTTGGAGATCTTCAGTAAGAAGAGCGGCGAGAAGTTCGCGCTGAAGGTGCGCGGGGACCCCGCGCCGGGGCCCGGGGGGGACGCGGGGACCGCGCGGGCGCTCGGCCGGGAGGGGCCGGGCAGCGGCGGCGGCGCTGCTGACAGTGATGGAAGGAAGGAGGCTGCTGCGGGGGAAGGGGGTCCCGGGGGGCCATCGGGGCCCGCCGGACAATGAGCTGCCGCCCGCCCCTCCGGCCGCGCTTTAATCTCTTTTTTTCCCCCCTCTAAGAGCAGCGAGACGCGGCTTTCCAGCTTTGTAGTGGGAAAGGAAGCGAAATGACATCTTGGTAGCCCGAGGCCGGGGAGGGGGGGTCAGGAGTGGAGAGGAGCCCGTGGCCTGGCTTGGATCCCCGCAGGGGATGCGCATCTTGGGGTGCCGGGGGCTGCATCCCCGGCGCGGGGCCGCACGGTGGAAGGCGGGGTTCCCTCGGCGGGGCGCTGCTGGTGAGTGCTGCTAGCACCGGCAGCTGCTCCCTGTCCCCGTTCCGTGTCCCCTCCCGGCTGGAACACCGGGCCGCTGTCCTCCCCGCTTCCCAGAGGGAATATTTCAGCGTGTCCCTAACTTGCTTCTCTCTGACAGGCGCGGGTGAGCAGCGGCTGCAAGGGGTGTTCGAGCAGGCTCTGGGGATGCCGCCCTTCTCCTTGCTTTCAAAGGAGGTTTTTGAGCAAAGAGGGGAGCGTGTCTCCCCGCCAGCCAGGCTTGGGGAAGTTTGAATGGATTCCTGAGACGCCGGGTGCCGCGGGAGCAGGGCTGGCTGCTGGGTGGGAGCGCCGTGTTCTCCAGCATCCGTGCAATTTGCGCCCACACATGAGCTGTTCCAGTCCTTGGCGTTACCCCGAGAGCTGGGAAGGATAAAAACACCCCAGCTAAACCCATAACCCTCACCTAAACCTATCACTCCCACCTAAACCCGTAACCTCACTTCTTTTGTGTTTGCAGTTGCCCCTTTGTTGGTGCCTGGGGTTCCTGCCCTGAGTGAGGGAACGAAGATGGGGCTCTGGGGGTGCAGGCTGTGCTGCAGAGGTGCTGGGGTGGGCAGGGGACGGTGCTGAGTGTCTGTGCTTAAGGAGGGGGGGTCAGTTAGGTAACAGAAGTTTGGGGTTTCCTTCAGAAACACCAGAGACCTTGCTCGTGAGCCACCCCGCGTTGCACTCCAGGGTGACACTGTGTTGTCATCTCGTTGGGTTGAAAATTAGCGAAATCCTCTTCTGTTTTGACAGACGGGCTCCTCCTCGCCTCTGAAGTTGAGTCACATATTTAAAGCACAGATCCCAGCACTTCCCTCTCGCAGGCCTGAAAGGGGAAGGATGGAGGAGGAGGAGGCCGGAGGTTCCTCTGCCCGGCTGGGGCACGGGACCGGGGCTGTCACCGTGCCAGCGCGAGGGCAGGGTCCGTGTCCCGTGTCCCACGGGCCCCTTGGCTGCCTGAGAGGCCTCCTGGCGTGCAGGGCTGCAGGCTGGGATGTGGCAGGGTGACGCAGAGTGTCTGTGTGGCTCTTGTGGGGTGAGGTATATTCGACACTGAGTCTCTTTTAGGCAGAGGGATTGTCTTGCCTGTCCCCTGTCCTGGCCTCTCCTGGCGTCCCTGATGGGGAGGGACGAGTTCAGCTGAGTGGTTGGACGCGTCCCTGGCTTCTCAAAGAGCAGCACAGCTGCTACTGTGAGTGATTCCCTCCAGCACCTTCAGAGCTGCTGCGCTGGGAGGCTGGGACGAGCCCGTGGGTCCTTGTCCTGCCCTCGTGAGTGTGAGCTACAGGCTCGGCTTCCTCCGTTGGGATCCCTGGGCTGAGCTGCAGAGCCCAAACTTGGTGTGGGTGACTGCCCCAGACATGATGTGTGCTGACTTCATTCCCTCCCCGGGTACGCAGCTGGGCTGACGTCTCTGCTAGAGACCTGTGGAGAGGTATTTGGGTCCAAATTACTCATGGGCTGCATCAGAGTGGAAAGATGACCTAAAGCAGGATCCACAGAAGTGATTGCATCGAGTTGTCATGTTTCAGATGATGCTCAAAAGAATCCCGATGGCCCATCGCCAGGAGCCACAGCTGAAATCTGTCTGCTGCCTGCTTTGGTTGTGCAGTGAACCTTTCCATTTGGAGTGTCATCCTTTAGGTTTGCTGTTCCAAAATCTTGTACAACAATGCAATCCTTCACTGGGGGATGAAGGCAGTTGTGTCTCTGCCTGACCTGAGCGGTGTCTTCTGGTCGTGCTGTGCTTCCTCTTGGGTCACGAGCAGCGTTGGGTTGTTAAAGCTTTCCTCCAAATCTAGAGATGGTTTTGGTAAGGGTTTTGCTGAGGGTCACTTAGCTGAAGAGAACTTTTCAGTGCTCCAGGAGAGTTTGAGCTTGGGGACAGTGTTCCAGCAGCAGTGAAAACATTAAGGCCAATTTTCCTCTCCTTCCAGAGCAACAGTCCATGGCAGAGACACATCATTAAATAAAATGATGCTTTGTGCGAGCTAATGGATGCTAGTTCTGCTTGCTGTGTGGTACCTGGGTGAAAGCAAGAGATTCCTCTACTTTTCTTAGAGATTCTTGTCCATCTTTCTGTTTCCCACCCCCAGTTTTATTGTACTTCTTGGTACCTGAAGTGTGGCATCCCTGAATTATCTGGTGTGAAGCAGCCGCCAATGGTCCCGGTCACCCGTGACCTGACCCTGTTTGAGGCACCGTGATCTGCTGCAGGGTGGGAACAGAAAGCCCAGGCAGAGGTGATGAATGGAGCTGAAACGCCTGGTTCCTCACCCTGTTCTTCCTCGTACCTTGGTGTCATTTATTATTAGGCAAAATTAGGCTTGCAATTTCTGTGGAGGCTGCTGTATGTAGGTCACTGCTGGCCTGGCTTGGCAGGGTTGGCTGTGGTCAGGCTGCAGTGGTGGGGCTGGGAGCAAGGGCTCTTTGCCTGCTGCAAATTCCACTTTTAAGACTAATCTTTGGGCTGGCTGCCTTAATTCCAGGAGGAAATGGCAGCTAAGCCTGGCTGGAGAGTGGGGACTGGTATTGCAGGTGATGAGTTTTTCTCTGTCGCATGCATTGCATGAGGGAGCAGGTTTGTGCTCTTTGTGGAGCAGGTTTCCTTTAAAATAAGTGAACAAACCTCACTGCTGGCTTCAGCTTCAAAGCAGGAGATCCTCACCTGGGCTGGTGAGCTTTGGAAGGGCTGGAGGAGCACAGGGCCGTGGGTTTGCCCGTTTCTGGAGCATCCTTGGTGCTTTGGGGCGCGTTTGCGAAACACTCTCAGTCTCGCTCTTGGCCTCATCTGATAATCTGTGAGTGATGGCTCCCCTGATGGAGGAGGAGGAAGGAGGATGGTGCGTCTGGTTTGCTGTTCTGGGAAGGTGCCTGGTGTGGAATTAGGGCAGGCAGCTCGGAGCTGAGAGCTGAGCAGCTCTGTGGACGAGTCAGTTCCTGTAGCCTTCGTTGGAGATCAAATGCTGGGTCCCTCCGAAAATCCATCTGGAAAAGCATCCCTGAAGTGAGTAAATGGAGATCCTGGGCTCGTGTCTGCTGTGTCTGCTGTTCTTCTGTCCCTCTCTCAGTGGAGAGATGTTTTTTTAATTAGCTCTGCCATGTATTTTATATAATCAGAAATGTCTTCGCTGTGGCCTTCTGTGCAAGCTGTGGTTGAAAAGCTGTGGAAACTGCAGTGACATCACTGGGACTTTTCAAAGCAGTGGTTTATTATCTCATTGACCAAAGGAGTCTACTGACTCGGGGTTTGAGTTTGTTCAAACGATTTAGGATTTGCCATAATCTCTTTTAAACACTTCACATGTTCTGAGTACTCAGAACTACGACTGTGATGGACTGATAAAGCCCAGGAGCAGGGGTTTTCTCTTTGGTACGTGCTCAGGAAGTGGTGGGGCTCTTCCTCTCAATAACAATCTAATGCCATCAGCCCTGGGTCTTGCACAAGGCGTTTCCCATGTTTTCAGAGGCGGGGAACTGAGCTGCAGTGATTTACTGAATGTCAGGGCGGCACTGGCTGAGGAGCTGAGCTGCCTGTGGCACGGGGGATGAAAACACAGCCCCTGGATGTGTGATTGAGTAGCCAAACAGCAGCAGGTAAAACCATGGTTTTGCCATTCACACTGAGCCCTGCTGGCCTTTGGCAAGGTTGGTGCCTTCTGTGCCATCACTGCCACCCACACACAGCAGGAAAGGCTCATTATGGGACAGGGCTGCTGTGTGGGGCTCTGGAGGTGATGGCTCTGCCTCGGGCAGAGAGGGATGCAGGACAGAGGCTGGGCTTTGCCAGACACGTGCTCTGAAACAGCCAAAGCCACGTGTAAGTAGTAACTGGAGCTGTGCAGCCTGAGAGCCAGGTCCCCAGGCAGGCTGGGGGCACCACGGTGGGCACAGGCCATGAGAACGCCCGGGAGGTTCCTGCCGGGGAAGCCTGAAGGATCAAGTTGGTGCCTTCTCCCTTCCCAGACAGCTCTGGGATGTGCTGTGCTATCTGATGAGGTGCAGGAGCTCTTGCTGGGCTGCAGGGCGGTGCAGGTACGTGGGAGGCATCTGGAGGAGTGGCTGCTGGGCCGAGCCTGTGGCACAGGAGCAGCATCACTCCGGGTTTGTGATCCTCTCAGCCTTCCTGGTGGGCTCCTGTGCCCCCCCACGCCAGGGTGCTCCCAGGGCTTTGCTCTTTTCAAACCCATCCTTTTGCTGTGCTTTTGCTGCCTGCTGAGAAGCTGAGAGGGAAGAGCCCTCCTTCCTCCAGAAGCCCTTTCCTGCTGCCCGGAGCAGCGCGGCCTGCAGACGGCCTCGCTGCACAGGCCCGGCTCCTCTCCAAGCACAACTGGCCCCGCGCGGCTGGCCTCAAGTTGCAGCATTCAGGCAGCATGACCTCACCTCCTGGTTTCCAAGAATAACGTGCTGCCTGCCCTGCTGCCTCCCCCGTGCCAGGCCGGGCTCGGGGCTGGCTGTGGGGCCGGGTGAGCACGGCCTGGCCTGGGCCGGCTCCGGGCCCTGCCTTGTGCCCGCTGTCCCAGGCAGCCCCGAGCCCAGCCCGGGCTGCCCGGCTGCCCTGCCCTTGGTGGGCTGCAGAGCAGAGGGTCCTCAGTGCCTGGCTGATCTTACAGGTTTTGGAGGAGGGAGGGTTTGAAGCAGGACCAGGGCAATCCCTCCACCAGCTCCAGAGGCTGGCATGGGAACGGAGCGCAACACTCTCCAAAAAACCCGTTTGGAGCCCGGGCAGCCACTCTGAGTCAGCTTCGTGGTCGTGTCTGGGGGTGACCATGTTGAGTTTCCCGGGGCCTGTACCCCACAGAACGTGGGTCCCATCTTCATTTGCTGCAAGCTGAAAACACAGCCTGCTCTGCTGGAAGGTGCCCACGGTTGGAAGGAGATGACCCTCAAGGTACCTTCCAGCCCAACCATTTTGTGATTCTCTTGCTCTGAAAATACCTTCTCCTTTCAGCTCTGGCACGAGGGCTGTGAGTGTTCCCCGTGCCTGGAGGCTCATTTTGGGAGGACTCTCAGCTCTGTGGCCGCTTCCCCAGAGGAGATGGATGGGGAGCAGGGCACGCCAGAGCAGCTCTGAATGCAGAGAGCTTTAACAGCCTTTCAAACTCTTCCTCCTTCCACCCCGTGGCTGAGTCATTTCAAAGATTTCAGCCTTTTAAGATCTCACCAATTTGAGGTGGGGATTGCAGGGCTGGCAGGTTTAATGGCTGCATTAACTCGCTGCTCCCTCCTGGCCTGGGGAGGGCATTGATAGCCCCGAGTCCCTGAGTGCTGCTGGACCCCAGATGACCTGAAACAAAAAGTTTTGCCGGAGGTGCCGTGAGCCACAAAAACCTCACGTGGCAAGTGTCACTGGGAGGGGGACACAGGACCCACTCTGAGCACTCTGGGAGCTCCCCTGTGCTCCATCTTCACTCTGGTGCTGCCAGGGAGCGTGGTGGCATCTCCTGTGGGTGAGCTGTGCCCTTGTGCCCTGTCCCGGTGGGGAGGGCAGGTGGGCTCTGTGCTCAGGAGGTGTGCACTGGCACAGCCTCTGCCTGTGTCAGATGTAATGAGATTACACAGGCCGGTGGCGTCAGGGCCGCACGTGGTTCCGTGCCCTGCGAGCTGCAGCCTAAACCAGAGATAAAGTCCAAAATACAAACCCAGATCTGAATGTTCCTGGGGCGCCCAGCCAGGCTGGGCTTTGCTGCTCTGCTCGTGGTGCCCTTATCCGGTTTGGCCTATGGAGCGGGGATCAGGGAAGGGATGGATTAATTTCCTTTGTCACCATAATTAAGTTTGCTGCTTTGTGCCCTTGCCTGCAGGTGGGTGCCCGTTTTGAGCTCGACCTTTCCAGCCCTGCAGGCCCCAGAAGATGGGAGCTGGG
The DNA here is from genome assembly GCA_016584745.2 of Phylloscopus trochilus trochilus. Taxonomy (NCBI): domain Eukaryota; kingdom Metazoa; phylum Chordata; class Aves; order Passeriformes; family Phylloscopidae; genus Phylloscopus; species Phylloscopus trochilus. Next base: position 7,131,806 of record WQNJ02000024.1, on the reverse strand, counting down.
CCAGTTTGGGGTCACTGTGTGCCTCACACTCTGACTCAGGCCAGAGCTGTGTCCGGCAGGCTGGGGCTGTGCTCTCCCTTTCCCGAGGGCTGCAGCACCTCCTGGCTTGGGAGCATCTCCGGAGCTTCCAGCGCTGGAGCAGCCGCTGTCCCTGCCCGTCCTCCCGCCTGGGGCACCCACCCGGGGCAGCCCCTCCGAGGGCTCCTGGCGTGTCCTGCCCGGTGTGTGTTCGCAGGGAGCTGTGGCTGGAGCGCCAGCCGGGGCTGCTGTGGAGATCTGGCAGCGCGTCCCCGTCAGGCTGCAGTTCCAGCAGCGGCGGCTCAGCGCCCCTGGCTGCGGGCGGGGGGCGGCTCCGGGGGCTCGGGGATGGAATCCGGGCTCTTCTCCGCCGCGCCGGGGGAAGAGCGAGATGCAATCAGGTCCAGCCAAACCCGAAAGGATGCCTGTTATCCTCAGCTTCATCTAACAAAAGCAGTAAATAAAATAAAGAGCAGGGGAGGTGTCTGGTGGCAGGGATGTGTTTTGAATTCCAGCAGCACTGAGCCTTATGGCATCTCCCAGCTCAGCGCTGGCAGCAGCTTCACCTGCTTCTGTTCCCACTTGTTGTGGTGAACAGGCGCCGTGGGTGTCACGGAGCTGTCCCACGGCTCTGGCGCTCAGGGTGGCTCCCAGAGCCAGGCTGGAGGAGCCTCTGTCACCTGTGCCAGCCCTCGGGGCTCTGCTGTGGCTCTCTCCTCCTCCTGGGCCGTTTCCCAGCCTCTGCCCGCTGTGCTGGGCAGGTTTCTGAGAGAAGGAGCCCGGGGCCGCCGGTTCTTGCGCAAGAGGCTCCGGCAGTGCTGGGAAGGGCGGGCTTGCCAGGAAGTTTAAGCTCAGGTTATCTCCTGGAAGTCATCAGAGCTGGGAATTTGGCGTTTTCGGCTGGGTCGCGCCCGTGCCTCGGGCAGAGCACTGCTGGCACCGGGACAGGGCTGTTTTGGGGAGCCTGCAGGTGCTGCAGCCCTTGCTGGACGCCTGCCCAGGCTCCTGGAGAGAACATCTTCCCCTTGCTGGCCCAGGAGCTTGGGAGAGGCTTGGGAAGCCCTTTGCTTCTGTCCTCAGTGCTTCCCACCAGGAGTGACCCTGCTCCCGGAGCGAGGGGCTGTGCAGTTCTGTGCAGCAGGACACAGCAAGACACTGACATCTCCTCTCCATCCCTCCCTGCTGATTCCACCCCGGAGCTCAGGCTCCCAGCCTCTCCTTGTCAGGAGGAGTTGCTGTCAAGAGCAGCTCTGATGTGAGATGTTTGGTGGGATCCAGCAGGGCAGTGCTCCAGGTCCTTGGGGATGTCCTGGTGGCCCCATTCCCAGCCCTGTGTGTTGGGGGTGCAGATACTGGGCAGATGGGAGCTGGGTGAGGAAGGTGCTGGGTGAGGAAGGTGCTGGGTGGGGAGGTTCTGAATGGGTTAAAATGTGGTCGTTGGGTGCTGCTGAGCAGCAGCTGGGGCAGGTGCTGGGTGGCAGCAAGAGCTGCTTTTGCCCAGGAGCTGTGGAGCAGGTCTGAGGCTTCTGCCAGTCTGGGGGGTGTGGAAGATGGTGTTTGTGTGCCCAGTGCAGTGCTCGGGGGGGACGTTCCCATTTCTGGTCCTGCCTGGAGGAGCTGCAGGGCAGGCAGGGCTCTGGCCCTGAGGTGCAGCTGATGGGAGCAGGGAGAGGCTCTGGGAAGCTCCGTGTGTCCCGCTGGCTCAGCTTTGCCAGGCTCTGGCAGCAAGGGCAGCCTGCTCTTAGCAGGTCAAGCACCTCTGGCTTTAGCCAGAGCATTCCTTTCATGTTTCCTTCTCCTCAAAGACTGCCCTGAAACAACCAGGCAAATGCTGCTGATGCTTAGGGGGTTTTAACTGCTGACCATCACTGGACATCTGGATCTTGTACCCACCCTGAATCCAGTCCCCCCCAGCCTTCCCCCGTGTGGGAGGGGGGCAGTGCAGTGTGGGTGCCCTTCACAGGGGGTTCAAGGCTTCATTTCTCCCTCTGGCTCAGGAAAGGAGGCTCTGCCTGCTGGAGGTGTTGCTGCAGGCTCTGTGGGGCTGTGCCAGCCCCGGCTGTGCTGCAGGGGCTCTGGGGGGACCGGGGGCTGCCCCAGCCCCGGGGTGGGCGGCAGAGCCACACAAAGGCTGCCCTGTCTGCTCTTTGGCTTCCCCCAGCCCTGAGCTCTGCTGGTGAATGAGTGGGATTGAAAAAGCTTAAATTCATACAAAGCAGGGCCCAGCAGCCCCCGGCTGACCCGGAGGGAGCAGCTGCCCCCTGCTCACCCCACACCCAGGGGTCCCGGTGATGCTGCCCTGGCTGAGGCTGTGTAAGGCTGGCTGAGGGGAGAGGTTTCTTTTTAAAAAGCTGGCCCTGGGAATGCCCAGGCAGACCAGGCTGTTTGCCAAGGGAGCAGCAGTAGCTGCAGGAGGAGATTTTTCTGTTGGTTTGTTTAAATATCCGTGCCTTTATCCTTTTATCCCATCTCCTTTTTAATCCAGGAGGCAAAATGAGTCCAAACCACTTGCTGCCTGTGGGATTTGGTAGGAAATCAAGGAGCCTGCTGGTAAACACTGTCAGGCAGTGGGTACTGAGCATCCATGGGAGGATCAGCCACTCCTTCCTGTGTGTTCCACACGTGTTTTTGCTGCGTCTTGAGAGGATGTGAGAGCACAAAACCTCCTCTGCTGTCAGCCCAGGCTGGATCAGGGCTGATGGGGCTCTGAGCAGCCTGGCCTGGTGCAGGGTGTCCCTGCCCACGGCAGGGAGCTGGGATGGGATGATCTTTAGGGCTCCTTTTAACCCACACCACTCTATTCAGTGACTCCTTGCTCTGTGTGAGCCCAGCCGTGGCGGCACCGACAGTGGGGAGATTCCCCCTCTGGGATTTTTGGGAGTTTGTGCACCCAAGGCACTTCACAGCCAGTTTTGCAGACTTGTTGGCCGAGGTGTTCTGAGGTGATGGTGCTGACTGGGATCCCCTGGTCTGGGCTCCATCCCAGCTTCACCAAAGCTCCCCAGCTCCGGGGCCGCACGGCTGCTGCTGCCAACAGGTGCCGTGGAGGCTCCCGGGGCTGCCAAAAGCTGCAGGGAGCTAAGAATAGCCCCCGTGTCCTGAGAGCTTTCATGTGGTGCCAGCAGGATGCAGAGAAGGGCTTTTTTTAAAATAGAAGCACAACTGTGTTTTCCTGCGGGCTGAAGGAGTCTCGGGGTGGCTGCTGGAGGAGGAGTGCCCTGCTGGGCCCCTGAGGAGGCTCTCAGCTTCTCACTGCATTGCTCCAGGGCCCCGGATTTCCCCTGCAATGCTGGCTGCTCTGGGCAGAGCACAGCCTCAGGCAGTGCTGGGGCTCGACTCTGGGTGTTGCTTGGCTCTTCACCCCCGTGGGTTGGTGGGGGTTTCCAGCAGCTCTTGAGCAGGTCCCAGGGTGCTGGGCTGGTACAAGCTCAGCGTGATGGGAGAAGGACAAGGACAGCGGCCTGTGGGGCAGGGACAGCCTGCACTGAGAGCTTTGGGGGTGCTTGGGGAGATGGCAAAGGAGGGGCTGGTGGGGGATGTGTGCCCCATACCAGCTCTGGATCACCCAGTGGGGTGCAGTCCCCTCCTGCCCCTGCACTGCCATCCCCTCTCCTGGCACACATTGCTGCCCCTCTCCCTCCCGGGGGTGCTCTGCTCTGGATCCCTGCAGAGCTGGGCCACACGGCCTGGGCTTATCTCAGCAGGGTGTTTGCTGTGCCCTGGTGCTGACAAAGCCCGTGGCTGGGGTGAAACTGTGTTCAATAAACAGCAGAGGAAGAACAGGATGATGCAAAGCGGGGCTGTCGTCACCGTGAAACCCTCCTCAGGCTTGGCACTGCTGGAGGAAACACCCGAGGCAGTCCTGCCCCCAGTGCCAGGGCCCAGTGGTGCTTCAGGAGGGGCTGGCCTTGCTGCAGCTTTGTGTTTCAGTTTGGTTTTTGCCTTTCTTTGAATACACGTGTGTTTATTTACATAAGGTCTGTGTCAGAAGGCCGAAGGCAGGGTCCCTGTGCCGGGGGGGGCCCAGCCTCTCCTCTGCCCCTTGGGGAGCCCTGCCCATGGGCTGAGCCCTGAGAAATTTCATTTTTGGGCAGAACTCAAGCCCAGGAGCTGCTGGGAAGCAGTGAGTGTTGTGGGGCTGCTTCTGGCAGGGCTCCACGGCTGCTCCTCCTGCAGGCCCGGGTCTGGGCCTCTCCCCAAAATCACTTCCAGCTGAACATTCGGGAATGGGTGGACACGTGCAAACAGAAGAGCAGCTCTGGGATGTAGGTGTGGGGAATCCAGAGCTGTCAGAGGGAGCAGGAAGGTCAGGCAGGGTTGTCCCCAGGGTTGGTGTGAGGCTGCTGGAGCCAGGGACCCGGGGAGATGCTCTGGGTGCTCTCTGGTCCCTCTGACACCCAGGGCAGCCCTGGCTGTGGCTGCAGGCTGCTGGAGGCAGCTCCGTGCAGGGCTCTGGTGATCAGGGGTTTTTTCAAGCTCTGCCTGTGGGAGGGAAGCACAAAGGACATAGGTCAGCCCCGAGTTAATGGTTTACATCAGTGTTTACTTCGGTGTTAATCACACCTGCAAATATCAACCGCTTCCTATCACAAGAGCACATGTGTGCTTTTCCGCTGGGCCCAGCTCCAGCCCGGCCAGGGGAGAGCTGCCCCGGCCCTCGGCTCTGCTGGCAGGGGAAGGTGAGGGTGCTGTGTGGGGCAGGCCCACTGGCTGTGCCTGGGAAGATCTCCACCCACCCTGTGGCTCCTTCTTTCCCTTCCACTTGGTGTTGTGTGGGTAAAAGGCCCCGGGAGAGGCGGCAGAGGGGTGTGGGGTCAGGGCTTTGGTTTGCAGGGAGCATCTGAGCATCCCTGCCCAGAATGGCTCCATTCAGAGCGGGGCTGTGGCTTCTTCTGGCCCCGAGGCAGTCGGTGCTTTCCCTGCTCAGACCCACTGCTGTGGGCAGTGACCTCTCGGACGTCTTTAGAGAGGGATGGGATGAGCTGGGCTGGAGCATTTTGATTGTGACCCCGTTTGTCCCTGTGGGGTTCACGGGGAGGTCCTGGCAGGGTGGTGGCTCTGTCACTCCAGCCAGATGTGGCACAGCAGGACGGGGCACCCCGTGCCCGTGGCTCGTGCCTGGGCTGCTCCTGGAGCCTCCTGGAGAGATGAGCATCGGGTGAGTCAGCCAAAGCCAGCGCTGCTGCTGAGGGCTGGAAGGAAGAGGAGGCTCCCAAAACAAACACATGGGACTGAATAGGCCCCTAATTTTGTTTTTCTCAGATAAATGAAGCTGACACTCTTTATTTCTCTCCTTTAAACACCAGCCCCAGCCTGTTGCTGGGTGTGAGTCAGCGGGGATGCTTCGTGTGCTGCCTTCTTGCCATTTACCTGCTCTGACTTTTCCCCGGGAGTTTTGCAGCCCCTTCCCTTCCCGCCCACCTCTACCTCCTCCCTCCAGCCTCATCCCCAAAGCCTCCACCACGCTGGGACCCTTCCCTCAGCATCCAGGGTGCTGCTCCTGGGTACCCCTTTGGACTCTCCACCTGCAGGATGTGCCAGGAGCGTTCCTGCTGCTGGAGAGGGGCTCTGGCCGGGGGGCAGCACGGGGGGCACGGGCCCCTGGCAGGTGGCTCTTATTTAAACCCGGGCCTCTCTTCTGCTCCTCGCCTTTGTGTGCCTCGAGAGGCTTTTGTTGCCGCCTGAAAAGGCTGAATGGCCGCTGCATCTGTCGCAGGGGGAGAGCGGGGCACGGCAATGCTCAGCAGATGCCCCGGGCAGGGGGGGCTGCGGGGCGGGGGGTCCCGAGCATGGCCCGCCGGGCACGGACCCCACGGGCAGGGGGGCCGGGAGCGGAGCGGGGCCGGGAGCGGAGCGGGGCCGGGAGCGGGGCCGGGAGCAGAGGGGGGCCGGGATCGGAGCGGGGCCGGGAGCGGAGCGGGGTCGGGAGCGGAGCGGGGCCGGGAGCGGAGCGGGGCCGGGAGCGGAGCCGGGAACGGAGCGGGGCCGGGAGCGGAGCGGGGCCGGGAGCGGGGCCGGGAGCGGAGCGGGGCCGGGAGCGGAGCGGGGCCGGGAGCGGAGCGGAGCCGGGAGCGGAGCCGGGAGCGGAGCGGAGCCGGGAGCGGAGCGGGGCCGGGAGCGGAGCGGGGCCGGGAGCGGAGCGGGGCCGGGAGCGGAGCGGGGCCGGGAGCGGAGCGGGGCCGGGGCTTGTGCAAGGCTGGCGGGGCAGGAGCTGCCCCTGCCCTGCCCCGGCCGCATCCTCCGCCCCTTGCGACATCGCCCGCAGCAGCGCTGCGACATCTGCCTCGCTCCGAGCCGCTCCTGGCGGGGGTTTCAGCTCTCCCCAGCTCACGCAGCCTCTTCATGCCTGGCTGGCTGCTCGGCTCGGGCCGTGCAGCGGGCAGGCTCTCTCTCCCCGAGCTCACCGCCGTGCTGCGGGTGCTGCCCGGAGCGCTGCGATCGCTCAGGCTGCGAGAATGCGGCCGAGCAGCTCCAGCGTGTGCGTGTCAGCTCGCCTTTGCTCGGCCTCGCTTGCCTCTCCTGCCTTGCTCCTTCTCATCTAAACAATCCTCTCTTGCTGGGACCTTTCTCCAACCTTTCCCTTCTCCCCGAGGCGGGAGGAGGTGGAGGATGGAGCCGGCTGTGCCCGTGTGGCTCCAAGCCTCGGTATCCCCGGGCTGTGGTGGCCTCCATCCCTCTGGGAGGTGGGCAGCTGATGCCTGGTGCTCTCCTGCCTTTGCAAACCTCCTCGGATGAAGCCACCCCCGTCAGGAGCAGAGCTGGGCTGGAGGATGGGGCAGGATCCCCCTCCAGAGCCACCTCTGCTCTCTGCCTTTCCTCGGGCAAAACAAAGGTGAGGATGAGGCTTTCCCCTGTTCTGCTGGGGCTTCAGCCTCTCTGTGGCTCCCTGGGCGTGGGCAGAGCAGCAATGAACCCCAGGCTGGGAAAGTCCCGTCACCAGGGCAGCAGGGCAGGTTGTGGTGGGTGTAGGCAGCGGGGACGGGGTTAATGTGAAGGTTTATGTAAGAGCCCCGATGATGTGGGGGAGGCTTCCTGGGCTGCACCTTTAATTGTTGCTACCTTGTGGTTCAGCCATGAATTTCCCTCTGTTTGGTAACACAATTCCTCTTCGGGACTCGTGATTTTATTTCTCTTCTGCAGCTCATAAACAGCAAAAGCGGAACCGAGCTTTGCTGCTGCCGTGTCCTTCTGCTGCCCTCTCCCTCCTGGCAGGGGCTGGGGTGGCTTTGTGCTCCTTACCTGTGGGCTCCCCAAGTGTTCTGGCGTTACAGGCTCGGTTCAGTCCGGGGAGAGGTGGGAGCAGCCTGTGCAAAGCTTCCAGCACTGCCCCTACACATGTGTAAAGCAGCTGACGCCAGTTGGCAGCGAGTTTGCAGGGGAAGATTAGAAGAGGAAAATCCTCTGAAGAGAAACCCTTTTGCTTTATTAGGAAAAACTGTTCCTTGCCCTGCGCTAGCCGGGTCAGGGGAATCCAAAGCCTGTGTGTGGGATCCAGGCAGGGGGAAGCTCTGCTTTGCCTCCCTGCTGATAACTTGGGGGATGACAGCCTGCCTCTCCTCGCTGTAGGTTCATTCTTACTGCAACTCAAGAAATTTGTTTTAACCCCTGTGGTGCAGACAGGTCCTGAGGGGAGCTCCTGGGGTGGTTTGGGGCCTGGGTACCCCCTGCAGGTCCTGCTGGAGGGGTGGGTGCTGCATGGCCTGTGCTGTTCTGCTGGGGACTGAGGAGAATCGGCTGGGATCAAAATCCCCACGGAAATAAAACCACCCTGCCTGCAGGAGCAGCTGGAGCACGCGGGGTCACTGGGGTGCAGCCCTGGAAAATGGACAGCTCAACACTCCAGTGTGAGCCTGATCCTCACTGTCCATAGAAATTGCTGTGGGAGGTGAGATTTTCCTCTTGGACAGGGATGTCTGGGTGTGCTGGGCTCGCTGAGGGGCACCCACAGCGAGGAGGGACAGGAGGGACAGTGGGACAGGAGGGACAGTGGGACAGTGTCCTCAGTGACCTCCTGCCGTGCCAGGGGAGGAGGCAGCTTCCTTTTCCAACCTGTCATGACTCATGGAACATCATCCCAGGAGGAGGCGGCCAGACTGAATCAGTGGTGCCTGAGGACACGAGAGGGAACAGGTGAGCGTGGGCAGCTCCAGCCCCTGCTTTGCTCCAGACCTTTCCTTCCTTCCTTCCTCGTGCCCACCCACCTGTGCTGTGCTTGTCCTGAGGTGATGGGGGGGAAATTCAGCTCCGTGTGGTGCTGAGCTCTTCCTTGGAGCCGAAGCTCATTTTCGATGCCTGCAGGAGCAGTCTGAGCCTGGGTTTGGGTTTGGGTTTGCTCAGCCTGTCCTCAGCCCTGATGAGCTGTTTTGTTTTCAGGAGTTGCTTCCAAGGTTTGTCTTTCCAAGATGGGAAGAAGCCCAGAGGTGCTGCTGGAGCTCGTGAGGAGCTTTTGCTGCTCTCGGGGTTCTGAGCACTTTGGGCTGGGCTGTGCCATCCCCTGATGGGAGCAGAGTGGGAGCCCTCGGCCTGGGGGCTCTAATGAGGCTAATGAGGGGGTTTAGAGGAACACAGAACTCATTTCTCTCGCAGCATGGGAAGGCTCCTGGGGGAGCTGGGCTGAGCCAAGGCACAGGATGGCAGCAGACGCTGTCTGCCCAAATCTCGGAGGTGCCAGGCTGCAGGGAGGGCAGCTGGAATGCGGCTGGGAGCTGAATTTCCTCCCTAACTGCCAGCAGGGTGGAGCGGCTCTTTCCCTGCTCTCCCTCCTTTCCTGCAGGGAGGTGCCCCAGTGGGAGGCAGAGATGGGAGAGGGCAGAGCTCTGGGCTATGGGATGGGATGGGGCTCTCAGCTCTCCAGGCTGTCCCCGTCCCCTGAAGGGACACGGGCGCTCTGTGCCCGTGAGCTGCTGTTTGGAGATGTGCTGCGAACCTGCAGCACCCAGCAGCCGCCATGGGAAAAGGATGCAGCTCCTCCCGTCTGAATCCTGCCCGGATTTGCTCCGAGGTGGTGGCAGAGCTTCCTCCGCAGCGCTGCCCTTGTGCCCTGCCCGGGGACACTTGTGTAACTCGGGGATCCGGTTACTGCCCGCGGCAGCTGCCCAGCCCTCCTCTCCTGCAGGAGCAGGCAGGGAGTGCAGCGTTTTCGCCGGAAATGATGAAGAGTTTGATCTCCTAGGAGATCCAGGAGATCTCTTGTTTGGAAGGGGAGCAGGACATAAGAGCTGGAAAAGCTGAGCTGAGAGCAGCTGTCCGAGTTCAGCAGCTCATCCCAGCTGCTGCCATCAAAGGGTTAACCCTGCCTGTGTTCCAGGTGACTGGGTTCCAAAATCTGCTGGTGTGGGATGGGGGCAGTTCCTCCTTGCTGAACCTCGGGGGAAACACGAGGTGGTTTTCCCATCCCAGCCTCCAAACCTTGCAATTCCCGGCATCCCAGGGCCCAGGGAGCCGGTGCCGGTGCTCAGGGCAGGAGCTCTGGTGCAGCAGGTGATGCTGGGGCTGTGGGCTGCCTCTGCCATGGCCTGTCCATCCCCACCTCCCTCCTGCAGCCTCTGTGCATCTGGCCTTCAGCCGGCCCCGGGAACATTTCCTAAATTAACCAAATCGTCCCCTTAACGAGGCTTAATCTGCTCCTCTCCAAGCCTCTCCATGCCTCTCCATGCAAAGCCAGCAGGAGAGGGAGCTGGATCACAGCTGGGTGTTCCGAGAGCTCTGGGGCAGCTGTTTGCTCCTGGAGGTTGTCTGGGTACAAAAACAAATGTCAGGGCCGTGCTGGTGCAGGTAATGGAGGCTGCTGCCTCCCTACTTCATTAGAAATCCAATTAATCTCCTATAAAAGCGCTCGGAGTGGCCTCTCAAAACGGGATGTATTGTGCTGTACCTCTGCTGTTTGTCTTGTGCAGAATGATGTTAACTAGCTGCTTCCTGCTGGTCCATTTTCCTGGCACATAATTACAAATTGTTTTGTTTTTCTCTTTTCTCTTCGGCTTCCTGGCTCCCCACGCCAGGCTCTTCAGAGTGGGGCTGCAAACAGCCAGGCTTTTCTCCAGTCCCCTTTGCAGGGCTCCTCGGGGGGCTGGTGTTACTCTTACTTATGGTTTTGGCTTCTGCAGGATCCCGTTTTTAGGGCAGTTAAGCAGTAGAGGAGCGAGGAGGGGCTGTCCCACCTCCTGCCCTGTCTCCTCCTGCCCCGAGGCTGTCGGTGCCAGTGATGCCAAGGCTTGGCTTTGGCCACTGTGCTCCTTGCTGATGGTTTGGGGCCAGCAGCTGCCCAGCTGCACAGGTCCCCCCAGGCTTCCTCTGCCTGGGCAAGCAGGAGAGCTGAGGAGGTGGGAGAGGTGTGACCAAAGCCTGGGGGTAGAGTTTTGGGTGGGTGGCTGGAGGGCAGGTCCTGTCTGTGCCTTTCCCCGTGGGAGGGATGGCCGCTGTTCCAGGCAGGAATGGATGGCCGCTGTTCCAGGCAGGAGTGCAAATCCCCGGGGTTTCTCTGCCGGGGCAGCACCATCAGTGAGTGTTTCGTCTGTAACCGGGCAGTGTGTGGGTTTTGGGAGTTAATCCCTGTTCCTGTGAAACCCCCGCTGTGCTGGGCACCGCCTGGGTCCTGCAAAGCATCTGGGGCTGCTGCTGCTCAGCTCCTGGAGCCTGTCAGGGACAGGTCAGAGGGGTCAGAAGGACTTTTCTGTCTCAATCCTGGTAAAATGAGCAAAGCTGCTGTTTCCTGCAGGGTGGGGGTGTTTCCACATCCCCCTGCTCACTGCTGCTCCGAGGGGCAGAGCTGCTCCCGAGGCTGAGCCCGGCCCCACAGGCTGCTGGAGACAGGAAGGAAAACGAGCTGTGCTCAGGATAGACACGTTTGTTGTTCTATATTTAGGAGCACAATAATTAAGGCTGGTTGTTTATCCTGACAAGCATCATAATTAATAGTCTATGGCAGACAAGCAAATCTCCCTGCACCTGGGAGCTCTGAGCTGTCTTTGGGAAGGGCAGGGGGCTCATTGAGGAGCTGCAGTTTAGGGAACATCTGGGTGTTTGCTTTGCCCCCTCCCCAGGCACGGGGGCTGGTGGGCTCTGAATCTGTGCTGAGGGAGCTCTCGTGGTCAGGAGGGTCCCGTGGAGCAGCAGGCTGGTGGGTGGGAAATGCTGGCGGACAGCAGAGCAAAGGCAGGGTGAGGATGCTCGGTGGCACCCAGGGGTGCAGCGGTGGCGGTATCAGGGTGCCGAAATTGGCTCGTAAATGCGGTAGCTCTCGCTGGTGGGGCAGCGGGCGGTGGCAGGCAGCCAGAGTAACCTCTCACAGCCTTGGGAGGAAGGGCAGGCTGAGGGCAGGCGGCTTCTCGGAGCTCCCGCTAGATGGGGATGGAGCCTTTGGCAGAGCCTCTCCCCGCGCCCCGGGGAGCGCCCGGCCCGCGCCCCCGCCGCGCTCCGGTGGCCGCCGTGCCGGCCGGGGGCCGTGGCCCGGCTGCCGGGGGGGCTCGGGGCTGACGGGCTGTGGTGTCGCTTCTCCCGCAGATGCTGCAGGACTGCCCCAAGGCCCGCAGGGAAGTGGAGCTGCACTGGCGGGCGTCGCAGTGCGCGCACATCGTCCGCATCATGGACGTGTACGAGAACCTCTACCAGGGGAGGAAGTGTCTGCTCATCGTCATGGAGTGGTGAGCCCGGCCGGGGGCTGCTGGGGGGCTCCACAGCGGGGTGGGCATCCCCGGCCCTGGGCACGGCGGGGCTGCAGCCCCGGGCTGGGCCGGGCGGGGCAGCGGCGCTGGGGGGACGGGACGGGACAGGCGGGGGCTGCGCTGCTCTGAGTCATCCCGGAAAGAGCTCGGCTCCGGGCCTGTGGTTCGCACAGGTGGGTCATAACCAAACTGCCTTTGGCCATCAGAAGCCGGGGGAGGCAGGCACGGGTTCCTGGGGCAGCAGCAGAGCCGAGCCGGCACCCCCGGGGCTGCCCTGGCACCTCCTGCAGCAGCAGCAGCGCCTCTGCCTGGGCTAGGAGCTCGGTGTCGGCCTGGGCCCGAGGAGGAGGGATGAAGGGGAAAGTATTGAAACCACATCCCAACCGCAGCTGTGATTTGATGCAGCTTCCTTGCCAAAACCTCTCCTCTGGCAAGCTGGTAGGTCGCCCGGGGGGGCAGCGGGTGCAGGAGCAGGGCCAGGGCAGGGGCCACAGCAGCCCCCAGGGCAGCTCAGGTGGGGGAACAGGCACCTGAGAACCACCCTGGCACTCTGGGCAGCAAGGGATGGGAAAGGGGTGAGCGGTGGGGAAAGAAAGAACGGCTGAGGGGTAGGAGGAGAGTCCCCAGGACCGAGGGATGCTCTGGGGTAACGCCCATTGCGAGGCAGGATTTGACTTCCAGCAGGAGCAGGGTGTGAATCCATCCTGGCAGGCTCTGGATCCCTCCTCACAGGCTCTGGATCCCTCCTCAGAGGCTCTGGATCCATCCTGGCAGGCTCAGGATCCCTCTGTCTGGCTCTGTGCAGCAGAGGCCCCGAGGGCTGCAGGCTATTGCTATTGCAGATGTGAACGTCAAGGAGATGCTATCGGCACTGGGAAAGCCAAACTGTTCCTGCCTTGGTCAGATAAGGCAGGGCAGGAAGTGCCATTATCCCTGCTCTGGTGGAGAATTCTCCCATTTCCCAGTCCTGATCTCTCTGGGAGCTCTGTTATCACGTGGGTGCTGGGGAGGGAACCCCACCAGAGCACCTCCCATGGGACTGGGCTGTGCTGCAGCCGCTGTCTCGCAGCTCGGGGAGCTCGTGGGACTCTGCTGACGTCTCAGCCGTGCCCTGAGCTTTGCTCAGCACTTCTGTGCTGGGTCATGGTGCTGCTGAGGCAGTTGGCTTGTGAGCAAAAGGAGGCCACAAGTGCTGGGAGAGCTGTCAACCAACTTGAGGCCAGGCTTGCTGCCTTTCCTGTAAATGTGTTTCTGTGGCTGCTGGGGTGACCACGTCCGCCTGTGCCTCTGCCCTGCTCGTCTCGGGAGGGAGGAGGCTCTGAAACGCCCCAGAAACACCAGCCCGAGGGCTTGGATGGAGAAGGGGATTGTTTCCTGCTGGGCAGCAGAGGGTTTGCTGTGGCGTGGACCAGGCCATGTAACTCCAGCTGCTTCTCTTCCAGCTTGGATGGTGGGGAGCTCTTCAGCCGGATTCAGGACAGGGGAGACCAGGCCTTCACAGAGCGGGGTATGCAGCCCAGGCCCTGCTGGCCTTCCCGTCCTCTCCACCCCCTCAGGACTCTTCTGAATCCCCAGCAGAGTTCTGCACTCAGGGAATGAGGGATGGGGGGCAGGGGGCCCTGCTTTTCATGTTCACTTGAGAATTGGGTCAGGGGGTACTTTCTCAGCTGCTCCCACACTCCATCCCTCCCACTCCTGTCAGAAACACCCACCTCCCTCAAAAAAATTAATGGGCTGTGCTTCTCATAGATCTCATTAATCTCATTCCCTCTGGTCAGGAAAAGCAACACAACCCAAACTCTGAGCCCATTGCTCCCTTGCCCTCCCATCCTAAGGGGAAACCTTTCCCAGCTGGATTCCTTTGCTGCCTGGGTGCCCTAAATGGTGCAAGCCCCTCCTAGGTATCGGGGTCAGGGCTGGACTCTGCCCCATCCCTTCCCCTGGAGTTTCTGGGAGCTGCAGGCTCCTTACCCAGGGATGGGGAGTGGCAGAGACTCCAGGGAGAGGGGAACGTCAAGCAGAGAAAACCCCTTTGACCTTGGCCAGGTTCTTTGGCTCCTGGTTTGTGGAGTGACCCAGGGAGTGGTGCCCTTTTTAACTCACTTCTGAAGGCTTCTGATGGTTTCTTTGTTGCTTCAGAGGCATCGGAGATCATGAAGAGCATCGGGGAAGCCATCCAGTACCTGCACTCGATCAACATCGCGCACCGGGACGTGAAGGTACCGCCCTGAGGCCCCCTGGGCAGGCTGAGCCCCCCAGGGCAGGCTGAGCCCCCCCAGGGCAGGCTGAGCCCCCCAGACAGGCTGAGCCCCCCCCGGGCAGGCTGAGCCCCCCAGGGCAGGCTGAGCCCCCCCCCGGGCAGGCTGAGCCCCCCAGACAGGCTGAGCCCCCCCCGGGCAGGCTGAGCCCCCCAGGGCAGGCTGAGCCCCTGGGCAGGCTGAGCCCCCCAGACAGGCTGAGCCCCCCAGACAGGCTGAGCCCCCCAGGGCAGGCTGAGCCCCCCAGGGCAGGCTGAGCCCCCCAGACAGGCTGAGCCCCCTTGGGCAGGCTGAGCCCCCCTGGGCAGGCTGAGCCCCTGGGCAGGCTGAGCCCCCCAGACAGGCTGAGCCCCCCAGGGCAGGCTGAGCCCCCCTGGGCAGGCTGAGCCCCCCTGGGCAGGCTGAGCCCCTGGGCAGGCTGAGCCCCCTTGGGCAGGCTGAGCCCCCCAGGCAGGCTGAGCCCCCCCTGGGCAGGCTGAGCCCCCCTGGGCAGGCTGAGCCCCCTTGGGCAGGCTGAGCCCCCCAGGCAGGCTGAGCCCCCCCGGGCAGGCTGAGCCCCCCAGGGCAGGCTGAGCCCCCCGGGGCAGGCTGAGCCCCCCTGGGCAGGCTGAGCCCCCCAGGCCGTGCCAGGGCCGGGCTGCCCCAGCCCTGCTGCTGCCCCAGCCCTGCCCCTGACCCCGTGTCCGTGCCTGTTCCAGCCCGAGAACCTCCTGTACACCTCCAAGAGGCCCAACGCCGTGCTGAAGCTCACCGACTTCGGCTTCGCCAAGGAAACCACCACGCACAACTCGCTGGCCACGCCCTGCTACACGCCCTACTACGTGGGTGGGTGCCTGGGGGCTGGCCCTGGGGGTCTGCAGGGCTGGGGGGGTTGGAGGGTGCCCTGGAGCTCCAGCCCATCACCTCTGCATCCAGCCTGGAGCCTGAGCTGGGGGCGACGCTGCCCCGCTCCAGGGTGCTGCGGGTGGCCCTTGGTGACTCTGGGGGGTGGCAGAGCCCTCTCACCCGGTGCTGACACTTGGGTTTAGGGTTTCCTTTCTGCCTTTACCAGCTCCAGAAGTGCTGGGCCCGGAGAAGTACGACAAGTCCTGTGACATGTGGTCCCTCGGTGTCATCATGTATATTCTGTGAGTGCGAGGGCTCCTCCCGCTCCTGCCGGGCTCAGCTCCCGCTCCTGGCCCTGCCTTGTGCCCTGTGGGTGCTCCTGGGGGGTTTGGGGTGGCACATGGACTCTGTTTCCCTCCTGGTGCAGGCTGTGCGGGTACCCCCCCTTCTACTCCAACCACGGCCTGGCCATCTCCCCGGGCATGAAGAAGCGAATCCGGATGGGGCAGTACGAGTTCCCCAACCCCGAGTGGTCCGAGGTGTCCGAGGAAGGTCAGTGTGCTCCTGGGGTGGCCGTCCCCAGCCTGGGGTCTCCTTCTGAGGGCTGGGGGGAGCCTGGCCGTGCCAGGGGTCACCTCTCAGCCCCTCCACCTCTGCTGGAGAGGCTTTTGCTGCAGGGTTTGTGCAGGGGGAGGGGGTGGCACAGAGGGGTGCAGGGGTTTTGGGGCTGGAGCTCCTGAGCCTGCCCAACCCCTGCAGTGAAGCAGCTGATCCGAAACCTGCTGAAGACAGACCCGACCCAGCGCATGACGATAACGGAGTTCATGAACCACCCCTGGATCATGGTGAGCCTGGGGCAGGATGGGCTGGGTCCTTGGGATGGGGGGGGGTCCATGGGCTGGGCTGGGATGGGATGGGATGGGATCCATGGGATGGGACAGATGGGGTCCATGGGACGGGATGGATGGGATGGGATGGATGGGATGGGATGGATGGGATGGGATCCATGGGATGGGATCCATGGGATGGGATGGATGGGATAAGATCCATGGGATGGGATCCATGGGATGGGATCCATGGGATGGGATGGATGGGATCCATGGGATGGGATCCATGGGATGCCTGTGGCTCCCAGCTGACGCTCCTCCCCTCTCCTGGCAGCAATCCATGCAGGTGCCCCAGACCCCGCTGCACACCAGCCGTGTGCTGAAGGAGGAGAAGGACCTGTGGGAGGATGTGAAGGTAAAAGCTCTCCCTGTCCCTGCCTGCCATGCTCTGCACGCTCTGTCCCCTGGGGAACGTCCTCTCCTGTGGTCCTGCAGGCCAGGCTCGCTCCCTGTCCCTGAAGTGTTCAAAGCTGTGCCAGTGTGGCACCTGGGACATGGCTCAGTGGTGCAGTGGCTGTGTTGGGTTACCCACGGAATCCTGGAATGGTTTGGGTTGGAAAGGGCCTCAAACAGGGCAGGGACACCTCCCCTTGCCCCAGGCTGCTCCAGGCCAGCCTGGCCTTGGGCACTGCCAGGGACCCAGGGGCAGCCACAGCTGCGCTGGGAATTCCATCCCAGGGCCTCCCCACCCTCCCAGGGCACAGCAGGGTTGGGCTCAATCATCTTGGAGGCTTCTCCAGCCTGAACCACTGCAGGGTCCCAGCTGGGTGTGGGCAGTGCTGCCTCTGTGCCTGGGAGGGAGCTGGGAAATGTGGCAGTGGC
The DNA here is from genome assembly GCA_016584745.2 of Phylloscopus trochilus trochilus. Lineage (NCBI taxonomy): Eukaryota > Metazoa > Chordata > Aves > Passeriformes > Phylloscopidae > Phylloscopus > Phylloscopus trochilus. Next base: position 7,115,333 of record WQNJ02000024.1, on the reverse strand, counting down.
TGCTCAGGCCCCGCTGCAATTCCTTCTCAGCTGCCCTGGGGAGCCCGGGGGGCTTTGCTGACGGCCCTGTGCCCCTGCCCGCAGGAGGAGATGACCAGTGCCCTGGCCACCATGAGGGTGGACTACGAGCAGATCAAGATCAAGAAGATCGAGGATTCCTCCAACCCTCTGCTGATGAAGAGGAGGAAGAAAGCCAACCCCCCCGAGCCCGCCGCGCTGCCCCACTGAGGGCCCCCGCCCGCCGGCCCCCCAGAAAGCAATAACTATAAATAGATATATTTTTTAAGGAAAAAAAAAGACAAAAAGAAAACAGACTGTTCTCTCCAGCGCATGGAATTCAGACATTTATACCAGACTAGTTATTTTTAGCTACTCACCCGTGTTCCTGGCCCTCCTGGAGCAGGTGGGGAGGTCCCCCCCACACCCACACCTGCAGCCAGGCCTTTCTGTCCTGTAGGTGAACGCCGCCAATAATTGGATTTTTTATTTCTCTTTTGTGAAGCAGTTTTGATTTATATATATATATATTATTTTTTTTTCTTCCTCCTCCTTCCTTCCAAAGACACGGAAACTCCTGTGGTGACCTTTTTAGGGTGTATAACGTATAAATATTTTTTAAAAACTACTGTAGAGCTTAAGCCCAGGCAGCGTGCTCCCTGTGCTGGCTGCAGGCAGGGAGAGCTGCCCTGGGGGGTCCCTGTGACCACCAAATCAACCACGGGAGCCAAAAAGCAGCCCCAGCCCTCCCTGAGCCCCTGGACCTGCCTGGCAGCGCCGTCTGTCTGTCTGTGTGGGCTGTGTGTCTGTCCCTGGAGCTGCTCCTGCCTCCCCTGGGGGGCAGCTCTGACCTCAGGGGTGGGCAGGGGGGTGGGGGCTGTCCTGGCCCCCCCAGCCCCACAGGGATGTGGGGGCTGTCCTGCCCCCCAGCCCCATAAGGATGTGGGGCTGTCCTGGCCCCCCCAGCCCCATAAGGATGTGGGGCTGTCCTGCCCCCAGCCCCACAGGGATGTGGGGGCTGTCCTGGCCCCCCAGCCCCATAAGGATGTGGGGCTGTCCTGCCCCCCAGCCCCGCAGGGATGTGGGGGCTGTCCTGGCCCCAGCCCCACAGGGATGTGGGGGCTGTCCTGCCCCCAGCCCCATAAGGATGTGGGGGCTGTCCTGCCCCCCAGCCCATCCCCATCCCCATCCCCATCCTGGCCCGGGCAGGGGCTGCCCCAGGCCCTGGGGACAGCGGGTGGCCGGGGAGGGGCGGAGGTGGCACAGCTGGAGCTGGGAGGGCAGCACTGACCCCTCCCTGGGGTGGCTCCTGTGGCTGCTCTGAAGTCTTTAGTCCATGAATTATTATTATTAATATTATTATTGTTTGTCACGATGTTTCACTTTGTTAAATGTGTTTGAATGGGAAAAAAACAATTTTCTAAGGCGATGTTTAGTTTTTAGGCCATCTTTTAGACTCTGTATGGAATTTTAATTTGTTTTGAAAACTGGTTTTTATCCCTTTTTTTCTTTTTTTTTTCTTTTTTTTTTTCTTCTTTTTTTTTTTTAATTTTTTTTTTTATTTTTTGCCTGTTGGCTTATACTAATCTTCCCGGTCTGCTCTTCAGTCCTTTGGATTAAAGACACTTAAAGAGTCACCCAGTCTCTCCTGTTGCTTGTGTGGCTGTGAAGAACCCCCCGGTGCTCCAGCTGCTCTCCCTGCATCCTAAAATTGCTCTTTTTTCCACCAGAAAGGCTGAGCTCCCCAGGACCTTCTCCGGGGACACAACATCCCTTTGTCTGGGGACAGCTGCTGGAGCTCGGGGGCTGCTGCACAGGGACTGCCCTGCCCAGCACGGGTCACCCCCGGGGCTGGGGCTGTGGGATGTGTGGGGTGGTGTGATGATGGTTTGGGATGCCGTGGGATGCCGTGGGATGCTGTGATGATGGTTTGGGATGGTTTGGGATGCTGTGGGATGCTGTGATGATGGTTTGGGATAGTTTGGGATGCTGTGGGATGCTTTGGGATGCTGTGGGACTCACAGGACACGTGGCCGCGGGTGCCGGGGGCGAGCAGGACCCGCAGCGTCCCTGCTTTGGGGAAAGAGCAGGGGGTGCGGCTCAGACTGGAGAGGAGCAGGTTCAGTGGGATAGTGGGGAAATCCTTCCCTGGGAGGGTGGGCAGGGCTGGCACCTGGCTCTGTCCCGGGTTTATCCCCGGCTCTGTCCCGGCTCTGTCCCGGCTCCATCCCCGGCTCTGTCCCGGGTCCATCCCGGCTCCATCCCCGGCTCCATCCCCGGCTCTGTCCCGGGTCCATCCCGGTTCTGTCCCGGGTTTATCCCCGGCTCTGTCCCGGCTCCATCCCCGGCTCTGTCCCGGCTCCATCCCCGGCTCTGTCCCGGATCCATCCCGGCTCTGTCCCGGCTCCATCCCGGCTCTGTCCCGGGTCCATCCCCGGCTCTGTCCCGGGTTTATCCCGGCTCTGTCCCGGGTTTATCCCCGGCTGTCCCCGGCAGAGAAGCGCAGCCGCTGCAGGCAGGCGGCGGTGAGGCACAGGCAGAGCTGTGAAGCTCGGGCAGGATTTTCCATCCCCCGAGGGCTTGCGCAGGTTCAACGTTTTGGAAAAAACCAAAAGATTCTCTAAACAAACGCAATCCTGGTAAGGAGCCCCGGGGCTGCCTCGGGCGGGATGAGGTTCAGGTTTCCTTTGTTACCGAGGTCCTGTTCTGGAAATTACGGGGCTCACTGACACAAATCTCGACTCCGGCGGGAAGGTTTGGGGTTCGAAATGTTCTCTGTGTGTGTCTGGGGAGGGAAGAGCAGGGCGGGCACCGACGGCCGATCCCCCTCCGGGCCTGGCAGAGGCCGTCAGTGGACAGCAGCTCTCCCGGGGTGCTCCTGGAGCTTCCCAGGCTTTCCGGGACATCCCAACCCCTGGAAGAAGCCGTGCCCGTGGGGTCACCCCCTGCACCCTCCCCTGCCCCTCCCTCCCCAGCAGAAATGTCCCCCTGGATGGGGTTTTACCCCCAGGCTCTCTCTCTCTGTCGCTGCTTTCAGTGCGGGGTGGGTGACACCCGGGGCTGTTTCTGTGAAGCTGTTGGTGCTACAGGGAAGCGCTGGGGCCCTGTGGGTGGGGGTGAGAACGGGCTTACTCACACGGGGCCGCAGTTTGCTGCTTTTAGATTTGAAACCGGAATTTTGGGGCAGATCTGCTCACGAGGCGCTGTAAATAAATCGGCTGGAGAGCAGCAGAGGGGGCAGAGGAGAGGCGCTGGAGTTCTGGGGCCTCTGTGTCCCCGGGATCAGGTGAGGGTGGGAAGAGCAGCGGGAAGGGCTCCGGCTTTGTCTGGGGAGCTCAGCCCTGGGGCAGAGCAGGAGCAGTGGGGTCGGGAGGCGATTTTGGCTGCCAGGCCTGGGGCTGCTGAGCAGGCAGCGCTCTCAGGGGGAGGATCCCCAGCAAAGAAACCCAACTTCTGTGGGATAACAAAACCAGAAACCACCACCTTTGATCTCTGCCCCGGCTTGGTGCTCTTCCTGTAACACCCAGACTGCCACTGAGATTGGCAGGAACTGCATCAGCCCCGGGGGCTCAGGAGCCGTGCCGGGGCTCGCTGCAGGGTTGGGGAGGCAGGAGGAGCAGAAGGCTGAGTCTGAGAGTGGTTTTTAACCCAGACACTGGTATTTTGGGCTTAGCTGATGCTGGGACCTGAGGGATCTGCAGAGCTGCACACCCGACACAGCTCAGGCTGCAGGCTGGAGAGACACCGGCTGATGCTGCCGCCGGGATTCTGGCAGGAATTCGCTCACCTGGAGGACCTGTGATGGTGCCCTGGATCTCCCAGCTCTCCGAGCTGCCATTTGGGCCATTTCCCTTGTGTTTTTGAGCCGTGCATCCTGGCGCTGCTGCGGGCCGGGCTCCAGCGATGGGAGGCGCTGCTGGAGGGTGCGGTGTGGCCGGGTCGGGGGATTGCTCCTCCCGCCGTGTTTCCCGGCCGTGGTGCTTGGTGAGAAATTTGCTTTTGCCTGTGCCCACCCCGGCTTTCCCCCCGCCGGGCCGGTAACAGCAGCGGGGGCTCCCCGGTGCTCCCCCCCGGCTGGGTCTGTGCCCGGCGCGGTGCCCCCGGCACGGCCCGCAGGGACAGGACGGAGGCTGCTTTCCTCAGGGACTCTTTATTAGCAAAAACAAAAGGTTTCTTTTCGCACCGATACACAGGAGAGAGTCCAGCCGGTGACAGAGGCCGCGGGGCCGCCCCGGGGCGGAGCTGATGCTGTCCCTGGCCCCGGGGCTCTCCCCGCACATCGGGGCTGTTCGCGAGCACAGCCTCGGCTCAGCGGGAGCTTAACGTGCCCCGGCAAGAGGCTTTATTCCGGTTTTACTGAAGTTGGGCTGAGCTGCCAGCAGGAGGAGCGGCGCACGGGGCAGCGCCCCTGCCCCGCTCCGGGGCATCGCATCCCGCGCTGCGGGCAGGAATTCACTCCCCAGAAGGCCCCACAAGGAGCAAACCCGGTGTAGATAAGCTCTCCTCGGCCGGGGCTGGCACAGCAAACAGTTCCCAGTGTCGGAAATCAAACCTCTCCGGGGCTGTCCCCCGGCTCAGCCCCCAGATCAGCCGCTCCCGGGGGCACCGCGGCTGCTCCCGCCGCTCTGGGGGTTCAAACCCAACCCCACCGTGGGCGTGCTGGGGGCAGCCCCGGGGATTTGAATGCAAATTACCTGAGCCACCTTAAAATGGTGGTTAATTGAACTAATTAAACATCCTTGGACAGCGGTAAAACAGGGAGTGAAACCCAGCCAGAGGCTGGAAAGAGCAGGGTTAACTTCGGAAAGTGCAGAGTGGCCGACCCAGCAGCTCTGGAAGGCAGACACTGAGCAATGTTTAAATCAAGTTCCATCAGAACCAAACGTTTCATTCCTATTAATATTTTTTTTTTTTAATTTAGTCTGGACTAATCTACAGGCTGAAGTCTAAAGTGGAGTCAACCAAGCTTTTTGTTACTGTGGCTTTTTCTCCCCCTAAACATAAACCCACCTGATTGAATAAATAATTAGAGATACAGGTTATGAAGAGAGGGTCATTTGCCTAAAATTAAATTTTGTCGAACTCAGAGCTGGCCTTGCTCTGAGTGGAATTCACTGGGGCTAAGCTCAGCTCATTGTCTGCCCTTCAGAAAAATGCTTCTTTGGCTGTTCTGAAGCGATGAATAAAACAGCACTACAATAAACCACATGAAAATATTGAACAATAAATAGGAATTTACAAGCTCACCGTTCCTTTCTTCAAAACATACTGTAAACATCAACACTGAGGTATTAGAAGTAATAAATAATAAATTCATCTATTAAAAAAATAACTCTTAAATACAATATTAAGCTGGAAGTTATTGACCTGAACCTGGAGATAACTTAACTCGAGCTCTTGCAGCCTGAAGTGATTTTTAAAGGAGTAGCAGGATTTGGTGTGGAAGATGCAGAGCCGGGGCTGCTCTCAGCTCCTTCCCCTCATTGTTAAATACTTCTCGATGTAGTTGATGAAGATGTCGAACTCTCCCATGGCCTTGTAGATTCCGTTCTCGTTCATCTGCAGGGGGGGCAGCAGCCGCGTTCAGTGGCTGGAACGCCTGGACGAGCCCCCCTTCCCCGGGCACCCCCAGCTCCTCCGCCCGCCCCCTGGGCATTCCAGCCCTCCCACCCTTCCGCCGTCGCTCTCTGCATCCCTCTGCTGCAGGATTTTGTGTCATTAAAGACTTTGTTTGGATCCCGTTCTCCCCTCCGAGAGCCGCGGCAGCCGGCTCGTCCCCGCCCGGCCCCGGGGGTGGGCTCACCCTGCTGAAGGTCTCCTTGATGTTCCTCATGCTCCTGCTGCTCTCCTCGCACGTGAGGAACCTGTGCTGCAAGGGGCAGAGCAGCGGCTCAGCCGGGGCCGTGCTGGTGGCTGTCCCCCGCTCCTGTCCCTTGTCACCTCCCCTCTGGGGCAGCGATCCCAGCTGCTCTGCCCCGCGCCGCGATGGGAGTGACCCCGCCTGGGCTCTCAGCCTGTCCCCAGCCCCGTGTCCCCGCTGCCAGCCCCTGGGGACAGCGGCGACCCGTCCGGGACAGGCTTTGTCCCCTCCGGCTGCAGTGACGGCTCACGGGCACGCCGGGTGTGGTTTCAGCAGCTCCAGCACCCAGGTAAGGGACGGATCTCCTCCCGCCCTCCTTTGTCTCTTCAGGCAGGCGCTGATTTGCAGGGCTGGCTGCAAGGAGTGCTCCTGCACCCCATCCCTGAGCTGATGGGAGCCCAAACCCCACCCCGGAGCCTGCCTGGATCCCTGCTCCATCATCCCTGAGCTGATGGGAGCACAAACCCACCCCGGAGCCTGCCTGGATCCCTGCTCCATCATCCCTGAGCTGATGGGAGCCCAAACCCCACCCCGGAGCCCTCCTGGATCCCTGTACCCCATCCCTGAGCTGATGGGAGCCCAAACCCAGCCTGGATCCCTGCTCCATCATCCCTGAGCTGATGGGAGCCCAAACCCACCCCGGAGCATCCCTGCTCCTCCAGCCCAGCCCATCCCATCGCACGGCCAGCCCTGCCCTGCCCTGCCCCGGGCAGCCTCCGCCGGCCCCGGCAGTGCCCCGGCGCCGCTGCCGCGCACTCACACAGCGCCTCATGGTGGCTCTCAGGCTCAGCAGGAGGTTGCCCAGGTCGCCCACGCTGTGCTGGTGCTGGGTGCTGGTCCTCATGGCGCTGGGCAGCACCTCCTCCATGTAGAATCCCATCATCTCCGACACCGAGCGGCAGCCCAGGCTGCCCTGGGGACAGCAGGGGAAGGGGACGGTTGGGGACGGCCACCAGCCCCGGGCCTGGGTTTGGGCAGAGCTGGGCTTGGGGCTTTGTACACCCCAGGGCAGGGTTTAGGGGTCTGTAGACCCCTGGGTTTAGGGGTTTAGGGTCTGTACACCCCTGGGTTTAGGGTCTGTACACCCCTGGGTTTAGGGTCTGTACACCCCTGGGTTTAGGGTCTGTACACCCAGGGCCGGGCGTGCAGCCGGTGCCAGCCCTGTCACAGCCGCACGTGTCCCTGCAGGGTGGCACGGCCAGCCTGGCGTGACAGCAGCGCATGGCCCAGATTCCAGCCAGCTTCCCTTCTTACGAAACGCCTGCCCAAGGATGGGGGAGGAGGAGGAGGAGGTCGCGAGGGAGTGAGATCTTACCTTGAATTCCTCCAGCAGGTCAGAGCTGAGCAGCTGGACGCTGAGGTCCTCATCCTTTGATTGCTGGGGGAGGATGGAATTGAAAAATGAGCTTTTCCGGGCAGGCTGTCAACCCTTTCCATTGGCCCTCAAATGATCCTCCCCTTGTTTGCATTTCGGGTCTCCCTGCAGCACAGGGCACCCAGTGAGCAGAGCACGGTGACACCGGGCAGGCTCTGGCAGCACAAGGACTGGGGGGTCAGCCCAGCAAAAGGTGAAATCACAGCCTTTGGTGCCGCTGAATTTGGTGAAGTGACACTCCCGGGGCTGAGCTGGAGCCGCTCCCTCCCAGGGTGAGGGTGCTGCTGCCCGAGGGCAGCAAAGCTCTGCAGGGAGGTGCCAGAGCCCCTGGCAGCCCCTGGGAGCCACCCCGGCCCCTCTGCCAGGGCAGCGGGGCTCAATCCCCCCGGGCTCACAGTCACCCCTGGGAGCCTCCAGCCCATGGGGAAAGGGGAGTTTGTCCTCGTGGTGCCTCTGCTGCTCCTGCGGTGGGATGGGCTGGCACCACCCAAAGCATTAAAGGCTTAAAAGCTGCCCTGAGAGGTTAAAAATATTCCTTCCCAGCCTCATCTGGGAGACTGGCAGCCAGCTCTGCATCTGAAACCTTGGCCGGGTGTGTTTGATGACAAATACAAGCCATGAGTTTAGCCTGAGGTTTAATCTGGAGAATCCCCGTGTTTTATTGCTGAGGCACAGGGACAGGGATGGAAGCAGGGCTGTGACCCAGCACCTCCAGCAGCTCCAGCCTGGCAGATGCTCCGAGTGCACCGTGAGCAGCAGCACCGCTCAGGGCTCCGTGGGGCAGAGCAGGGACCTTGCACGGGCACCAGGGGCTGCTGTGCCCCCCACTCATCACACACCCCGTGCAGCTTCTGGGGTTCTTGCAAAGAGAAAAGTCTGTAGCAAAAGGTTTCCCTTTTCACCTGGCGCTGACTTCAGCAGGGCTGGACCTTGTTGCCCTGAAGAAAGAATTATTTCCTTCCTATTAATTCAGTGATGAACTTGGTTTGCTGCATTTCGGGGGAGGCTTGCCTAGAAGGGTTTGCAGAGGTTCATTGTGAAACCTCGAGCTCATTGTCATTAAAACTAGGAAGGAAAGCCCGGCAGATTTTCTCTCAGTGAGCAGCGAGACCGAGCTGCTCCTGCTCACCCAAAACACAACTCAGCCAAATCATTTCTGCTGGGAGGAAGCTCTTCCCCCTCCTCCAGATCCCAGCGCTCTGCAAGAAACGCAAAACGAGAAGACAAAAGCGACGATACTTACAAAATAATCCTTGATTTCCTCAAACTTGACCCTCAGCTCCTTGAGCTTGGTGGGCAGGAGCTGGGGGAAGTGCAGGCAGGAGGGCTGGGCGCGGGCAGGCGCGGTCCCCAGCAGCAGCAGCAGCAGCAGCAGCAGGGGCAGGGGCAGCAGGGGCAGGGCTGTGCCCCCGGGACAGCTCCTCATGCTGGGGGGAAGGGCTGCTCCCCTCGGGGCGGCTCTCGGCTGGCTCCCACGGGAGGGTACCAAGCAGATCTGCAGCTCTCACCTTGATGGAGCCCCTCATTTATACTCTCAAAACATCGCTCCATTTCCTCTCCCCATTTCCTGACGAGCAATATTGGGGTTTTAAGTCATTCATTAAGCCCAAATGTCACTTGGGTTCCCGTCAACTTGGGTTTCCTGTTCTTTGACCCCCCTCCTCTCCTCACACCCCATCAATTTTTTTATGCTTAGACTCTGCATTTTTTTTTTTTTTTTTTTTTTTTTTTTACTTTGCTTGTTTCTTGTAAATTTATCTGTGGCTGAGGAGGAAAGCTGCAGAGACCCGCAGAGAAGCCAAGGTGCTGTGCGAGGTTACTTTTTTCTAACAGTTCCATTTTTTATTTTTAGATCCATGTTGTATGGTTGGGGGAAAAAAAAAAAAAAAAGTGTTGCTACTTTTAAATCTCAGTGTCAAAACTGCAGAGAGCATCACTCAGCAGAATTGCTTTCCATGAACTGTACAAATGCTCTGTCTCTTCCTTTGGTGTTCTAATCTGCAAACACACAGCATCCTCTGAAATCTTCATTTTTAATTCATTTGGGTTGGGTTGTTTATTTTTTTTTTTCAGTTAATACACATGTCAGCTGTAGCCAACGTGAATTTTTCTCAGCAAGCTCAGTTTGTGCTCCCAAATATCAGCTGGAACGGGATCAGTGGATCCCCGTGGAGGATTCCAGCCCCGCTCTGCTCCCTTGTGGATCCTCCAGGGCAGGATTGGGATTTGTGCCACCACTTCGATGGCACAAAGGGTTAAAGTGCACGGGCAGGTCACAAAAAAAATTTCATTTTCCAGGCTTTAAAATCTTATTTTGTTTCCTAGAAATGGACACGAGCCCCATCCAAGCAGCAGCGTGTCCTGTCTTAGCTGGGACTCATTGTCCCGGCTGTGATAAAAGTGTCCCTTTGGAGCCGCAGAGAATTCCTGTGACGTCTCCTCACTTTCCTCTCTTTTCTCCTCTCTATCTATTCCAGTCCACACCCCCTGCTTCCTTGGGATAAAGATTTCACTTATTTAGTTGGGAATTTGGCATCCAAGAAAGTGAGAGGGGAGATAAATTTGGCTTTTCTGAAATCAGGGGGTTTTCTCTGAAATCCCTCCTGTTATTTTAAAAGAGCTCTTTTTCCCAGGAGGGAAGCTTTCCTCCATCAAGGAACAAATCCCTTAAATTCTTCTCTCCATCACAATGATCTTCTGTCAAGCTGACTTTGTCAACCTCTGAGAGGGAATTCACTGCTGGAAAAGAAGCTGGGAAAACGCAAAGTGTTGTTTGTTCCTGCACACTGGGGGGTTTCACTTTATTTTTAGGGGCAGGAGAGAGGAATGGTTGGCACGCACACCGTAAGAGCAAAGGGGATGAGACATCAGCGGCCGGAGAGGGAACGTGTGGGATGCTGTGAATTGTTTTCCTTTTTTCTGCTGGTGTCGCCTCTCCCGGAGGTGAGGGGGAAGCTCTCCCGGGGAGCCGCTGCAGGGACACCCGAGCAGCTGGGTCATGGCCTGGCTGATCTTTCTGGTGCCCCACTTTTCTTCCCCTGCTCTGACACAACCGTGGGGGTTTTGGCTGTCAGCAGAGTCCATCGGAAAGGAGAAGGGCAGAAAGCTTGGACAAGATTAAACTCAAGTCCCACAGGCAGGGTCCCACCTTTCCCTGGGGTCCCACACAGCGACAGGTTTTTGCTTCTTTTGCATTCATTTGAAGCTGCCAGGGCTCAATAAATCTCCGGTGCCAAGACCTGGGTGGCCGCTGGAGCTTCATCAGGGCAAGGAAGCTGATCTGAGGTTGGTTTGTGTGACCCTGGATCCTCAAACCCTGGGGCTGATCCTGCTGCCTCCAGGGAGGGCTGCAGCCCCGGCGCTGCAGCGGGAGGGCTGCTCAGCCTCAGCTGTGGGTTTAGGAGCTGGTGTTTTTATGGGATACAGGGCAGAGGGGCTCAGAACAGAACAGAACAGAACAGAACCACCAGGCTGGAGGAGCCCAACCCAGCCCCGACACCTCAGCTAAAGCACGCACCGAGTGCCACATCCAGGCTTTCTTTAAACACCCCCAGGGACGGTGGCTCCACCGCGATTCCAGCACTTTTATCACTCTTCCTGTCACTTTGTTCCTAACCTCCGACCCGGGGGATGCAGGCAGGCAGGGGATGCAGGCAGGCGGGGGATGCAGGCAGGCAGGGGATGCAGGCAGGCAGGGGATGCAGGCAGGCGGGGGATGCAGGCAGGCAGGGGATGCAGGCAGGCGGGGGATGCAGGCAGGCAGGGGATGCAGGCAGGCGGGGGATGCAGGCAGGCGGGGGATGCAGGCAGGCAGGGGATGCAGGCAGGCAGGGGATGCAGGCAGGCAGGGGATGAGCAGCCCCGCGGCGCTGGGAGCCTCCCTGCAGCAGCTGAGCGCTCTTTTCCACGCTCCTCCGGCTGGGAGCCGCCCTGGCTCTCCATGAAGTCAGAGCTGCGCTGCGGCGGAGCCCCGGCTCGGAGCGCTCCCCGTGCCCGTGCTGGAAGCGGCGCTCTGGGGCGGCAGCAGCGTCAGGCGGCCGTGCCCGTTCCGCAGAGGAAACTCCGGCGTGCGCAGGGCCACCCCGGGCCGTGTTTACCTGCGCTTCCTCTGCCTCGCCAGGGATCTTGACGGTGCAGTTTCGCTGTGACTCAGCCCTGCTGAGCGCTGTGGAAAGCGCTACTACAGCCCCGGCTTCATCAATGAACAAACAGAGCAGCTTTTCCTAAAGAGTGTCCGGGACTGGGTGCGGCTCTGAGCCCGGCACAGAGCGCTGTCCCTGCCCGGGGCAGCAGTGTCCGGGGCTGGGTGCGGCTCTGAGCCCAGCACACGGATTTCTCTCTGTCCGGGGCCGTGGGTGCAGGGCTCAGCCCCAGCACAGGGATTTCTCTCTGTCCGGGGCTGTGGGTGCAGGATCAGCCCCAGCACACGGATTTCTCTCTGTCCGGGGCCGTGGGTGCAGGGCTCAGCCCCAGCACACGGATTTGTCTCTGTCCGGGGTTGTGGGTACAGGGATCAGCCCCAGCACACGGATTTGTCCCTGTCCGGGGCTGTGGGTGCAGGATCAGCCCAGCACACGGATTTGTCCCTGTCCGGGGCTGTGGGTGCTGCTCTGAGCCCAGCACACGGATTTGTCTCTGTCCGGGGCTGTGGGTGCAGGATCAGCCCCAGCACACGGCTCTGTCCCTGCCCAGGTCAGCACTCCAGGACGGAGAGCTCCAAAGCCGCTCCTGCGCTTTTTCCCCACCTCCCACCACCTTGGGAAGCTGCAGGTTCACGGGGAACAGCAAACGCTGCTCCTGCCCTAGAACAGAGCCCGGTGGGCAAGCACCTCCCCCCGCAGGGTGCCGTGGGGAAGGTTGGTCCTGGACCTGGTTCTGGGCAGGTTTGGGATTGGGTGTCCTCAGGCTCCCATCCCTGGAGCGGGGTGGCACCTCACCCTGATAACTGAAGGGGCTTTTCCTATCTTGGCAAGGTTTGATGGGACAAAGTTTTACCTTTTTCTGCCTTCTTGTCTCTGCATGGCTTTTGGACAGAGGGACATGGTGTAGCACCATCCCTGGAGGGATTCCACAATCCCTGGGGGGGTTTCACCAGCCCTGGAGGTGCCCAGGGAATGCCTGGACGTGGCAGTCAACGCTCTGGTCCGGTGACAAGGTGGGGATCAGTCACAGGCTGGACTCGATGACCTCAGAGGTCTTCTCCAGCCTCAGTGACCTGTGTTTCTGTGATTTTCTGCACTATCCGTTCTAGATGTAACTTGGAGGATCCCCCACCTTTCCAGGCCATCACAGGGGTGTTGTTCTTCCTTTCCCTTGCAGAAATTCCCCATTTTCATCCCTGCAGATCCGGGCGCTCCTCTGCCGTGACGCTGCTGGGGGAAGTGGGGCCTTGGTGGCCTTTCCTTCACCCTGTGAGTGCAGCGCTGGCACTGCTCTCTCAGCAGCCAGTGCTGATGACTAACAGTTCCTGCTGAAGCACCCACTGTCCTGCTTTCTGCTTTTTTCACCAATTTTTCCTGCTGGCCTGGCGTGACGTTGGACATCTCACATGCAGGATTCTGGTCAGAAGTGCTGGTGTGACTCACGGCCACCTCAACAGGTAAACCCCAAAGCCTCTCTGGGACTTTAACCAAAGCCACCAGCTTGTCCCGTCCAGGAATGGGGCATTAATCATGAGCTGGTGTCACTGGGACTCTGATGTGACTCCTGATGTGTCACAGAGAGCCTTACATAAGAAGTTCTTGGGAGGTCCAGAACTTCCACCTGATCTAAATTAGGCTGGAACTTTCTGGAATTGCCACATGAAAGAATCAAGTGAGGGAGACTTTCTCCCCTCTGCAGATTCAGTTTTGGTGATGAACTGAGAAATATTTGCACTTTTGAATCGCACACAGAACCCTCCCAATATTTGCAATTCTAAGGCAGAGGTGGAGTAATATCCAAATTTAATTTTCCCCCTGGCAGTCCAGGGTGCCCTCTGCCAGCCCAGAGGAGCGAGCTGTGCTTTATTCCCCGTTTCCCACCTCTTTTGCCATTTGAAGCCCCTCGGAGGGGTGTGAGGAGCCGTGGGTGAGGTCGGTGGTGCTGCCATCGTCTCCATGGGGCTTTTCCCACTCCACAAAGCAAACAGAGGCGTTGTTGTATTTTCATCTCTTTTGTTCCCCCCTGAAATCAGCTGCTGGCAGGAATTTTATGAGGCCCACAGCACTGTCCTTGGAGAAACCAACGGGGTCTTGGCACTGGAGACTCGGGAGTGGGGACTGTGCACTCCAAGTGAGGTTTCCTCAGTTGAGTTTCTTTGAAGACAACTAAAAAGTGGAAAAGCATGCAAAACCCCCCTGAATATATAATCCATTGGCCCAAATATCACTTGCACTGCCTTTTTTTTTTTTTTTTTAATTATTTTTTGGAGCCTCCTACAGAGGCAATTTTGAGCAGCTCCTGCCCTGAGCAGCTCATTGCACAAGTGCTGCTTTGAGGAGTTTCTTTTTGCTAGTTCTGGTATTACTTTGGTGGGGGGGAAACGTGTGAATCTTCTGGAGAATATTGACCTTGTCATGATTTACCACCAAAACTCTGAGCAATAACACAAACCCAGCCTATTTATAGTGCTGGGGGGTCATAAGACAGAAACTCCTTGTCAGGGTTTGGTTTGCTGCTGGGAAGCTCCAGGGTGAATTTCAGAGCCAGCTTCGCTCCCTGTCCACAGCAGCACCAGGCCCTGCACTGACACTGGCCTGGCAGCTCCCCCGTGGGGTTTTGGGGTGGTTTCTGTGCAGAGGGTTTGGAAATCCTGGGTTTTCTTTGCTGCCCCACAAAGCGCAGCTGGGTCGGGGCCGGTGGCTCCTCCTCAGAGCTGGAGGGGTGCTGCAGCATCCCTGCCCCTGCCAGGGGGGTTTCCATCTGCTGCCACTCTGTCTTTCTGCTCCAAAAGCCTTGCTGTGGCTTTTTGATTAAAAAATGATCCTCCAGGTGAGCTTTTCAGAGGTTTCACAGGCTTTTGAAAGTGTTCAGATCCCCCTTCTGTTTTCCCTTTTATTTTTATTTTTTTTCCCAGAGGTGACAGGTGATCCAACCTCCTTCTCCTGACAGAGATCCTGATATGGAGACCCAAAGAAAATCGTGGAACCCGAGAGTGGTGGGAGTTGGAAAGGACTGTGAGGATCATTTCTGTCCAGCTCCCTGCCGTGGGGGCAGGAGTCACAGAAGCAGAGTTCAGTTGAAATTCTGCTGCTCCCCATGGGGGGCTCAGGTGTCAGCTCCACTCCTGCTCAGAGCTGCTCCCCTGGAGCTCATTCAACAATTTCCCTGGGATTTGTCTGTCTGTGGAAGCCTGAGGAAGATTTGCTTCATTAACAGAACCTGGAATTTTTGTCTCTGGTTTGTTGTTGCTCTCCTGTCACTTTTGAGGACGTAACTGGGAAGTGGAAGATGAAGTTGGATGGTGGAAAACCCCTCTCACTGTTTAAAAATAAGAAGACAGAAATAAAAAAAAAAAGAAGACAAAACACAATCTGAAGCAGACTTCCTCTGCTGTCGGGAAAGGAGGGATGGGAACTTCATCCCCCCTCCTCAGCAGTGCCCAGCAGTGTCTGCTGAAAATACAGAGTCAAAGGAGGAGCCCAGAGCCTCCCAGTGCCCCGGGCTGGTGTTGATGGCTGAGAGGGCTTGTGCAGGAGGAAATGCTCTGCGTTTTCCTGAGCCTCCACTCTCCTCCGAGCTCAGGGGACAGAGGGCCCAGCTGGTGCTCCCCAGTGTGCCAGGATCAGGCAGAGCTGTGCAGGGGAATTGGAGAAGCTTCTGGAAACATCAGCCTCGTGCCAGAACACGATTTTCCGGGAGGTCACACCTGGAGGCAAACCAGCAGTGCCCGACTCTCCTGGTTCCCCCTCCCACAGGAGCGGGCAGGGAGCAGAGGAGCCGTGGCTGTGAGGTGCCAGCCCTGCCCGCTGGCCCTGCCCTGCCCTCTCTGTGCCCCGGGGCCAGAGCTGGAGCAGAACTCCCCAAGCTCACGTGCAGCCAGCCCGAAACCAGCCTGGGCTCCTGGGGCTTGTGAAATGGAGAGGGGCAACACGAACCCAAAACCGAAACCCGGCTGCCTCCAGAGCCAAGAGCGAGTTTACTGAAACACAGCTTTCAGTTTTGGTGAAAGCTGAGCCTGCCTGCCTGGTGGAGTGATTCATTCGCTCCCCGGGCCATCGAAAAGGGAGCTGATGGCAGCCAGCTCTCAGTTTCTCCTTCATCTGGTGTCATTTGCTGCCTGCCCTGTCAGCACATTCCAGCCTGGGGGCAAAGCCGGGGGCTCTGTGGGATCCTTGGCTGCTCCAGGCCCGGCTTTCCATCCCACGGTACTTTTGGGGGTCTGGTTTGGGGTTGGCTGTGGGGCAGCTGTGGCTGATTGTTGATCTGGAATGAAGGCTCCTCCAAGCTGCTGATGCTGCGTTCCTGTGACCTGCCCGGGGGCTCGGCAGCTTCCAGCTCTCCAGAAACACAGACAGGAGCAACAGGAGAGCTTGGGATGGGCTTGGGAATCCCAGCAGAGCCTGGCCCAGAGCCCCTGCTGCTCCCAGGGCTGTTGGTGGCACCGCTCCCAGGTGATTCCCTCCCCAGTTCGGGCAGCCCCTGGGCTGGTGCAGCTTTGGGATGAAAGTTTCCCAAGGGCAGCTCAATTCTCCAGCTGGTCCCTGAGCTGGGCTCCCCCGGGCTGCTCCTTGGGGTCACAGAGAGCGTGAACAGCCTGGCTTTGGGCACAGGGGCACTTTGGGTGGGCTCACAGGGACACAGAGGGGGCAGCTGAAACCCAAGTGCTGGATAGTTAAAAAAAAAAAAAAAAAAAAAAAAAAAAAAAAAAAAAAAAGCGCTTTTTGAGCTGAAATATTTAACTCTAAAAGCCTGAAATGTGCATTTCCCTGTGGGGAAGATGCCATTTATGATAACCAAAACACGAGCTCACGTTTTGCCAGAGCAGGGGAAACAATTATCTAACCCTCCACAGCCCCGCCCTGGTGAGCAGATGAATCTTCTGCAGAAGCTGCCAGCGCTCGAGATCCTCCACCACGCTTTTCCTCTTCCTCAAAGGTGAACCTTTGAAGAGGAGGGGGAAAAAAAGAAAATCAGCTTTTATTTTTTTTATTTTTTTTTGCAATTTCTTTCCCCTTTCAGGGTGAAACCCTGTCTCAGCAGCAGCAGCAGTGCCAGCCCTGAGTCACAGGGCGAGTGTCACATCTGTGCTGGGCAGGAGGTGGCACGGGGGGTGGCACTGCTGGGACGTGTCCCTGGCCTGGCCAAGGATGCCCAGGGGGAGCCCAGGGCCACCCCAGCCCTGGGTGATGCTCCCTGGGGACGTGGCACTGTCCCCTTCCTGCCACACCTGGGGACACCCTGGGCTGGGCTGTTGGTGTCTGACCTGGCAGGGAGAGCCCCAGAGGGACAACCACGGCTGATGCCCTAAACCAGGAGGATTCAGGGATTGTCCTGGGTGAGAGACATCATTTTGGGGTGAGGGACGCTGTCCCAGGCTCTCCAAAGGTCCCCGAGCCCCCCAGGGCTGGGACAGGAGCTGCTCTGCCCATCCCCAGGCTGCTGGGAGCCCTGAGCACTGCCAGCCTCGCGGGAGGAATCCTGGAAAGCAGCTGAACTTTTGCTCTGGGTGTCTCTTGCAGCTCGGCTGCATGAAAATCGCATTTCCCTGAGGCCAGCCACTCTCAGCTCCCTACAAGGCAGCACCCAGTGTTTGATTTTCAGAATTATTCAAGTGGTTGTGGCTTGAAACGTGACTGGGGAGAGGGTACATGATGTACCTCTCCAGCAGCACCTCCTCACTGAGTGTTTCTGACTCATTTGTCGAGCTTACCGAGAAAAACAATTTTTTTTTTTTTTTTTTTTTTTTTTTTTTTTTTTTTACTTCTGTCAGCAGCACTGCAGAGCTGGGGCTGGGTAGGGCAGGGCTGGAGCTGGCCCTGGCCAGGCTTGCTGCCCTTAATGAGCTGCACTAATTAAGAGAGAGAAGAGCAGTCTGAGTGTCAGGGCTGGCAGAGGGTGCCCAGCTGACGGTGACAGTGACATCAGGGGTGGCACCTGTGGGCTGCTGCTGTCCCTGCCTGGGGTCAGGAGGACAGAGCCAGCTCTGCACTCATTCAAACGAGACTTTGGCTCTGGGTTGGAGGGACAGGGACCTCCTGACAACTCAATCCTGATTTTTGAGGAGCTGAGAACTGCGTTTCACCTTTCCATTGACAGCCAGCTAGGCAGAGGGCAGGGCTGCATCGCTCCAGGGGTCAAAGAAATGTCTCCAGTGCAGAAAAACCGAGCAGAAACATTTTCTTGTGCTGCTGAGAACAGAACTGCAGCTCTCTGGCAGGGGTTTGGTGAGCACAGCGTTATCAGGGCAGCTGTAACTCCCCACAATCAGTTCTGTTTCACGGGCCTGAGTTGGTTTTTGCAGCTCTTCTCCTGAAGGATCTCAGCAAGGTTCCTGGGCCCAGATCTTGCTGCTGGCTGTTGTTATTAGGGCTCAGTTCTTCCCTGATGAAGATTTCTGGGAGCATTTCTCTCGCTGGCCTGGGAGCTGAGAAAAGCCATTATCGGCTCATCTCTGAAGCGATGGTTTCCCTAAAGCTGCTGTGAAATAGGGGCGATGACAAAGAATGGCAAACCAAGGCTGGGCTGCCGAGCGTTATCAGAACTTCCTAGAGCACAGAAAGCGCCTTGGAAGGCACAACTGAAACGGTTCCTTATCACCCTGAGGCGCTTTACTGGAAACCTGCTGTGAGCGCGGGCTGGGAGCAGCGCCTGAGAGCGGGCTGCCCTCGGGCCGCGACAGCCCCGGGGCCACCGCTCTAAGGATCTTTTCTTTTCTTTTCTTTTCTTTTCTTTTCTTTTCTTTTCTTTTCTTTTCTTTTCTTTTCTTTTCTTTTCTTTTCTTTTCTTTTCTTTTCTTTTCTTTTCTTTTCTTTTCTTTTCTTTTCTTTTCTTTTCTTTTCTTCTCTTCTCTTCTCTTCTCTTCTCTTCTCTTCTCTTCTCTTCTCTTCTCTTCTCTTCTCTTCTCTTCTCTTCTCTTCTCTTCTCTTCTCTTCTCTTTTCGGATGGAATGGATTATTTGAAATGAATCCTTGGCAGTTAATGAAGCTGGCTGAGGGACTGCAGGAGGTGCCGGTGGCACCGGGGATGGAGCAGGGCTGCGTTTGCCCACGAAAGCAGCCGGGGCTGAGTCAGAGCGCTGTCCCTCCCCGGTGCCCGGTCCCTGTCACGGTGTCTGTCCTGTGTCAGTCACGGCCCCGAGCCCGGCGCTTGCTGCAGATGTTCGGTCACGGAGCGGTGGCAGCGGGGCTGGGCAGGGCAGGGCACGGCAGCTCCCGGGGGCTCCAGCGAGGTTTTCCAGCCGCTCGGGGATGTTCCGTGCTCCGGACTCAGCCCTGCCGTGCCCGGGGATGTGCAGGAAGGATTTCTCAGATGAGTCAATGACACCGGGGTTCGGTCTGAGCTCACGACACGGGGTTCGGTCTGAGCTCCCGGCACCGGGGCTGGGTCTGAGCTCCCGGTACCGGGGCTGGGTCTGAGCTCCCGGTACCGGGGTTCGGTCTGAGCTCTCGATACCGGG
Source organism: Phylloscopus trochilus trochilus (assembly GCA_016584745.2). Classification (NCBI taxonomy): domain Eukaryota; kingdom Metazoa; phylum Chordata; class Aves; order Passeriformes; family Phylloscopidae; genus Phylloscopus; species Phylloscopus trochilus. The sequence continues at coordinate 7,096,502 of WQNJ02000024.1, read as the reverse complement.
GCTGGGTCTGAGCTCCCGGTACCGGGGCTGGGTCTGAGCTCCCGGTACCGTGTCTGGGTCTGAGCTCCCGGCACCGGGGCTGGGTCTGAGCTCTCGATACCGGGGCTGGGTCTGAGCTCCCGGTACCGGGGCTGGGTCTGAGCTCCCGGTACCGTGTCTGGGTCTGAGCTCCCGGCACCGGGGCTGGGTCTGAGCTCCTGGTACCGGGGCTGGGTCTGAGCTCCCGGTACCGTGTCTGGGTCTGAGCTCCCGGCACCGGGGCTGGGTCTGAGCTCCCGGCACCGGGGCTGGGTCTGAGCTCCCGGTACCGTGTCTGGGTCTGAGCTCCCGGTACCGGGGCCGCTGGCTCACACCCTCCCCGCTGCCCTCGCTTGCCACTCGGGCCGTCAGTGCCCTGCAGTGCCCTGTCACAACGCGCCTGCCATCACCCCGGGGAGCAGCCCTGCCCCGCTGCTGGAAGGGTTCCCGGGGACAGGAGCGCTTTCCCGGGCCCGTTCCCGGCGGTGCCCAGAGCGCCTGCGGGCAGCGCTTCCCACTTCACTGAGCTCATCCCCAGCGTCTGCAATGCCGACTTCCAGGAATCCCCGCTCCTTCTTTCCCTCTTCCTTCCCAGAGCAAAGGAGGGATGATTTACCCTTTTACCGGGGGTGTTTTCATGCTGCTGGAGCTGCCGGCTTGGTGACAGCCCGGGGAAAGCAGCGCGGGGGTGATTTGCTTCCATCTGGGCTTGGTTCAACCTGCTGGTGGCTTTAAACGGCCAGAGGGGGGAGAGATGGGATTTGGGGAAGAAATTCTCCCCTGTGAGGGTGGGCAGGGCTGGCACGGGGTGCCCAGAGCAGCTGGGGCTGCCCCTGGAGCCCTGGCAGTGCCCCAGGCCGGGCTGGGCAGGGCTGGGAGCACCTGGGGCAGGGAGAGGGGTCCCTGCCCCTGGGACACGAGGTGGTCTCTGAGGTCCCTGCCAGCCCAAACCACCCTGGGGACCCTGGGGACCCTGGGGACCACCTCTGCTGCTCTGAAATGAGAGGGTTCGGGCATCCCCCACACCCACACCGCCCTTCCACAGACAACAAAACCCCCAAATGAAAATCTCTCTGGGTTGCCCCCCACCCCGGTGGGGTTTTCCTCCTCCTTGCCCTCGTGCTGAGGGTCCTGCTGTTCCCTTGGCTTTGCAGGAGCTCGGGGGCCGGACAGCGAGGCTGAGGGACACCTGCAGAGATCGGCACAAGGGCCCGGACCCTGCCAATCCAACATTTCCCTGCTGCTCCTGCACCATCCCAGCGTCCCCACCTCCCCCCAGCCGTGTCTCTCCCTCGCCTGCTGGCCTTGGCCGCCCCATCCCGGGCGTCACTTCAGTTACCAAAAGGAAACAAAGGATGAGCAGAAAGAAACCCTTTCATGGCTCCTGCCATTTACATAATGAAGTAAGAGCTCCCTGCCTCTCCCCCCGTTTCCTCAGCCGGGCTGGGTGTGCACCGCGCTCCCGGGAACGCCGCCACTTCCCCTGCCGCCTCCCTTTGCTGCAATGCCGGGCAGCAGCGGGGACCTGGGATCCAGGAATCCCTGAGAGCGGCAGGGGAAGGCCACCTGTGCCACCTGTGCCACCTGTGCCACTTGTGCCACCTGTGCCCCCTGTGCCACCTGTGCCACCTGTGCCCCCTGTGCCACCTGTGCCACCTGTGCCCCCTGTGCCCCCTGTGCCGCCTGTGCCGCCTGTGCCACCTGTGCCCCCTGTGCCCCCTGTGCCACCTGTGCCCCCTGTGCCACCTGTGCCACCTGTGCCCCCTGTGCCCCCTGTGCCACCTGTGCCCCCTGTGCCACCTGTGCCACCTGTGCCCCCTGTGCCCCCTGTGCCGCCTGTGCCGCCTGTGCCACCTGTGCCCCCTGTGCCCCCTGTGCCACCTGTGCCACTTGTGCCACCTGTGCCCCCTGTGCCACTTGTGCCACCTGTGCCCCCTGTGCCACCTGTGCCACCTGTGCCCCCTGTGCCCCCTGTGCCGCCTGTGCCGCCTGTGCTACCTGTGCCACCTGTGCCACCTGTGCCACCTGTGCCCCCTGTGCCCCCTGTGCCCCCTGTGCCACCTGTGCTACCTGTGCCACCTGTGCCCCCTGTGCCACCTGTGCCACCTGTGCCACCTGTGCCACCTGTGCTACCTGTGCCACCTGTGCCCCCTGTGCCACCTGTGCCACCTGTGCCATCTGTGTCACCTGTGCCACCTGTGCCACCTGTGCCACCTGTGTCACCTGTGCCACCTGTGCCACCTGTGCCCGGACAGCGATGGAAACGCCCCGGGTTTGAGTTTCCCCATTCCCCAGGTGCATTGCCAGCAGGACCCGGGCACCCCTGGGGCACCGAGCCCCCCAGGGCCCAGCCCCCCGGGGGGGGATTCCAGCACCGCCCGTGTGGGGCCGTCCCGAGCTGTGCCCAGCGCTGCCCCAGAGCCGGGCACAGCCCCTTCCCAAGGGAAAAGCCGCCAGGGATGCCAGAGCTGCCGCCTCCGGGGGGAGGGAAGCACCTGTGGGAGAGGGAGCCGGGCCCTTGCGTGAGCTCATTAATTCAGCAAATTACAAAGGGAAATCCGTGCCGGGAAAAGCGAGAAAAATCCCAAAAGTTAATCCAGGAGTTATTTCCTCCTGGTGGCGGGATAAAAACGCGTCCTGTGGTGCGCTCCAGGTGAGAGGGGTGAAGCCACAGCGAGGAACAGGGTGAGACACTGAATTCATCCCCTTGCTCCGTGTCCTTCCGGGGGTTCCCTTCTATCCCTGTCTCTGAATTTTTTTTTTTTTTTTTTCATTAATAACCTTAATTTTCAGTGCTAACAAAACTCGTGTTTGACTCATGCTCTTCCAGAGGGAAACTTTTCTTCTGGGATAAGACTTTGGGATCTGTTACTTTCAGCCAGTTACCTCCTGTCGCTCCTTAGACTTAAAAATTTCATTTCACTGTATTTATTTTTCTGATAACATTTTTTTTTTCAGAAGAACTCTGTTTATTTAGATGCATTTCTAACTGATATTTTATTTATTTTGCCTTTTCTTTTTGAGCTCTTCTGTTAAATATCTGATTTTATTTGATTTTTTTTTCTCTTGCTCATGGGGAGCACAAAAAAAGAAATGGGTAAGGGATCCTGACAAGCGTGGGGTTTTTAATGCGGGTGTACAAGTTTTATATAAAATGTGTGTATTTTCATAGGGATCCCAGTTGTGTTATTGAGGGAAATAATGAGGAATATTCTCCTCCTCGGGCAGGTCTCCAGGACAGCTGATATGAGAGGATCCCCCTTGCTCCTCTGCCTCCTCTCCACGTCCTGCTGGGTGAATTTGATGCCGACAGCTGCGGACAGAATCTTCCACTTCGGAGCCTGCAGGGTTTCCGTCAGCCTGGCGGAGATCAGGGCCGGCTTCACAGCAATTAAAGCCGAGATTGTGAGTGTTCCCCCGGGGGCTGGGGGAGCCCCGGCAGCCCCTGGAGCCCCTCCGGAGCCCGCAGCTCCACGCCCCTCTCCTCCTCTCCGCAGCAATCCCGAGACCCCGTCCGGAGCCTGAGCATCCTGTCCCGCTCCCTGCACGGGGTGAAGGTAGGTGGGCCTGGCTGGGGAGCCCCTGCAGGGTCCAGGGGAGCTGGATGTGACCCTGGGAGGTGCGGTCTGTCCCAAATCAGGAGTTTCCAGCCTCCTCACACCCCAAGGCACCGGGCAAGGGCCGCTCTCCGGGTCTCAGCCTCTGAGACCCCGCTGCAAAATCAGCTGGTGCTGTTTTGTGAGACTTGCTGGGGACGGTTCTCCTGGAAACCCAGCCTGAAACCATTTCCCTTCTATTTTATCAGCTTCAGTCAGGCAGAACTCTTAGTCACTAAATTCATTTTCTAAGTCTTCAGACAGGTGCTGCATCACTCACCAGCTCTTCACCTTCTACGTGGACAGAGTTTTCAAGCACTGCAGGACGGAGGACTCGTTTGTCAACAGGAAAATCAGCAGCATTGCCAACTCCTTCCTCAGCGCCAGGAGGAGGCTGGGGCAGTGTGTGAGTGCTGGGCTCTGCCCCGGGGGCTGCAGCTGCCGATATTTCATCCAAAAACCGGCCTGGGAGGTTGACAGAGCTGCAAAGTCTCTGCTCATCTCCATGGTTTTAACGGGAATACAAAGCAGAGCGGTGCGAAGAGTGCTCTGAGCACAGGGAGAGTTTTGGATTTGCCCGGTGGGCAGCAGACTGCCCTGCTGGTGCTAAAGGCCAACACTCCTCCTGTCCTCCTGTCCTCCTGTCCTCCTGTCCTCCTGTCCTCCTGTCCTGGTGTCTGTCCAGCCCGTGTTGTGAGCGGAACACTGATCCTGGCAGCTGCAGCCCTGCCCGCAGTGCCCCAGTCTGTGATGCCCAGCGAAATCACAAACTGAAATCTTATTCCTAAAAATCAAATGCCCAGACTAACGGATTAATCTTGCTTTTCCAGCGTGAGCAGAATAACTGCGTGTGTGGGGAGGAGTCCGTGGAGAAATTCCAGCAAATTCTGGCCAACTACGAGGGGGTGAGTGGGTGCCTGAGCCTGGCCACGAGCACAGACATTTAAATTCTCTCTGCCGGGCTGCACTGCTGCTCTCTGCCTGCAGCTCCTTCCTTTGTACCATTCCAGCTGAACGTCACCTCCGCAGCCATGAAATCCCTGGGGGAGCTGGACATCCTCCTGGACTGGATGGAGAAATCTCATTAGCGGGCGGCGTTAATTACCCGCGGCCGCGGGGCTGAGGAGCCGCAGGGGCTCTGCAGAGATGAGGGGGACAGTGAACCACCAGGGCAGCTCCTCAGCACTTCCAGCTGAGTTTTGGAACTGGACAAACTGAACAAAACACGGAGTGCTCTGCCAGCCAGGGCCGGCAGCAGAGTCCCCACTGAGCGGGAAATAACGAGTTGGATTAAATCAGCATCGCCCTCGCTGCTACCAAAGGATGCTCCCAGGGAAAACCCGCGAGGGCTTCCCTTGCTGGCAGACTGGAGCTGTCACCATGTCATAGAATTGTTGTTTAAATCACAGATTGTTTGTTTTTGTCCAGGGAATGTGGGGAGCGAGTGCTGAGGGCTGGCTGGGGGGATCTGCTGCAGCTGATGTTGCACAAACCCGGGCTCGGTCTCGGGGCTGCTGCCACGGCTGGGGCTGGCTGAGATGAGCAGCGCAGGGTGAGAAACGCTTCCAAGAACGGCTCCCAGCAGGTATGTCAGGCCCTAGAAATCCGTGTTTCCTTTCGAGATGATATTTTCTGCCCTATCAGTAAAAAGGTTTTCGTGCAAGATATGTGGTTGCTGAATAGAAAAAGGTTCTTGAGTCTATTGTGCAATTTACTGACACTCAGGAGTGAGTTTTGTGGAAATTGGTTGTGATGACTGTAAATAAACCCCACTTGAAACTGTGCTGAGTCTGTTTGTCAGAATTCTGAGGAATTACATGATTCTTGCTGGTGAAACCTTCTGAATCCTCCGTGGTGTCCTTTTACAGCAGAGGCTGTCACTCCGGCGTGCCAGGGCTGATGCATCCTTCTGGCCACGCCAGAAACACGGGACTCAGAGCCCCGTGCTGCTGAATCCCCGCAGACTGTCCCCAAAACCGTCTGCTATTTATAGCTCTGGTCTGTTCTCTCCCATTCCGGGTGCTGCTGGTGCCCGCTGCCTGCTCCAAACCCCGCCTGGGCAGCAGCAGCACCTCCCGGTAGCACAGGGCTGCAGGGGGGCTGGGGGTGCTCAGCCCACCCACCCCTGGCAGCCCCCCGCTCCTCTCCCGCAGCTCAGCCCAGCCCAGCCCAGCCCAGCCCAGCCCAGCCCAGCCCAGCTCAGCCCAGCCCAGCCCAGCCCAGCCCAGCTCAGCCCAGCCCAGCTCAGCCCAGCTCAGCCCAGCTCAGCCCAGCCCAGCCCAGCCCAGCCCAGCCCAGCCCAGCTCAGCCCAGCCCAGCCCAGCCCAGCCCAGCCCAGCTCAGCCCAGCCCAGCCCAGCTCAGCCCAGCCCAGCCCAGCCCAGCCCAACCCAGCCCAGCCCAGCCCAGCTCAGCCCAGCCCAGCCCAGCCCAGCCCAGCCCAGCCCAGCCCAGCCCAGCCCAGCCCAGCTCAGCCCAGCCCAGCCCAGCTCAGCCCAGCCCAGCCCAGCCCAGCCCAACCCAGCCCAGCCCAGCCCAGCCCAGCTCAGCCCAGCCCAGCCCAGCCCAGCCCAGCCCAGCTCAGCCCAGCCCAGCCCAGCCCAGCCCAGCCCAGCCCAGCCCAGCCCAGCTCAGCTCAGCCCAGCCCAGCCCAGCCCAGCTCATCCCGGCTGCTCCCGGGGCTGGGGAAAGGCTGAGGAGGAAGAGGAATTGCAAAGGGAGAGCAAAAGGGGTTTTCTCCTCTCAGAAATTTCCAAATCCGAGCGCTCTCCTGTGGCCGCTGCCCCGCCGGGGACGCTTTCCCGGCTCTCACCTTTCCCGCTGCACCTGAGTCAGGCACCCCCGCCCCTCCAGCGGCTCCGGGCGGGCGCGGACCCGGCCCGGCCCCTCCAGGGACCTGTCCCGGGATCTGTCCCTGCCCCTCCAGGGACCCGGCCCGGCCCCTCCAGGGACCTGTCCCGGGATCTGTCCCGGCCCCTCCCGGGTCCTGTCCCTGCCCCTCCAGGGACCTGTCCCGGGATCTGTCCCTGTCCCTCCCGGGTCCTGTCCCGGGTCCTGTCCCTGGCCCTCCCGGGTCCTGTCCCTGCCCCTCCCGGGTCCTGTCCCGGGTCCTGTCCCTGGCCCTCCAGGGACCTGTCCCTGCCCCTCCCGGGTCCTGTCCCTGCCCCTCGACGCCCTTCCCGAGGTCCAAGCCCTTTCCCCGCCGCTGCGGATGCGGCAGCGGAGCCCCCAGCTCCTCTGAGGGCAGGAAGGTGCCCCGTGGCTGTGAGAACCCGTGAGCAGGAGGGAGACGCTGCCCTGCTCGTCCCAGCACCCAAAGCCCCCAGCTCAGGGAGTATTTGTGGTTTATCCTCAGCCAAGTTCTGGAATCCGGATCTCAGGAGGAATTTGTGTTTATCCTCAGCGATCAGCCCAGCCCGCCGTTGTCACCTCCTCATTGCAGCTCCCTGCGCTGCTTTATCTGGGGAAAACTCAGCTTTTGGCAGCCCTCCTGTGCCTCTCTGGGTGGGCTCTCCCGTGGTGTCCCGCAGAGCCCGCGCTCCCCAGGCTGCTGAAAGCCGCTGAAATTCTTTGTTGCACACAAACACTCCAGACCCGCAGGGGCTGCCCTCAGGTCGGGAAAGCTTTGAAAGAGGAATCAAATGCACCAGATGCTGTTCTAAAGGGTTTTCCGGCTACCTTTAAAAGAAAATGAGATTTTTATTTTTTTTTCTATTTTTTTTTTCACAATGCTCCCTCTGGCCTTTGAGAGCCCGGTGTAGGAGCTGGGGCTGCTGCTGGGATGAGCCTCTCGTGTTCCTGCTGCTTCCCAGCCCAACCTCCTCGCTCAGGCCTGCGCTTCCAGCCCCCTTTGGCATCAAACCATTCCTCCTAAAGCGCCACTCGCAGCTGAATTTTAGCAAAACCCCAGAAGCTCAAGCTGCAGCAAACGGTGGGAGCAATGAACGGTGCTGCTTTGCTGAGGTGGGGGTCCCAAGGCAGAGCCGGTCCCAGGGGCCGCCCCCTCCCCTCAGAGGCGCTCCTGGGGCGGGGGCACGCCCGGGACAGCAGCGCTGGGCCCCCCGGGGCCGCCCCGGGCGATGCTGTCCGAGGTGACCAGGAAGGAGGAGTAGGCGAGCTCAGCGTCCTCCTTGGAGCTCTGGGAAGGACAGGAGGACACAGTCAGGGGATGGGGATGGGAGCATGAGAGCACCTGGGCAGAAACAGAGCCCCGGGGAGGAGACAGCCCCCCCGGGCCGGGCTGCAGGGCTGTGGCCCCGGCCCCCGGTCAGCGGCCTCTCTCCTGCCCCCACTCACCCTTTTTGCCTCCCTTGTGTCGGCAGCGCTTTCCGCAGTGGCCGTGGTGGTGCCGAACTCTGCAGGCAGAGAAGGAAGGTGTCGGGGAGGGGCCGGTGGCCGTTCCTGTGGCTTTTGCGGGGTATTTCCGCAAGGAAGGGCTGCCCCTGGCCCCGGGGCCGGGCGGGGTCCCCACTCACCGTCCCCTCCCACGGGGGTCTCCTGGCTCCCCTTGGTGCTGCCGCTGAAGTCCCTGACGCTCTCAAAGTCTGACATGCTGATGTTGGTCCTGTAGCTGCCCACGGACACCAGGTCTGGGGAGAGGGGGCAGGAAAACCCCTCAGGTCTGGCTCAGAGTGGGTGGGAGCACACGGAGACCCAAACCCTCTGTGCCACGGGAAGCTGGGACACCATGGGCAAAGCCTGGAGGGCTGGGCTCTGCCTCAGCCTGGACACTCTGGGAGCTGGAGCTCCCTGGGTGGGTCAGTGTGAGGAGCAGGGTGTTTGGAGCTCTCTGGGTGGGTCAGTGTGAGGAGCAGGGTGTTTGGAGCTCTCTGGGTGGGTCAGTGTGAGGAGCAGGGTGTTTGGAGCTCTCTGGGTGGGTCAGTGTGAGGAGCAGGGTGTTTGGAGCTCTCTGGGTGGGTCAGTGTGAGGAGCAGGGTGTTTGGAGCTCTCTGGGTGGGTCAGTGTGAGGAGCAGGGTGTTTGGAGCTCTCTGGGTGGGTCAGTGTGAGGAGCAGGGTGTTTGGAGCTCTCTGGGTGGGTCAGTGTGAGGAGCAGGGTGTTTGGAGCTCTCTGGGTGGGTCACAGGAGGAGCAGGGTGTTTGGAGCTCTCTGGGTGGGTCACAGGAGGAGCAGGGTGTTTGGAGCTCCCTGGGTGGGTCACAGGAGGAGCAGGGTGTTTGGAGCTCCCTGGGTGGGTCACAGGAGGAGCAGGGTGTTTGGAGCTCTCTAGATGGGTCACAGGAGGAGCAGGGTGTTTGGAGCTCCCTGGGTGGGTCTGTTAGAGCTCCCTGGGTGGGTCAGTGTGAGGAGCAGGGTGTTTGGAGCTCCCTGGGTGGGTCTGTTAGAGCTCCCTGGGTGGGTCAGTGTGAGGAGCAGGGTGTTTGGAGCTGCCTGGGTGGGTCACAGGAGGAGCAGGGTGTTTGGAGCTCCCTGGGTGGGTCAGTGTGAGGAGCAGGGTGTTTGGAGCTCTCTGGGTGGGTCAGTGTGAGGAGCAGGGTGTTTGGAGCTCCCCGGGTGGGTCAGTGTGAGGAGCAGGGTGTTTGGAGCTCTCTGGGTGGGTCACAGGAGGAGCAGGGACCCTCGTGCCCACCCTGGTGTGGTACCAGGAGAGCAGCTGAGCCCAGCACTTGGGTATTGCTCTATCTCAATGCTGAGCAGTTTCTCGAGAGCCCAGCGAGGCAGGGACTCACCAGATCTCCTCAGCTGCCGGTATTTGAAGATGGCCAAAGCTGTCACCACGATCAGGATCAGGCCAGCAAGAGGGCCCAGCACTAAGGGCAGAGTGTTGGAGCCATGGCTTTCATCAGAGCTGGGACAGAGGGGGAGAGACCTCACTGAGAATGATGCAGGTGAAAATCCAGCAGGCTAAATTTGGGTAGGATGGTAATTCTGAGTGAGCACGGTACAATTCAGTCAGTTAAGTGGATTCTAGCACGTAGAATAAAACAAAACCCAAACAAAAACATAGGCTTGAGGTCAGGCTAAAACAGCTGCATCAGCAGCCTGGTTATAAATACGTGAAGGAAAATTCTCTAATATTAACAGAAGCACTTTCAAACAGTTGTTTTGTACTCTAATAATTTCCTTCCGATACTATTTTCTTGCATTGGAGATCAATTGTGAGTCATTCTGGCCCTTCGCTGTCACTTTTCATCCTCTCTGACATTTAGAGCAAAGCTCTTTGGGGGATGAGTTTTTTTGTGTTGCTGAACAACTCACAGGGGGTGTAACAAGCACAAGGGGTTCGTGTGAGCCCCAGGGAAGTGACAGAGGGCAGGGGCTGGGGAGAACCAACCTTTCTGGGGCAGCTCCTTTCCGCACCTCAGCATCGCTGGCGGCTCCTCCCGCGGCAGCAGCTCCGGGCTGGCGGCTGGAATCAACCTCCAGGAGCTCTGGGCTGGGCTTGGCATCGCTCCCTGCGGGCCCCGGGGCAGGGAGGGAGGGAGGTTAGAGAGCAGCGGCAGCAGAGCTGGACACAAAAACTACCGCGATGTGTTTGGTGGGCGTGGAGCTGCCGTGGGCTTTGGCTTTCCGTGCGAGGCTCCTCAGAACGGGGGTTCGCGGTTTGAAATGCTCTCACACCAAACAAATTACTGCTCAAACCTCAAGCAGGGTCTCTCTGCCTATGATCTTTGGAGAAAGTCTTGCATTTCTAAGTAAAAAGATTTGCATTTCTAAGTTCTGCCTCTGGTATCTCCTGATCAAATTTTGCATCCTTGCTTTGCCTTTACTCCTGGCTCCTTGCCCATGAAACGAGGCTGCTCCACTGTTTTCCCCTTGGCCATCACCCACCCGGGATGGGGAAACATCCCACACACCCAGGGCTCTGCTCTTTCCCTGCTTCTGACAATATTCCTCCCCGCAAAACGTTTTCAATTCCCAAACATCCCACCCAAGCTGAGGCTAAGCCCCTTGCTGTTGGTGTCAGCCCCTCCTGCTCCTTGCTGCTTTCATGTTTATTAATTAGGATAAGAAGGATATTAGGATATTAATTAGGATAAGATCCTGGAGTGGGAGCTCTGAACTGGATCAGTTCTTTACCTGAAAGGTGCCAGACGCTGCCTAAACTTAAACTAAACTAAACTAAACTGAACCGAACCAAACCAAACCAAACTAAACCAAACCAAACCAAACCAAACCAAACCAAACCAAACTAAACCAAACCAAACCAAACCAAACTAAACCAAACCAAACCAAACCGTGCCATGTTCCTAAAATAGGAGCAATTGATGGGCACGGGGCTGAAAGTCAAAGCGCTGTGGAGGGAGCTGAGTTTCAGACCGGGGTTTTATGACTGGGAAGTCAAAACGGAGCGGATGGAAACCCCGCAGGCGAACTGCGCGGCTCGGGCGCTGCTGCGCTTCTGCTTTGAGCTGCTGCAGCCTGGCGGCGAGAGAGAGCCCTGGCGGCACAGGGACAGCCCTGCCCGGAGCTCACCTGCGGGTACCCGGAGCTCACCTGCGGGCACCCGGAGTGCACCTGCGGGTACCCGGAGCTCACCTGCGGGCACCCGGAGCGCACCTGCGCGCACCTGGAGCGCACCTGCGGGTACCCAGAGCTCACCTGCGGGTACCCAGAGCTCATCTGCGGGCACCCAGAGCGCACCTGCGCGCACCCGGAGCTCACCTGCGGGCACCCGGAGCTCACCTGCGCGCACCCGGAGCTCACCTGCGGGCACCCGGAGCTCACCTGCGCGCACCCAGAGCTCACCTGCGGGCACCCGGAGCTCACCTGCGCGCACCCGGAGCTCACCTGCGGGTACCCAGAGCTCACCTGTGCGCACCCGGAGCTCACCTGCGGGTACCCAGAGCTCACCTGCGGGTACCCAGAGCTCACCTGCGGGCACCTTCAGCTCCACGGCCATGGCCTCGCCGAAGGCGCCGTTGCGCCTCACCCCGCACCAGTACCAGCCCGCGTCCTGCTCCGTCAGCCGCGGAAAGCGCAGCAGCAGCGTCCTGCTGGAGGCGTTGCAGGCGGCAGCCGGGCCGGGCAGCCCCTGGCCCTGCGCCGGCAGCTCCCAGCAGCCGCTGCTGTTCCAGCGGCACCAGTACTTCTGGTAGGAGTAGTACTGGCACGGGTAGGAGCAGTTCAGGTCCAGCCGGGAGCCCGCCGCTGCCTCCACTTCCTTCTCTCCCTTCAGGGCGGGTTCTCCTGCCAGGGCAGACAGGACAGAGGGCTGCAGGGTGCTGGAAAAGCCCTTCCTGACCTGGAAATGGGGCTCCTGAGGGGCGTTTGAGAAGATTTTATCCATTTCCAGTCTCAGGAGAAGGGTGAGACGGTACAGATGTTACACCTGACGCTATCAAAATGAGAAGCTAAACTATTTCTTTGTTGCAATGCCTTCTAAACGTTTTTCAGCCCATTAGCTTCTGCTACACGGTGCTGCTAATGCTGCTAACACCAGCCACCCACTGCCTCACCCACAGGGTCTTGCTGGAGTGCATCTGGCACGGTTCTGTTTCTCTGAACTACCCAGGCTGTTCCCAAGGTCATCCTTTGGAACTGGTTTCTGGTTCAGTTTCTCCCTCATCGGTGTCTGTCCCACCCCATGGCCTTTCCCAGTCAGCAGCCCTCATCCCGGAGTCTGCACAGGGATGGGAGCCTTCTGTCAGGCTTTGAGAATTCCCTACAAATCCCCTCCCCACACAGGGGGTGTGGGGCTCTCAGGATTGTCCCGCTCAGGGCTGGGGTGGCAGCCAGCAGTGCTGGTGCTGCTGGGGATGGAGCAGGGGAGGGGGCTCCCTGTGCTGCTGAATTAACAGTGCAGGTGCTGCTCATGGCTCTTCTCCTGCAAGGCTTAGGAAACACCTCAGGAGACCTTTCCGTGAACACATTCCCATCAACCTGAACCTTTCTATCTCAGATTTAGAGCTGCTGGGGTGAGTTCAGGCCCAGAGCTCAGCCCAGAAAGCCAGACCGCTCCCTTGGGCTGGCTCTGCCCCTCCTGAGCAGGCAGAGAGCTGCCGCTGCACGGCTCTTACCTGCCACCACCTTCAGCTGCGTTGAGGATTGCTGCTCCTTCAGCTCACTGGACAAGCACCAGTAGAAGCCCTCGTCCTTGGCCTGCAGCTGGGTCAGGATGATGGTGACAGTTTTGTTCTCGGGGCTCTCGAACATGGCCACTCTCCCCTCGTACTTGTAGTTGACGTAGCCGGTGTTGTCTATGACGGGCTCGTACCCCCCCTTCTCCTTCAGCTTGACCCAGATCCTCGTGGAGGATTTCTGCAGAGGATCATAGAGGCACTCGAAGGTTGCTGAGCTTCCATTTTTCCCAATTATCGTGGTCTTCAACTCAGGGAAGTTTTTGTCTGTTGGCAAGAACAAAACGAGCGGTTCTGAGTCTCACTTGTGTCCGTGGGGCAGGAAAATCAACGTGACAGATCAAACACAGCTGCCGTGGCTGAAGGAAGGCCAGGCAGAGCCCAGGGGTGCAAAATCCAGGAGATTGTCCTGGCACTTGATTTGGGAATTGATCCTGAAGGGTCACTCAGGCCTGGCTTTTCCCCAGATCCACTGAGTGCTGTTGGCTTTGTGGACTGAGACCCCAAAGCTTTGCTCCCCTTGCTTAGAGGGACCATCTGCATCTGTCAGCTTGAGATTTAAGGAACTGGGGGCTTGCTGGCCTCAGACTGGGAGGGTGGAATTTGTCTCCCGGAGTTTTGGGCTGGGGAACAGAGCTATGCACTTCTGGGAAGGTGAAGTCTGGACCTAAGCTTTATTTAGTGATGGTTTCGTGTGTTACAGGTGGTTAGATGGATAGAAAGAAGTGTGTAGATGAGAGAATAGGATAACAGCAAAGAGAAATTCGAGTTCTTGCTAAATAAAGCGAGACTGCTGGTGATGCTTCTGAGGAGAAGGAGAGAGGAAGGGGAAAACACCGCGGGAACAGCTCACCCTCGTAGACAAACACATCCAGCTCCTTGGAACTGTTGTCCTTCCCATATTCCCCGGCCCCGCAGTAGTACAAGCCCGTGTCTTCCCAGCCCATGTGGGTGACGGTGACACTGAAGGCTGGAGGCTCCTCAAAAGCCAGCAGAGCTCTCCCTTGGAAATCAGGGTCGATGTTCTGGTGGCTGTCGACGATGTTGCGGCAGCCTCCCTCCTCCTTCCTGCACAGGTACCTCCTCATGGCAGCGGTGTCCTGCCCAAAGCTGCAGGACACGGTCCAGGTGCTGCGCAGCTTCACGTAGAAGAGCTCAGCTGGCTCAGGAACCCTCGGGCCTGTGCACAGGGACAGCCAGGGCTGGGATGAGCCTGCCCTGAAAGCCCCTGCAGCTCTCAGACACTGCACAGGCCCGTGTGGAAAAGGGAGAGGGGGAAGAACTCCAAGAGAAAGGTGTTTGAGGGAGCCCCAGGGTGGAAACTGGGTGGCACTTACCTTCAACAAGGCTGAGAGTGACGGTGTGGGACAGCCCCCTGCCATTGGCCCCCAGGCCACACTGGAAGGTGCCGGGGTCCCCCGGCCCCAGCGCCGAGATGTGGATCTGGAAGTTCTCCTCCTCGGGGTGGTCGGTGAGGGAGATCCTGCCCTGGAAGTTGGGATCCACGAAGCGCGTGGCCACCAGGGTGTCACACCTGGAGCCCTGCAGCCTGCACCAGTACTTCCTGTCGTGCCTGTTCCTGGCCGTGGCGGGGTAGAAGCACCTCACGGTGGCCGAGCCACCCAGCACGCCCTGGACCTGCCGGGGGCCGAACACGGGGCTGGAGACTGCGGGAGAGGGAAGGGCTGTCAGTGCCCTGGGGCCACGGGAGCCTCTGCCCTCAACCTGCAGGATCTGCAGGCTCTGTGCTGCCCAGGGCTGCAGCTCTGAGCTCACACTCAGGGTCACTCAGCTCTGCATGGAGCAGGGACACAAAACAGATCCTGCTCCAGACCAAGGACCAAGGACACAAAACAGATCCTGCTCCAGACCAAGGACCAAGGACCAGTCCTGCTGCACACCAAGGACAACTTTCAGCCCCAAAAACACAAACAAGGGTGGCTGGAGGGGGAAAACAAGAGGGATGGGGCTCCATAATGTGAAGCTGTGGTTGGACAGTTAAACCCCAATATACAAATGGAGCAAAACTTATAAAAGTGTGAGACCTGGTCACCTGGGTTCCATTTTGTGCCCATTTTGGGTCCACCTTGTGTGTATCCCTGGCCAGGCTCCTGTCCTGCCCCAGGTGGGTCCCAAAGCCCCCCAGTAAATCCCTGCTCTGTTCTCTGGCTCTGTGCAGTCCCTGTTCCAGGCCAGCCCTCCCAGGGCAGCACGCTGGCCCCAGGGCTGTGTGGCACCCGTGAGATCCCCAGGACGCCCTGGGATCTCAGCTTTTATATTTTTCCAGATCCTGTACTGCATTAATTAATGCACAGTTCTGAACTCCACATCGAGTGCTAGTGAGCCCTCTTCACATTTTGGGCAGACAAAAGAATCCTTCTAAGCCTGAGAACCACGGGCACCCTACAGCCCCTTGGTCCCAAAACTTCAACAAAAGTGAATTATGGGGGAGAGAACTGGGGGAGTGTGACTTCATTATCTGAGGCTGGAATTGGAGCATTAACCCCTGAGATGCAAATGAACCAAACTCATTTCTGCCTCAGAATCTCGTGACCATTGTCCATTTTGGGTGCAGCCTCTGGGAGGCTTCGTCTGCCCTTCACGCACCTGACATTAAATAAATCCACTTCCACCTTTTTAACTTTGTCTGGCCGACTGTTTCTGGGCAAGGCTGTTCCAGGCATCACCCAAAGCCTCCTCCCCCCTTCCCCGGGGCTGTGACACTCACTGGCTGCCTTGGGGGGGTGTCTGCTGCCCCTGGCACAGCCGGCTGGGAGCAGGGCCAGCAGGAGGAGGAACGCCAGCAACGTCATTTCTCTCTCGTTCCCTGCAAGAGAGGTGGAAGGTCTTGAGCCATCACACGTTTGCAAAACGTTAATTGTTTAATAATCTTCGTGCTGGGAGGATGTGAGGGTTGTGGCTGCGTGAAGGAGAGAGAAATTTGGGGGTTAATTGCTCCTGTGGAGGAATTGGATGGGAAAATGCAGGTTGATTGCTCTGGTCTTGTCTGGGGGGCTGCATGGGAACAGGACTGACCCTGGCCCTCATCCCAAAATTCCCTCTGCCACAGAATTCCTGACTGGAGCCTGTGTTTAGTGACCCTCTTTGCTTCCCTGGGCTCTCCAAGGACACGTGAAAGACAAAGATGATGCTTTTACCACCTCTACTTTTAAATTCTTTCCTCAGCTGCTGAGGCATTGAGTGAGCTGTAGGGATTTACCTCAGCTCTGCTCCTCCAAAAATCAGATTTCACCTGCATTTCCTGAGCACACCTCCTGCTCCACAGGCCTGTCCCAAGTTCATAGAGGGCACCCACAGGGGCTGATGAGAGGTGCCAAGGAAAACCCTTATGAATCCTCAGAGGAATTAGATTTCAGGGCATCAAGTGACACAATTTTATTGAGGGTAATTCCCGGCAGAAGGAAAAAAGCTTTTATTTCCCTGTTAAGATGAAAGGTGTTCTGTTGTTGCCTCTTCCTCTTACTGTGATTTCTCCTTGCTCAATGGCCACTTGTCCGTGGCTAATAATTAACTCACTGAGCATGAAAAATTCTCTCTCAAACACATCCCAGAAGTAGCCAGCAAGGCAAACACGACCAATTCTGCAGAAAGCAAACACCGTGGCACAAAGAGGGCCTTGATGTTTGCCCCTGGCTGACAGCAGCTCCTCTGCCTGGTGGTCACCTCGCTGCCCTCCAGCCTGTGCTGCAGCAGGACCAGCTCAGCCCTGCCCATTTTGGCAAAGCTGAAGGGATCTGTTATTCTGATTCCTTCCAAAAGTTCAGCTGTTTCTGGGGTGCAGCCCAGGCTGTTCTGTCAGCTCTGGAAGGGCCCTGCCTGCCCAAAGCAGTGGCTCCTGTGCTCTTGCAGCACCAACACCCCCAGCCCTGAGCCCTGAGCCCTGAGCTGGCTCCAGCCCCGTTTCCTCAGATGCTCTTGCAATGCACGTGGAGGAATTGCAACACCACGACCTTTTCTCCTGCTTCCAACGCAGGACAGATCATTTGTTGCTGTTGTTGTTGTTGTTTTCATGTGGTCCTGAGAATGAATAACTCTCTCTCTTGATTTGGTGCTGGGCCCTGGCCCCACTGCAGCTCCTCGGGGTGACGAGGACAGCTCAGTGCCTGGGAGGGCAGAGCCCTCGCAGCCCCTCCGTGTGTCTTCAGCCTTAAAATCGGCTGAGGCTCATTCCCAGGACACTCCTCTGCACCTGGACCATCACCTTCCTCTCCAGAGCTATTTCATGCCTAGATGTTGGTATTTCCCAGCTGAGATTGTGCTGCTGGCCCAGTTTTATGTTCCTTTCAGCCTCTGGAGCCACTCTGCACGAACCTGAGCCCTGACTTTATCTTCCTTTCAGACCCTCCACACACCCACTCGTTGCTTTTCAGATCAGACCTTCATGGTCCATTTGTTTCTTGGGCTGGAAAGTGAAACCAGCTTCAGCACCATTAAATTAATAAACTAATAAATTAATAAACTAATAAACTAATAAATTAATAAATTATTAAACCAATAAATTAATAAATTAATAAATCAATAAATCAATAAATCAATAAATTAATAGATCAATAAATTAATAAATTAATGAATTAAATAATATTAAATAATATTAAATAATTTTAGTTTAATTCTCCTCTCCCTGCGAGGAGCAGGAACATCCCCCAGCCCAAGAGTCTGGAGGGGTGGATGGTGCCAGTGTGGGTTCATTAACAGCAGCAATTAGGGGATGGTCATTTGTCCTTCAGCAGTGTACTGGATCTATAGGATTGTTCCCTTTGCAGAGCAGGAATTGGGGTGGTGGGACCCACACCTGCTCTGCTCTGAGTAGGCCAGGGCTCTGCCAGGCTCCTCTGGTTTCATTTTTAGGGTGCCACATCCAGTCCGTTTAAGCTCCAGGCTCTATTTACCTTCCTGTGACTGCACAAACTTCTCAGGAGCTCCTAAAGCGGCTCCTTTAGGACAAAGCTGCAGCAATTCTCTTCTAAAATATCAAAATCTGCCCGGTGGGGTTCAAAAGCCAGTAACGACCTCGGGCCGAGTGGCAAAATTTAGATTACTGCAGTCATACTTACTAACTTTTATTTCCTATGGTAAAACTTAATGCAAATATTGTAATGATAATTAATTTGGGTTTGGGGTTTTTTTTTCAGAAATTAAATATTAAAAATCTGCTGCAGAGGAGAAACCATAACTGCCACAAGCCTGTTCCCATGGTTCTTCCAGAAGAAACCAGCCTCCCACCAGTGAGCCCTGCATGGGGAATGGTTCCAAACCTCCCCTCCCGTGTGAGGAAGGGTTCTCAGAGCTCCTGTTCCTCTCCCTCCCCATCCCAGCAGGGCCCTGCAAAGGGCTGTGCATCCCCCAGCAGCGTTACTCACACTCCGGGCTGCCCCTGGCTGCTCCCTGCTGCGAGTGTCCCGTGTCCCCGGGGCTGTGGCACTGCCAGCCCGCTTTAAATACTGCCAGCACCTTCAGCCCTGCGCTCCCACCTGTCCTGCCTTAAAGGAGCAACAGCCAGCAGCGCTGCCAGGTGAGCTCTGCCCACGGAGGGCCGGGCAGGCACTGCCCAGTTACTGCCCAGTTACTGCCCAGTTACTGCCCAGTTACTGCCCAGTCACTGCCCAGTTACTGCCCAGTCACTGTCCAGCCAGTGCCCAGGCACTGCCCAGTTACTGCCCAGTTACTGCCCAGTTACTGCCCAGCCAGTGCCCAGGCACTGCCCAGTTACTGCCCAGTCAGTGTCCAGTTACTGCCCAGTTACTGCCCAGTCAGTGTCCAGTCACTGCCCAGTTACTGCCCAGTCACTGCCCAGCCAGTGCCCAGTTACTGCCCAGTTACTGCCCAGTTACTGCCCAGTTACTGCCCAGTGCCCAGTCACTGCCCAGTTACTGCCCAGCCAGTGCTCAGTTACTGCCCAACCAGTGCCCACTCAGTGCCCAGTCAGTGCCCAGCTGGGATTCCCTGCCGTGCCTGGTTTTATTGCTGCAGAAGCAGGAATCCCTTCTGAGGGGAGCACATGGAGCTGTTCTCGTACAGATGTGTTTGAAGAGGAGCGGGGGGCAGCTCCTGCAGTGCCTGGGAGCAGCAAGATCCTGACCCAGAACTGATCTGTCAGCTCCTAGAGCCGGCCTTGGAAGCACCTTTCCTTCAGCTGAGGGTGCTGGGCTCCATTTCTTCTGTGAGTGTGCAGCTTTGGGGGTGAGGAAGGAGCTCCTGGCTGCTGCTGTGCTTGGTGGGGATCTTGGACCGAGAGAAGAGGCACCACCAGCTCTCCTCGATGGGAGCAAACCCTGATCCCAGCCAGCTTCCCCCAGTGCTGCTCTGGGGCATCCCAAGCCTTCCCCAGGCAGTGCTGGCGCTGCTTTGCCCCTGAGCTGTGCTCCCCGGGCCCAGTGACCCAGCTGTGCCTGCTCTCCTGGGGCTCCCTGGGGATCAGCCTCCCCCTGGGCCCTGCACAGGGAGGGAAATTGCTTTTAGGACCTTGCAGAAGGAGATGGGATGGCCATGGGCAGAGGAAGAACTGGCAGAAATATGGGAACCTGTAACTGCTGGTGCATCTCAAGGAGGAAAAATTAATCCAAGGTGAATGAACAGGGTTTGTTTTTTTTTAACCAAACTCCCCTTTTCACCCTCAGGGTTTCCAGTAAAACCAGCCCCTTGCCCAATGCAAATATCTCTGAAATGTATTTCCTTGCTTTAGCACACGAGGAAGCGTTTCCCTGCCAAGTCACAGGTTCCAAAGCCTTTTGGCATCTCCAGAAAACAAACAACCTTCGGATTGCTTTTATTTGGGGAGCGCAGATTGCAGCGTGGACCATGATCTGAGTGTGAGAGCAGCACTGCTGGGCTGTGCTTGGGCTCAGTCTGAGCTGCTTCTGGAGCTGTGGATGGTGAGGGGAAGGGAAAGCAGCCCTTGGGAACGTGGGTGTCTGAGAAACTGAAACGGGACGTGGTTTGAGTGCTGGAAAACAACTCCATGGATCAGGTTTTTTTTTAAAAAACAACCAGAAAATCCATTTTTTTGAGCAGCCTGATCCTTTCCACCTCAAACCATTCTGTGATTCTCTGATATGAGCAACTCTGAAGGCACCAAGGTCCTTCCTTCCCCTCCCCTCCCCTCCCCAGCTTTACGTTTCCCCCAGGTAACAACCCACAAACAGCTGGGTCCAGGTGTGCTGTTTTATTCTCTCCTCTGCAGAACACAGAGCAGTTTGGGCAGCGTGGGGGTTCAGCTCTCAGCAAAGGGCATTTGGGCTCTGGGGAGAGCAGTGGAAGGCGTTGGGGGCCTGGCTTTCCACAGAGGAAGTTCCCAGCTCAGGTACCCAGGGGCTTTCCCAGAAGGTTCTGGCTCAAGTCTCCATCAGGCACCTTGGTGAGTATTTTCTCCCCGTGGAGTAACTGTAAAATAAAGGAACAGGAGAGAAGCTGTCATCTGGCATTGCCCCTCTGTGGGTGTTGTAGAAGCCATTTCACAGGTGTCTCTGGGCTTATGCCAAGCTTGGAGTTTTAAAAGATGTTTTAAGGAGTTCTGAGAACAGAAAACCCAGAGGGGACTTGTGGAGCCACCCCCTGCTCAGCTGAGAGCATCACCCCGGCCCTGCCCCAACCCAGACCCCTGGGAAGAAAAGGCACCAAGAATTTCTGGGTTTCATTCTCCCCCTTAGGAGTTTTCCACAGAATGCTGATAGTTTATCTTCAGGGTTTTAGGGGAGGTGTAATTGTTCTCTTTATTCTTCATATTTAGGACCAAAAGGCCCCTGTTGGCTCTGAGTGAGAACATGAAATCACCAAATTTCTGAGCCCCTATTCCACTATTTTTTTTTCCCAGTGGAGTTCTTCTCACTGACACAAATTCCTACAGACTAGACACACTTTAAAATATTTGCTGAGATGGTTTTTACAGGAGCTTTTCTCTAAAAAGCATCAACAACCCGAGCCTCTTACATAGCAGCTGGTCATCCAGGTATTACCAAGGATTCCAGAGATTGTCCTGCACAACAGAACAAAAAAGAATGACAAGGTCACAACAGAGTGAACAACAATGACTTTTGTGTAAGGCTGAGAAAGGTGATAAGGAATCGGAATTTACTGAAAGCAGCAGGAAGAGTGATAACAGCTTAACTGCTTGCAATCAAAAATGATAATTGAGCCCACAATAAATACATAAACTTTATGTAGGATTTAATCCAAGTCTTATGAAATCCGTGGCTTAACATTTCTTGGGAAGTAGTAAAGGCGAGAGTTTGGCAGCAGAAGGTGATTTTATTGGACTGGGGATTGTAATTCCTGGACTGCAAACCCGGTGCCTCTCCTGTGGAGATGTTTTCCTTACTCAGCCACAGATTCCCCGCTTGAAATTTGGTTTCTGCTCCCTCACGCAGGGAGTGGGCACTGCAGCGCCGGTTCCAGGCAGTGCCGGTTCCAGGCAGCACCACCGAGATTTGGCAGAGCCCGTCCCTGTCCCCGCTCCTCCCCTGTCGGGCTCTGCTCCCTCCTGCCCTCCCTCCCTTCCCCGGGCTCCCTGCCGCGCTCCTTTCTTCTGCTCTCAAACCAAACACCGGGATGCACTGCGGGGACACCCCCACCAGCACCTCCTCAATTCCTGCAGACCCCAAACCAGGCCATTGTTCCACATTCCCCTCCTGTGAATGATGCATTTTCTGTCCCTGCGTGTATTTCCCTGGATAGAGCACGGTCTGGGTTAGGACAGGTATCTTTGCAAATCAGTGATTGGGAGGGATTTTTGTGCCTGTCTTTGTCAGCTCTGCAGGGAATGATTTGGCCCCAGAAGCTGCCCGGAGTGAAGCCCCTCACCCCACACGGGCCCCTCCCTCCAGGATTTTCTGTCACCCATGCAGCCACGAGTCCTCTCCACACAAAAACCCAGCCCTGCTCTCAGCAGGGCTTCAGGATTGCCATTGCCTTCATCTGCTTTGTGTTCGAGCAGCTTTAAAACAAAACCAAACAACTTCTCCAGGGCTTTGCTTGCAGGTGCAGCCGCTCTGGGGCTGCTCTGGGACACGTGTCTGGGGTTTGGGAATGTCCCAGGGGCCAGACTCCAGCCCCTGGAAAGCACCAGCAAAGCCCTTGCAACACAACCCCTGCAGCCCCAAAGCTGCTGCCTGCCTGGCCAGTTTACCTCTCTGCTTTTGAAGCTGGATTTTGGCCAGGGTGAGGATGGTGGTGGTGAAGCAAATCAGCAAAAGCAGAGCTGGTAACAGCACCGGGAGCAGCTGTGGCTCGGCTGAGGAGCTGGGGAGATGGAGCACAGGATTAAATCAGGGTTGGAGCCCTCGTGGTTCATGCAGGGGGCTGTTTTCACACTAAACAGCACCAAGGAGTTGTAAACTCTGAATCAAAGCCAACAGAGCCAAGGAGAGGTGCAATCTTTTGATATGGATTATGAGGAAGTGATTTCCACAGCTGCCAGCCCCTCCAAAGGGAAAATGAGCTGTTTGCACAACACAAATTCACAAACAATCCATCCTTTTGGTGAGCTGGGAGGTGTCCTCACTCTTCCTGTCAGGGGATGTGGTTGGGGGAAGCTGGGGATGGGGAGGGTGGGGTGGAACCCGAGGTGCCCATCCCGGGATGGAACTGGAGCTGTGGACATTGCCCAGCTGGGTTCTGGCTGAGCCTGCCACTGCTGGTGCAGCTGCAGCAGAGCCCCTCAGCTGGGCTGGCCGGTGGCCAGGGCTGGGGCAGGGCTGGGACACAGCAGGCAAATCCACCAGGAAGCTCCTGCGCTGGGGTGAGACACAGCAACTGCTGTGCAGAACGAGCAGGGAACCATTCCTGGCCAAAACACTGCCAGCCTCTGGCTGAACCTTGCCCAGAGCTCACTCCTGGCTCAGCAGCGAGCTCCCAGCCCTGCCCCTGGGCCCCTGGCTGCTGCAGGCCCAGGAAGGGCTGCCCTGAGCTGTGCAGCAGCCACACCAGGGCTCACCAGGGCTCACCAGGGCTCACCAGGGCTCAGCAGGGCTCACCAGGGCTCACCAGGGCTCAGCAGGGCTCAGCAGGGCTCTTGCTCAAGCCTCAGCCACGTCTGCCAAGGTCCCGAGCTGGGGCAGCAGGCAGGGGCACAGCTGTTGACTCTGGCATGGGCTCCACAGGAGCAGCCAGCCCCGGGGGGTCAGGGACCAGTTCAAAGTGTGCAGGGACATTGAGGTGACCTCGCCACCTTCTGTCCCTCCCCGTGTCTCCTGGAGGTGTTTTCAGCCAAGCACAGCTCCCACAGGGGAATGGGGAAAGGGGCAGACAGGCTGGGGAGCACCCAGGACGTGCCCGTGGACTCACCTCTCCTGAAAGGCTTCGCCTGGGGAGCTCGGAGAGGGGCCAGGGGTGGCAGAGGTGGCAGCGGGCAGCAGGGAGCTGCTGCTGTGGGTGGCAGTGCCCATGGAGGTGTCCCCGGTGACACTGCCCATCGTGGTGTCCTGGGTGACACTGGCCATCGTGGTGTCCTGGGTGACAGTGCCCATGGAGGTGTCCTTGGGGACAGTGCCCATGGAGGTGTCCTTGGGGACAGTGCCCATGGAGATGTCCTGGGTGACACTGGCCATCGTGGTGTCCCCGGTGACAGTGCCCATCGTGGTGTCCTGGGTGACAATGCCCATGGAGATGTCCCTGGTGACAATGCCCATGGAGATGTCCTGGGTGACAATGCCCATGGAGATGTCCCTGGTGACAGTGCCCATGGAGATGTCCTGAGTGACAGTGCCCATGGAGATGTCCCCAGTGGCAGTGCCCATGGAGGTGTCCTGGGTGACAATGCCCATGGAGATGTCCCCAGTGGCAGTGCCCATGGAGATGTCCCCAGTGGCAGTGCCCATCCCGTGCCTGGCTGTGCCCTGGGCAGCAGGACTCGGTGCCGTGGGTCTCACAGGAGTTGTTGTCCCTGGGTCCTGTGAGGAGCAGGTTCCTGCAGGGAACATCATTTGGAGCCGTTCATAGCCCAGCCCCTGGCAGAGGGGTTTGTCTGATTTACCAGAGGTTCACCTGCCAGCAGAGCCAGGCACTCCTGCCCCCCGGGTAAACACTGCCACCTTCCCCCCACTGCTTCTGCCTGTGCAGAGCAGCAGTTCCATGGAGCTGGTTGTGCTCTGCAGTTCCTCAAACTGCAGGAAAACCTTCAGCTCCTCCTCAGAGCCTCCCTGGGCTGCACCTGCCAGGACAGGGTGCCACGTCCTGGGGCTTGGCATCCTGAGCCATCAACAACGTCACCCAAACCTGGCAAATTGCTCCGGGAAGAAATTTAAACATCTCTTTCTGGAATGTTTAAAGCTGAAGGAAAGCTCAGCCTCTCCTTTTCTCAGCCCTGCAAACCTTCCCCAGCAGCTCAGCAGCTGGCTGAGAAGGACAGGGAGAGGCAGAGCTGCTGTTTCCCGGGTGGGGATGGTTTGGGGGCCGTGCCAGCACCTACCCTGGTGCAGGAGCAGCTGCAGGGGCGCGGTGAGCTCGGCGCTGCCGCTGCTGGCCCCGCACCAGTACCAGCCCGCGTCCTCCTCCCGCAGCGGCCCCAGCAGCGCGGTGAAGCTGCCGGGGCCGCGGGCGGACACCCGCAGCCGCCCGCGGTACGGCTCCAGCACGAAGCCCTGCAGGTCCAGCAGCACGGCGCAGCTGCCCCGCTCCCACCTGCACAGGTACTGCCTCCGGTAGCTCCCCGCGGGGTCCTGCTGGCACTGCAGGGACAGCGAGCCCCCGAGCGCGCCGCTGAGGAATTTGGCTCTCCTGGGCAGGGCGGGGGCTGCCGGGGAGGGCACAGAATGAGCGTTTCGTGCCCCTCACCCGGCACCGAGCCCCCCTCGCCGTGCCCTGCCCTACCTGCGGCCACCTGCAGAAGCACCTCCTGCGGGCTGCCCCGGCCCCGCGGGCCCTGTGTCCCGCACCGGTACAGCCCCGAATCTTCCGCCCGTAAATCGTTCATCAGGACCCGGAAAGCTCCGGAGCTGTCGGGAGCGGTGAGAACGACCCGTCCTTGGTACCTCCTGCCCACGTAGCCATCGGAGCTGGCCAGGAGAGAGCAGCTGCTCCTGCCCACTTTGCACCAGAACCTCTTCTGGGCGCTGTGGGTGTCCCCAGGGGGGCACAGGACTGTGACAGAGCCGTGCAGCTCCCCCCGGATCAGCTGGGTTGGCCTTGACACCGTGGCATCTGTAGGGAGAGGGCAGGGCAGGGACTGTCAGCACACAGAGCCCCCAAAAAGCCCAAAAACCTGCCCCATCCTTTTGGCTCCACGAGTTACCTCAGGCCGTGCTCCTGAGCTCTGCTCTAGCATAATAAAGACTCATCTTTCTAGCTTGTAAGAACTCGAAAATACCCCCCACACACATAGTTCACAGCCCAGAACCCCATCAGTAATTTCCTTTACTTCTCCAAAACCCGTTCACTCAGACATTTCCCCCGTGCCCTTCCCCAGAATCTCCAAACCCACATTTCCAACAGGCAGGAGAAGGTTTCCTCCCACGTTTCTGAGCAGCCGAGTGCTTTTACACCCCAAACTACAAATACCTGGTTAACAGACAAAGCTGAGAGAGGCACCTGACCCCACACTCCCCCAGGAGCCCAGAGGAGCAGCCCCACCTGGCAGCACGGTCAGGTTGAGGCTGGCGAAGAGCCCGTGGTTGGAGCTGCCAATGCCACACCTGTAGGTGCCCGAGTCGCTGGCCCGCAGCGCTGCCATCGTCACCGTCAGGGTCCCGTTCTGGGGGGCGTCCCCCAGGGCCACCCTGCCCCGGTAGTGGCCCCGGGGGGCGCTGCTGGAGGAGACGATGGTGTAGCAGAGCCCGTCCGCCGCCACCTTGCACCAGAACTTCCGCTGGTGCTTGTTGGCCGGGGTGGGGGAGTAGAAGCACTGGTGGGTGATGGAGCCCCCCAGCCCTCCTGCCAGGAACCTGGAGCCGTACAGGCTGCTGCAGGCGGGCCCTGGGGGACAGAAACCAGGGCTGCTTACTCCCAGCCAGCCAGCAGAAGCCAGCACGGCTCCTTCGGGGCAGGGCTGTGGTTCTGAGGGGGCACCTGGCTCAGAAAATCTCTTTTGTTTGTGCTGTTTCCCCTCCCTGGGTGCCCCTGGTGCCACAGAGCCACTGGCACAGATGGGGAGACCCTCAACGGGACCCCGCAGCCCTGGAGTTAAAGGCCAAGGGCAGAAATTAATGGAAAACCCCTTTGGCATCTGCAGACTCTGCCTGACATCCTTCTCCCTGTGGAGAGCTGCGATTCTGCTCCAGCTCCCACCACGGTTTGCTGGCTCTCTGCAGCCCTGGGCCGGGCAGGGGGTGCTTGGAGCGGCTCCCACACTGCAGCTGGAGGGGTTTGGTGTCCAGGGGAGGGTTCAGCCCTGCCCCAGCTCCAGCCTCACCTGTTCCCAGCCGGGCTGGGGACTCACCTGGCAGCAGAGCTGCTAAAAGCAGGAGGAGCAGCGCCATCTCCAGCCCTCCCGAGTGCTCCCTCGGCAATCCTCACAGACCTGGGGATGGGATTGTGCTGTTTCTGTGTCATCCAGCAAGAGAGAGAGGTTGTGGCAGCTCGGGGGTGCCCTGATGGCTGCCAGGGCAGGGCAGGGCAGGGCAGGGCAGGGCAGGGCAGGGCAGGGCAGGGCAGGGCACTGCTCCCCCCTGGCTCCGAGCCTCTGACCCGTCCCAGGGGTCCCCCCAAAGGGGATTTTCAAAGGAGGAAAGGGGCTGGTGGTGCTCTGCAGATCTCCTGCTCCTGCTCTGACCCCTGTGCTGTGGGGGTGGCTGTAGGTGATGTCTCTCCCATAATCACTCCACAACAGCACTGCTCTCCAAAAACCAGCATTTTGTGGGCAAACTGAGGCTCACCTACCTCAGGCTGTGATGCTTCTGGGGCTGGGAATTTTCTCTTCCTCCACCTGCAGCTCGGATTTTGTTTGATGAAGTTGTTTGTGCAGCTTGCAGCTCAGGCAGTCTTCGCTTTTCACTTGAGGTTTAATTCCTTTTTTCATGCACTGATGTGCAGCTTTTAAAATGGGTGCCCTAAAAATCTTCTGAGGTCTTGATGTGCATTGCTGAGCAAAGTGGAGATGGTCAAAACGCCCGGAGGGGTAGCAGAGATGTCATCAAAAATACCCCAAAATGGCCTTTTTTAACCATCTAGGGATGTAATGACATCATGGAAGGGGGAAAAAAAAGGGGTGAAGATGCCAGGAGCAGAAATTGCAGAGTTTGAGAGGAATTCCCCTGCTCTGCAGACAAACTGCTTGAGCATAAAACACGCAGTGTGCAATGAGATGGTGTTTGCCACTTCCAGGCAGAACTGCACATCAAGAACTTGGTGGAAGGTTCCTCAGACACCTGTGGTTTGGCTGGACCTTCACTGAGCTCATGTCTGTGTCTTGATCCTGTTTTGGGGTCAAAAAGACGGTTCCTGCTTCAAACTTTGTGCTAAAGCAGTCCCTGAAATGTGAACAAGGTGGGTTCTGATCACAGGGTCTGAGGGTGGAACTCAGGGGAGTTTGTTCCTGACACAAACACAGCTCCTGACACAAACACAGCTCCTGACACAAACACAATTCCTGACATAAACACAGCTCCTGACACAAACACAGCTCCTGACACAAACACAGCTCCTGGCACAAACACAGCTCCTGACACAAACAATTCCTGACACAAACACAGCTCCTGACAGAAACACAGCTCCTGACACAAACACAGCTCCTGCTCCTGACACAAACACAGCTCCTGTTCCTGACACAAACACAGCTCCTGACACAAACACAGCTCCTGCTCCTGACACAAACACAATTCCTGACACAAACACAGCTCCTGACACAAACACAACTCCTGACACAAACACAGCTCCTGCTCCTGACACAAACACAATTCCTGACACAAACACAGCTCCTGACACAAACACAACTCCTGCTCCTGACACAAACACAGCTCCTGCTCCTGACACAAACACAGCTCCTGACACAAACACAATTCCTGACACAAACACAGCTCCTGACACAAACACAATTCCTCTTTTGCAGGAGCCACAGAACTGAGAGCAGTCTGCCTGTGCTGACAGCTCCAGGCCCACGGAGACATCTCAGCCACTGCCGGGGGCTTTGGGCTGCTCTGCCTCCCATCAGGAGCGACTGAGCAGACAAACCCCTCCTGGGGAGGCTCCAGCACCCGAGTGTCCCCAGCACCCGCAGGACAGCATTCCCTGGGTGAGACTCAGGGGCGATGCCTTGGGAGGGCCGGCCTGGAACAGAGACTGGACAAACTCAAGGCACCACAGGAACCACTTTGGCCTTGATCCTGCCCTCTGGGGTCAGACAGGGTGTGAAGAGCAGATTCTTTTCCGTGTAAAACAATCCTTGAAGCACTTTGGAATCTCCCTGGCCGGGGATAAAGTTCCCTGGAGCAGTTCGGAGCTGTTAATGGCGATAGGATTTCTTCTATTGCAGTGATTGTTGTGTTTTGTACCAAACCATAAATCCCCCACTCGTGGCTGGGCTCCAGCAGAGCTGCTCTGCCTGAGGGCATTCACTGCCACGGGAGCAGCAGAGCACCAGGACGGGCTCTGTGTGAGCAGGAAAACGGGATACAGGAGGTGGTGGGAACCCCCTGGGAACACTCAGGGTTATTTCAGGGGATCATAAAATCATGGAATTACAGGAGGCCCTCCCAATACCACTACCCTGTTCCTGCTACAGGAGAGTTAATTTTTTTAGGATTTGGGCTGTGCTTGTAAAGGACATTCCTCTGACAAAATGTGCTGCAGGGGGAACCTTCTGTCTGGGAGCAGCCCCAGGACAGGCAGAGGCTCCATCCCAGCAGTTCCACCCCTGTGCAGATGTGGAGCTGCTGCCAGCACCTCAGCACGGC
Source organism: Phylloscopus trochilus trochilus (assembly GCA_016584745.2). Lineage (NCBI taxonomy): Eukaryota > Metazoa > Chordata > Aves > Passeriformes > Phylloscopidae > Phylloscopus > Phylloscopus trochilus. Next base: position 7,068,010 of record WQNJ02000024.1, on the reverse strand, counting down.
CTGCCCGTGCTCAGGGCTGTAATTAATTAACAAACGATACCCACCCCTGGCTGCTGCACCGTGCCCGGTTAATGATCAAACCCCGCTCGGAGCCAGCCCCGGACGGTTCTGCCGCACACAAATCCCATGCAAGGAGCAACACCGCCCCTGTCTGTCTGCTCCTGCACTGCCAGATGCGAGGGTGCTCGGAAGGGGAGACCTTGGGGAAGTGGAGATCCTCCCCGCTGCCCTGCCAGGGCGATCCCAAACCCCCGGCACTTAGGAGCAGGGACAAGAAACATCGGGTCTAGTTTAAGATATTGTCGGGTAAATTTGCGTCGCTGGCAAACAGGGGAAAGCAAAACCCAAAGCGATAAACCCTGACTGCTTTAGCACAGCAGCAAAAGGCTGGAAAGCCCCTCCTGGGGCTGCTCTTGCAGGGTGCTGTCTCTGTGGGGCCAGGCAGGCACTGTCCTGGAGCCCATCCTGGAGCCCATCCCGGAGCCCAGCCCGGAGCCCAGCCCCATCCCGGAGCCCAGCCCCGTCCTGGAGCCCATCCCGGAGCCCATCCCGTCCCGGAGCCCACCCTGGAGCCCAGCCCCGTCCCGGAGCCCAGCCCTGGCTCAGCAGCATCCCAGTTCAGCAGCATCGCAGCCTCCCTGCCCACCTCTCAGCCCCAGGGCTCCCCTGACAGCATCCCGGAGGCACAGGAGCTGTTGTTAAATCGTTTCTGCGGCCTCCTGGTGCAGCTGCTGTTCCCTGGCACTGCCAGGATCCCACCTGCTCCTGAATCCCATCTTGGTAATGAAGGATGTGCACAAGGATGTTTCTAACTGAGACAGGAGGTCCTTACAGGCACATGGAGACATGGAAATGACACGTCTGAGCCAGGGTGGGACCCACGGTTAGGAACTGGATGAATATTCTGTGCACAATGCAAAGCTGGCTGTTTTCTTTGTTGTTTTCAACGTTGTTAACACACAAACTCAGTCTGGATGATCTGCATGAAGACACTGAGGGTACATTTACCAGCTCCTCGGAGACTTGTTGCTTCTGCAGGGCTGTGATCTCTCTTCCTGCCTGTTTTGTGTCTGGGCTCTGCTGGGAATTTGCCTTCCAGGCACAAACCAAGTTAAATACGCCCAGAATCAGATTCACAGAATCATGGAATGGTTCGGCTTGGAAGGGACCTTAGAGCTCCTCTCATTTCAGCCCTGACAGAGCTGAAGCCTGGTTTTGATTTCAGGGGTCCCCAGACAAGAACCCAGGAGCTCTGCTGGGCTCTGGCTGAGCCAGCTGAGGTTCGCTCCCTACAGGAGAGGGAGAGGAAGCTGGAGCAGGAGCAGGGGCAGGAATGGGAGCAGGGGCAGGGGCAGGAATGGGAGCAGGGGCAGGAGCAGGAGCAGGGGCAGGGGCAGGAGCAGGGGCAGGGGCAGGAGCAGGAGCAGGGGCAGGAGCAGGGGCAGGGGCAGGAGCAGGGGCAGGGGCAGGAGCAGGAGCAGGAATGGGAGCAGGGGCAGGGGCAGGATCTGGCTCAGGAGCTGGATCTGGCTCAGGAGCAGGAGCTGGAGCTGGCTCAGGAGCAGGAGCTGGAGCTGGCTCAGGAGCAGGAGCTGGAGCTGGCTCAGGAGCAGGATCCCTGTGCCAGCAGCAGGGCTGGGCACTGGGTGGCACCAGGCACAGTCCCGCTCTTGCATAAGGTCCCAGCCCTCGGGCATAAACAGCTCCGTTTCTAAGGGCTACAAACAGATCCAGCAGGTAAAATTCCGTGTTCCCCTCGCAGGATCAAACAGCGACGCCTGCTTGTGGGACGGGGCTTGCCCGTGGTGAGCGACCCAGCCCGGAGCGTCTGGCAGCTCCGGGAAAGGCACAGAAATGAGGAGCTCACTCCCAGAGGAATGACCCTGCTGCTCTGGGGCTCTTGTTTGAATTTATTCCCTTTTGTTTCCATTTCATTCCAGCTCCTTCTGTGAGCATCACCACGTCACAGACTGATAAGGGATCTCTGGGAGTGAGATTTCTCCTCGGAAATCTGAACACAACTCAGCCTTCGTGACACCAGCACACAATGGCTCTGACTAAAGCCAAGGGTTGCAAGAGAAACCTTTTGTTCCCAAAACAATCTGGTTTTAAGAATGCTCAGGTTCTGTTTCAGGGCAAAAATGCTTCGAGAGCACCCTTAATCCTCTCCTCTCTCACAAACAGGGTGAGATTTCCCTTGGGACTTGCATCCCGCAGGTGCTGAGCTCTCAGAGCACTGAAGAGCTGGAATCAGCCCTGGGTGAGGCAGGGTGCTCACTCAGAGGAGCCCAGGGATGGCAATGCAGCTTTCACCCGTTAAGGCAGGAGCCTGGCTGACCCTTTCACTCAGTTCTCACCCCGCGTCTCCCCTGCCCTCCGCACGGTGCCCCCGCTGCCTCTCCAGTCGCTCCTTTGCACTTGAGCGTCCCCGGCCGAGCAGCTCCGGGCGGGGTGGGGCCCCTGCAGCTGCCGGGCTGCACATCGGGCTGCTCCAGCCTGGATCACCCTTTGCCTCCTGGCTTCACCCCCCAGTGCTCAGAGTTACCGGGCTGTGCACAAAGCCGTACCGCGGGGCACTCTGGTCACACACAGGTTTATTGAACACACACCTCTGGCCCCCACGGTGAGCAGCAAGGTGTTGGCAGCAGCAGCTGGGCCTGAGAGGTGCCAGGACAGCTCGGAGGGGATGAGCTGGAGCTGTCCCGGCCACTTTGGGCAGCACTTCTGGATCCAACAGCAGCACAGCCTCCTCAGCTGGCCCTTCCTGCAGTCCAAGGCTCTTCAGTGCTGGATGCAGGGGTCAGGGCTGAGTGTGGCAGGGGAGGCAGTGGGATGTCTGTGCAGCCCTCCAGCCCCCCAGCAGGCAGTGGTGGTGTGGGGAGGCACTTTGACGTGGCAGGTGAGTGCTCACGCCCCAGAGGCTGTGGTAAAATTAATTTAAAAAAACCCACAACCCAAAAAGTCCTAAAGGAGCAGCAAAAGTCCAGAGACGCTTTATCCACAGGCAAGCCCTTAGAAAATAAGCCAAACCCCGAATTCCATGGCTTCCCTGTTTCGATGAATCCCCAAATGCATTAAAGCCCGTGCAGGAGAAGGGCCTCCCGTCCCTGCTGGGGGCTGCTCTGTACAAGCAGCTCGTGTCCATCTGCTGTGCACAAAACACCCTGTGCACGCCCTGCTCCTCTATTGGGTGTGGAGCTCCCAGCAGGGATGGCACCGGCTGCTCGTGCCCGAGGCCCCGGGCGGTGCAGGCCGCTGGGTTTGGGGTGAGAAGCCCCCATTTCAGCAGCCCCGGAGCTATTCCTTCAGCAGCCCCAGCTTCTTCAGCGCCTCCCGCCGGTTCTCGTCGGCCGCGCCCTTCGGGGAGATCTTGACGCTGACGGCGGAGCGCGGCGGCCTGGGGAAGCCGGGCAGGGGGTGGGATCGCCTCTTGCTGCTCTTGTCCTGCTCCTCCTGCTCCTTCAGGCCCGCAAAGTCCTTCCCGGCGCCGAGGGAGGCGGGCCGGGGGCGGCTGCTGCGCAGGAAGCTGGGGGCCAGGCGCTCGATGAAGGATATCTTGCCCAGGGAGCTGCTGCTGCTCCTGCCGTTCTGCTCCTTGCTGCTGCCGAGGGAGCTGCCCAGCCCCACCCCGGAGCGCTCCAGGGTGTTGGATTTGAAGGGAATCTGCCGGAGCCCCGGCACGGAGAGCGGCGCCTCCCGGGGCTGGGGGTGCAGGAGGGCGCTGGGCTCCCTCCTGTCCTGGGACAGCCCCAGCTTCTCCAGCGCCTCCCGGCGGGCTCTCTCCTTCTCCTTGGGGTCGAGGTGGCCTGAATTCCCCCTCTCAGCAGCGCTGTCGCCGGTGGCTGAGGCTGGAGGTGCCGCTTTTGCCTTCGGGCTGTGCTCCGCCGGGCCGCTCCTGCTGCTTTTCAGGATGATGTTTGGGGGCAATCTCCGCGGTTTGGGGGCAGTCGGAGGCCCACGCTTGGCCTCGGGGTCCTGAGGGGCCTCTTCCAGCAGGGATTTCTCCAGGTGGCCCCACGAAGTCCGAATCTCGGTCTCCTCGGCAGCCGAGCGATGGCTCCGCGGCCGCTGCGGGTCACGCTGGGAGGGCTCCGGAGGTTGGATGGTCACGGACCTGGTGGGGCTCCCTGGGCCGGCCTGGTGCAGCCCGCCCTCCCTGGGCACCTCCCGCGCAGCTTTTCCTGCCGGCCCCGTGTGGACACTGCCGGGGGCTGCCTTTGCTGCAGGGGCGCTCCCGGGAGGGCTGCAGGAGGCGGGGGAGCCTCTGCTGCTGCTCTGCTCAGCCCCGCGCTGCTGCTGAGCCCTGCTGGCAGGGGGAGTCCCGCTCCCCAAATCTGGGAACAGAGGGAGCTGCAGTCAGCACTGCACACCCCACAGAACAGCCCAGAACACCCCACGGAACAGCTCAGGACAGGCCCCAGGGCTCCCCTGCTCCTCTGATCCATCTCTGCTGGGGAAATTGGATCCTCTGGGCCTGACAAAGCCTGGGGCACTGCTCCTGCCCTCCTTCCCTCCCTGCCAGCCCGGGGCACTGCTCCCTTCTCCCTGCCAGCCTGGGGCACTGCTCCCTCCCTCCTTCCCTGCCCTGGGGCACTGCTCCCTTCTCCCAGCCCGGGGCACTGCTCCCTTCTCCCAGCCCGGGGCACTGCTCCCTTCTCCCTGCCAGCCTGGGGCACTGCTCCCTTCTCCCTCCCAGCCCGGGGCACTGCTCCCTTCTCCCTGCCAGCCCGGGGCACTGCTCCCTTCTCCCTGCCAGCCCGGGGCACTGCTCCCTTCTCCCAGCCCGGGGCACTGCTCCCTTCTCCCTCCCAGCCCGGGGCACTGCTCCCTTCTCCCTCCCAGCCCGGGGCACTGTTCCCTCCCTCCCTCCCTGCCTGCTCCCTCCCCGGGCACAGCCGGGCTGCGGGAGTGTCCAGCTCACCCGGGGGCACGGGGCCCCTCCCGGCCTGGGGGGGCTCCCCGGGGTCGGTGCCGTCCGTGGACACCCCGCTGTCCCCCTCGGCGTCCAGGGAGCCGATGGTCTCCTCCAGGAACATCAAGCACTCCTTCTCCTCCACAGACAGGTAGTCATAGCTGCTGTCACTCTGGGGAAAGGTCAGGCACAGCAGGTGAGAGCGAGCGGTTCACTTTATGCTGTACATACATATACTATATATCTATTTCATAAATATACGAGAGAGGTTTACTTTATATATTTATATGTATAAATATATATTTATATATTTCATATATCTATTTCATAAATGCATGAGAGAGGTTTACTTTATACCATATATATAACTTTATATTTTATATATATTAATATTATATATATTTACTACATTATATACTATATACCATATACAATATATAATATATAAGATACTATATATCATATATCATACATCATATATCATATATCATATAATATATAATATACTATATATTGTATATGTTATATATAATCTATCATATATCTTATATATCTTATATCTTTTATATATTATATATTATATTATTTTAATATTTTATACATTTCTATTTAATGTCCAGGTAGTTTATAGAGCCTGTGACATCTGCTTGGCCAGTGGCTGTTCAATAATGAGTATTTACAGCTCCAGAAATCCAGACAACCTCCTCTGAAAATAAAGAAAATATATATATATATATATATATATATATATATATATATATATATACTGAAAGCCTTTTTTGTATTACCCTACTCTGTGGCTCAGAAGGTGGATTTTTCGGAACTTGGAACTTGGCCTCTAAACTTTCAGCTCTTTAAACTGAGAAGTGAGCAGCTGGGTAACCAACCTGCAGGCACAGACACCTGTCCTGCTCGGCACTGCTGAGCCTTAGCAAACCCCGTCAGTCCTGAGGGTTTCTGGGCAGGTGCTGAACTCCCCTTGTGTTCCCGCTCACACCTGAGCAGGAGTTGTTCATTCTTTGTTGTGTTTGAGCACCGGGAGTTGTGTTGCTGCAGTGTCGGATACCCGGGTCTCTGGTATCTCCTCACTCTGCCGGGGGCAGGAGGGAGCGCGGCCCGGGACGGGATGTGCCTCAGCCCCGCGGGGCAGGGATTACCCAGTGGAGCTGCTCTGCAGAGACGCCTTCCCCAAACCTCCCACCTGGCACTATCACAACCAGTTCTGCCGTCCCCAGCAAGCTCGGGGGGTTTGGTTCTGGTTTGCGACAGATCAAACCGAGGAGCTGCCAGGGCTGCTCTCACACCAGCAATTAGGGCAGGATGTAATTAGCCCTGGGGATGGGTGCTGGGACACAAACAAGCTTTAGTGGGCAGATAGTGAGGAATGACACATCTGCACCCCCGGTCCCAGCTCACCCCTGCCCTAACTGGGGAATCCAGCTGGTGCCGGGCAGGAGCTCAGCTGGCTGTCCCCTCCAGCTGCCCTGACCCTGCACCCCCGGCGGCACAGGAGCCCCTCCAGGGAGGGGATGCCCTCTCCAGGGAGCCCGTCCTGCCCCGGAGCAGCCCCTGCAGCAACCCGGGCTCCCTGCACGCTCCCGGCAGGATGGGAAGGCTGGGAGTGCTCTGGGGCAGGAATCCTCTGGCCCTGGTGCTGTCTCAGGGCTCCCAGAGCAGCCAGGGAGAGCAGATTGGAGCTGAGATCTGCCCCAAATGCTCCCTGAGCCGAGGGGGCCGGGCCGGGCCGGGCAGCCCGGGGTTACTCACCCGCTGCGAGCGGTCGGAGGCCGTGCTGGCCATGCTGTCACAGCTGCCCGAGGCGCAGCCAGCCACCCCCAGCTCCTTCCTGGGCATAGCACGGGCTGCCCGCGGGGCTGGCACCGGCGGAATGTCCCAGCTGCAGCAGGAGAAAGGAGAAGCGTTAAATTGTGATTGTCCCGGGGGTGGGAGGACAGGCAGGCTCGGGATGGAGGAACCGTGCTCCATCCCGGGCTGCTGTCTCCGGGAGAAGGCACAGCTGCCCTTTAAAAACCATCCTTGAAGTTTTCCTCAAAATAATTGGGAATGGGGTGACCTCTGCACAGCCAGCTGGTGTTGGTGGCTCTCTGATCCCCTCAGAGGGGGGGACAAGGACAAAGCTGTGAGCCCAGCTCAGAAATGCCAGCCCCGGCCCCTGGGAGCTCTTTCCTCCCCACGCCCTGTGCCAGCGCTGCCGCAGGAGCTGCGGAGCCCGCTGGTGCCGCTTACTCACATCCTCGCTCTGTCAGAGCTTCCTCCTGGCCAGGAGCTGCTCTGCCCCCCTCCCTGGGGACCCCGGGGAGGCGCCCCGGGCCTTTGGCTGTGTTTGGGCACGGCCTGGGGCAGCAGGGCAGGCGGGGGCTGTGCCCAGGGGGTTCAGGCAGCACCCCGGTGTCCCCCCTGCTCACAGCAGGGCCCCCCTGACCCAGCCCAGACCCCCCCAGGGTGGCACGGCTGCCTGACAAACACCCTGGGGCAGGGTGGCAGAGGGGACAGGGTCCCTGCTCTGCTGGCCACCCACAGGAGGGGTCATTGTCGTTACTGATGCACCGAGCTCCAAAATCTCCTGGCACCACCAAGTATTCCCCTCCACGCCCACCCCCCCGCGCCTGGGGAGGGAACTGCGCTGTGGGGGCGAGAGGGAGCAGCAGAGCAAACACCGGCAGCCCCTGCAAGACACACGGACCCCGGCGGGAGGATTTGCTCCCCGGGAGGGGAGACAGAGCAGCCCTTTGTGCTGTAACCTGCAGGCAGGAACACACTGCTGCTTTTTTTTGGGTTTTTTTTTCTCCTGTAGCAGGATCAGGGAATTAGATCCAGCGATAAGTGAGCAGAACTGGCTGCTTGTTCAGAGCGTTAGACCCTGAAAGAATTCCTTTGTAATTGGAATACGCCGCAAAAATCAGATTTCAACACCCACGCCCTGACAGATCTAATCCTTCCACGCAGGAGGAGTTTAATATTTCAGTCTCAGCTTTGCATTATTTACTGCTTAAGTGACGTTGCAGTAAGTGGTGGCTTTGGAACAGCAGCTCCCTGGATTCTTTGAATTCAGATCTCTTCAGAGCCAGGGATTTGAGCTGTCGGGAAGCAGAGCTGAGCTTGGGGGACTTTGGGCCTTTGCAGGGTTTTGCTGAGCACTGGAACACCCACAGCGTGAAATTCAGATTTATATCGAAACTAGAGAGACACATTTCTAGGTTTACATCGACTCCTGAGTAACAGGAGGCTTGGCCGTGGTGGCTGTGCTGCCCTGGCTGCCTCCTCCCTCCCGAATTCCTGACAGCAAAACCCTCCCGGGGAAGTGAAAGCCGGGCTGGAACTCGAATGTGCAGCTGCTTGGGGCCAGCAGGGAGGCATTTTCTCCATGAGGACCCCCCCCCCCCCACCACCAGCCATGAAAGAAATAATTTTCTCTCACTCAAGCAGCATTTGGGACCTAAAGCAGCTGCCAAGGCTCTGGCACCCCCCGAGCCCCAGCTCAGGGAGGCAAAGTTCAGCCCGAGCCCGGAGGATCTGCACCGAAACAAGAAGTTCCTTTTCCTGCCCATTAGCTCTCTGATGTGATTACGGCTCCAGCACACTCAGCCAGCCCGGGAAAGGGGAAAAATCAGTGTTGAAACCCCCAGCTATAGTGATTCAGAAGGATTTCACTTCCTTCTTTGTGGTGAGTAACAGCCACACTCTGAAAACGCGCTGAGCCTTTGGTTTAAGGCTCGGTGCTTGGGAAGCTGTTGGAGGGTGCCAGCGGTGCAGCTCCCTTCCCCAGCTGAAAACCCGCTTGGAAGGAGCTATTTTCTATCGAACTCCAAAGGCCAGGTCCCTCAGCTCTCGTGGCCGTTGCCATAACTGTCCTTTAAAGCCCACGGAGCCATCAAAGAGGTGCCGGGTAGCAATTAATGCTAATTGCTGTAGAGAAGAGGCCACTTTCCTTCAGCCAGCACCACTCCAAGCTCCTCATCCCGGGCCGGGAGAGCTCGGTTCTGCTGTCTGGGGCAGAGAAAAACCTGGGACAGGGCTTTGCCCTGGCCAGCCGCAGCACAGCCCAGACCAAACCCCCTCTGCAGGCACCGTCCGGCTCTGAGCAGCCCTGGGGCACGGATCCCAGCCCAGGGGAGCGGGTCGGGGGCAGAGCTGGATTTCCTGCCATCCTCAACAAGTGAATGGAGCAGCCCGGCAGCTGCCTGAGCTCTTTGCTGTCCTGAGCACAGGTTTCCCCAGCTTTCCTCCCACCCCCACCACCACCCCCCTCAAACCCCCTCGTGCAGCTCTGCTGCTGGATCCCCCAGCACGTTTCACCCTCCCAAGCAGACCCTGCAGGCACCCAGAGCCCCGCAGCCCAGCCAGCAGGAAAAGCACAGAGAGCAAAGGCCAAGCAGGAACAGAAATTATTATTATTATTATTATTATTATTATTATTATTATTATTAATTAGTAATCTCTTTTGCTGTTTTACCAGGCCGTCCGTCGCTCCGTGCTGCCCAACTCGTTGTCCCGGCCGTGCCTATCCCGGGACTTCTTTGCTTTTCTGGGCTAACCAAACACAGCCGGGTTACACATTAACTGCGCTGCCGCTGCCGACGGGGCCGCGCTGCCCGGGCAGCTCCGTCCCGCCAGGCGATCCCCGGCCCCTCACCTGCGGCCAGGGCGAGCGAAATTCATCCCGCGGCCCCGGCGGGCTCCTCTGCTGCAGCTCCGGGAGCCCCCGAGCCGGGCCGTGCCGTGCCCCGCAGCGCTGGGTGTGAGCTGCGGGCAGCGCCGCTCGGTGCCACCCAGCTCCCTCCCTTCCCTGCTGTCCCCTGCTGTCCTGGGCACGGCTCTGGCCGGAGACTCCTTAATCCGACATCCTGTTCTGCCGCATAGCTGCCGGCTGACAGCGGGCCGGGCTCAGCCCTGACCCCAGCCCTGCGCAGGTAATGAGCGCCTGGCGAGGCGCTGCCCTCAGCCGCAGCCGGGCTCTGCTCTCGGGTGGTTCGTGCAGGGATGCCGCAGCTCGGGGCAGGAGCTGCTGCTTCCTGCGGGCTCTGGAAGCAGCCCGGGCTGGGGCAGGTCGCTGCTTGCATCTCACCGCAGCTTCCCAGAGGCCAGGAGTTTGCTGCCTGCCAAGGAGGGAGGCTGTGCAGGCAGGCAGGAAGGGTTTGGGGAGGGAAGCTTCAGCCCGGATTTATTGGTGTGCCCGGGTCTGCGCAGCTCCCAGGCTCCCGCTGCCTGTCCCGACCTGCAGCTGCTTTTGCCCCAGTTGGCACCTGAACCCTCTGCCGGCTCCTTCCCAGGCAGCCCGGGGTCAGCTCCTGGAGCTCTGGGGGCAGCTGAAGCCCCCCAGATGCCCATCAGACTCATCTTCACACTGGCACCTTCTCAGAAACTCTGCTGGGGCGTCTCTGCAGCAGCATCTCGTGCTCTGAGCCCCCGGGTGCCACCTCTGCTGCTCCCACAGAGGGGCCCAGATGTCCCCAGCCTGGCAGGGTGGCACCGACCCCAGCCCAGGGTGCTGCAGGGCAGGCAGAGAGCAGCAGAGCCCCCTTCCCACCCCGACTTTGGGCTCTGGTACTGAACCCAGAGCTTTCCCTGCTGACAAGCAGTGCCTTGGCCATTCCCCACACACAGCACGGACCTGTACCTGCCTGACAAGGTGCTGCTGGCTGCAGATCTGCAAACAGCCTGCAGGGAATTTCCAGGGCTGGCACAGCTGCCGATTCATTCACATTTCCACGCTCCAATGACTTTTTTTTTTTTTTTTCTTTAATTTGTATTTGTGTAGCACAAGGCTGTGCTGCCACACGTGTTCCCTGCTCTGCAGAACGGGGAAGTGGAAACATCAGCTAATTAAAGCCACGGGAAGATGGAGGGAAGGCAGATGAGGCAGAGGCTCCCACCGGCAATGCTGAGCCCAGCCAAGTGCAGCTCCAGAGGGGAACGTGTGCTGGAGAGCAAACCAACAACCCAGGGGCTGCTGCCAGCCCAGCCCCGGCCAGCCCAGCCCCTGCTGCTCTCCCAGGCTGGCCTGCAGCAGGTCAAGGTGGGGATGCAGCAGGTGAGGATGGGGATGCAGCAGGTGAGGGTGGGGATGCAGCAGGTCAAGGTGGGGATGCAGCAGGTGAGGGTGGGGATGCAGCAGGTCAAGGTGGGGATGCAGCAGGTGAGGGTGGGGATGCAGCAGGTCAGGATGGGGATGCAGCAGGTGAGGGTGGGGATGCAGCAGGTCAGGGTGGGGATGCAGCAGGTCAGGGTGGGGATGCAGCCAGAGCTGCTGGAGCAGGGATCGAGGGCAGGACTGGTGCCAGGGCTTCAGGAGCTGTGCTGGATGGCTCAGCATCGACAGAGCTTAAAGGTGATCTGAATGAATGAAGCGGGTTTGATTTTAAATTCAGCCATTAATTCTGATTTTAAGCGGAAGCTTTAGAGCTGCCTGGGTTTTGTCGAGCTGTGCCCGGCGCCGGGGCTGCTCGGAGAGAGGGAGGAGAGCCCAGGCGGGGCTGTTTTGCTCCGGCGCTGCCAGCAGGGTGTGAGGGAGCAGGGCAGGGCACACACACCGTGGGCAGCCCAACAGGCAGAGCTGGCTGCGTGGGGCAGGGAAGGGCCACGCTCCATCCCCAGAGATCCCGAGCTGCTCTGGGCCAGCAGCCCAGACAGAACCGGTTCTCCTCCCGCATTCCTCTCCCCCCAACCCACAGAAATAGCTCCAGCCCGAAGGAAGGTGTGATTGCACAGAGGTGGCACGAAGGAAATGCGAGGAGTCAAACGATGCAGAGAAAACTTCCCAGCGCCCCGGGAGGACTTTGGCAGCTGCAGGGCCCTGCTGGGCCTCACCCTGTTCCTAAACACCAGGGCACAAGTGACTCAGGCCCGGCCCTGCAGGAGAAGCACCCACACGGCGTCACTGATAAGGTTCCTGCCAAGGGGAGGAGGTTTGTGGGGCTCCGTGGGACTCCCGGGCACTTCCCTGTGCCCCGGCTGCGGGCACAGCCCGGGTGCTGACAGATCACTCGTGGGGAGGTGACGCCCCACTGAACCCCACAGGGCCCAGGAGCTCTGCCTGTTATCTCTGTTTGTTATCTCTGTCTGTTATCGCTGTCTGACAGCAAGAGCTGGGCAGGGGAGGGGAGGGGAGGTGTCCCACAGCTGCCTGACCGTGGACACCAGCAGTGGGGAGGCTTCAACAGCTCCCCAGCATTCTCCTCAGGACTTTAATTAAAGACAATTTAATTGGACAAGCCGATTTTGGTAACTGCTCTGTGCTATTCCTGTTTCAGGGAGTGCTTGGTGCTCAGACAGCTGGAACAGCAGGAGTGAGTTCACCCAGTTTGAAGGAATTTTATTTGGAGCAAACCCCACGGCAGTTTCAGAGCTGGATGCAGAGTTTGATTTAGAAATGCAGGCAGACATTTAATTGCATGGCAGCTGCAGTTTTCCAAACAGCAAGCTGACAACTTTTAGTTCCTCTTGTGGAGTTTCCTGGGCAGGGAGAGGCTCCCAGGGCTGGCCCGTGGGTGGGTTCTGCACTGAAATCAGCCCAGCACAGATGATTCAGCACTCCTGGCTCAGGCTGATCGCTCAGGAACTCCCCCCGCCCCAGGCAGGCAGCAGAGAACTTCTGCTCCCTCCTCCTGCAGCAGTATTAACTGTACAGCCACGAATTACAGGTTGGTTTATTTTTTTTTTAACCAAAGAGATTTTATTTTCTAGGCAACAAAAGAAAACATCCAAGCAGTGATAGTGACACGTCTCCCTCCAACAGAACTGATGCTCTGTTAGCAGAGTCCCAATGCAAACATGATCTAGCAAAGCTCAACACTCTGGATTAAATAAAGCTCCTTTTTCAAATACTGCAACTGAGAAATACCAGAAAATAATAATAAAATAAAAAAATGTTTTACACACTTGGAGGAACCCATCCAGGACACAAAGCTAAAATCTAAGGGTTGCTCCCCAAAGTCAAGGCAGACAATAAATATGGATCTTCCACTTGTGTTTCAGACACCTGCTGCACCTCTCTGAGGTAGGTTTTGTGTCCGTGTGGCAGATGGCAGAGGGGAGGAGCAGCTCCTGCTCCCAGGCACTCCCTGGGGAGCTGAGGGCACACCTGGGGCTCCTGCTCTCCTCCCCAGCCAGCACTTCAGCTCAAGTAGTTAGAACACAGTGTCATCTTCAAGTTCCTTTGAACTGTCAGCTATTTCTGGAGGTTTTTAAGCATCAGCTTCTACAAGGGCTGGGTTTAATGCTGGGTTTTGGGGGTTTTTATCTTCCTTTCCTAATGACAGGCTAAAAGCAGAGCGGGGTGTAACACTGGGAGCAAAGTGGCTTTCTGTGGGGAACTCCCAACAGTGCTGATGTGTGTTTAATACTGAATTAAAAACAAACCTGCTCCAGAGTGCTCTGGGTGATTCTGGGCTGTTTAATTATTCATGCCTTAATTCAGCAAAGCACTTATGTAATTATGTTCTTTCTCCAGTAAAACCCTCCTGTATTTCAAGATCCAGCTGGGAGCCTCTGCTGAGAACTTGAGAGATGATTTTGGCAGAAAAGGTGGTGCTGCTGCACCAGCTGGGTGGGGTGCCTGAGGGAACAGGGGCCTCTCAGGCTGGGTTTTAGGCTCCACGTGGAAAGTGAGTTTATTTCTGCCTCAGCCCCAAGAGGCACCTTCTTGTTCAGTGCAAGGAAGGCCACTGAAAACAGCAACAGAAGAAGGGCAGGCGAGGGGTATTTTAAAATTCAAGAAACGAGGATGTGTTGCAGGCATTTCAAAGATAAAAAAAAAAAAAAAAAAAACAAAACCAACATAAATCCCCTTCAGTAATATGCACCTTGACAGCACCTTTTAAAGGCCTTGGAAAGCACCTGCAGGGGAGGGAAGGAGTTCCACCTCCCCTGATCCTGGGCAGTCCGAGCAGTGGGGCACCTTCCCAGCTCATTCTGCTCGGAGGATTCAGCTGCAGCCCTCGCTGTTGTCACAAGCAAAGCCTCGCCCAGCGCTGGCAAAGCAAAGACACCGAGGCAGGAGGCAGCTGGAATTGCAGCCTCCCTTCCCACTCCGGCCTTCAGAGGGCAGAGCTCTTCACCAGCAGAGAGCGAGAGCTCAGCCCTAAAGTGCTCATTTACAGTGTTTGGAAACTGGATCAGCTCAGTGACACCACGGCCCCGACTGGCCCTGCTCAAGTAAAATATTCCATGTATTTAACAGACGCTAATTAAGTCGCTTCCCTAATTAGTCACTTCCCTCTTGCAGGGATTTCCAATGCTATGAGGAAGAAGAATCCCAAGTATTCCAGGAAGCATGCTTATGCTCTGATGCAGTGTAAACACCAGGGGGTTGAGAGTTATTTTTCAAGCAACTAAAAACTACCTACGGAGGATTAATAAGTTTTATTCAACACTTATCCACCTACTCATTAATTTAAAGGCTACCTTAAAGCTTAAGAGGCCATTGCTCTCCCTAAAGCTCTCTGCACACAAACTACACAGCCTATTCCTGATGCTCCAGGGGCAGCTCAGACATCCTCTCCCCACTACAAACTATTTACTTTGCTGTTGTACTTGGCATTCCCATTGCAGATCAGCAGGAATTGTATTTTGCTGTTGTACTTGGTATTTCCATTTGTATTTTGCTGTTGTACTTGGTATTTCCATTAGAGATCAGCAGGAATTGTATTTTGCTACTGTCCTTGCCATTCCCATCACAGAGCACGCAGCACAGGAGCAGTCTGCCCTCTGGGAGCTGCTCAGGTGTGCAGAGCCTGTTCCTGAGTGAGGGGTGTGCTTCCCACAGCCCGGGGTGGACTGAATCACCCTGCAAACTGGGATGGACTGAATCACCCTGCAAACTGGGATGGACTGAATTCACCCTGCAAACTGGGATGGACTGAATTCACCCTGCAAACTGGGATGGACTGGATCACCCTGCAAACTGGGATGGACTGAATCACCCTGCCAAACTGGGATGGACTGAACTCCCCCAGCAGCTCAGGGGTGCCTGCCCGCTCAGACCGCAGACCCCACCAAACCAAGGCGTGGCTGCCGCCGTCCCCCACCTGCCCAGGTGCCACCCCCTGCTCCCAACCCCCCCCCGCAAAATCCCCAAACCTGCGCGCTGGCCGCCAGCAAGCTCATTCGTTTCTCAAGCTCTGTCAAGGGAATTTTATGGTCACAAACAGCTTATCTGGGGCTCCAGAAGGCGCTCCCGGAGCGCTGAGGTAGTCGGTGGCAGCCCTCCCTGCCCCCGTGGCGGGAGCGGGCTCAGACCTCGCCGAAGTTGGTGTGGCCGGTCTCCCTGGCGTGCTGGCGAGCCTCCAGCTGGCCCTGCAGCCCCTGCTGGCACACCATGCAGCGCAGGGCGAAGCGGTTGACGTCGGTGAACTGCCGCTTGCGCCGCGCCTCCTCGGCCAGCTCCAGCGCCTGCGCCAGCACCACGTCATCGCTGCTGGGGAAGATGGTCTGGGGGGGCAGGTCGGAGCCGGGCCGGCGCCGCTCCAGCGGGTCGTAGTGGATGCCGTCGTAGATCAGCAGCACGCGGCGCGCGTAGCCCGCGTCCTCGCCGAAGCGGTCGATGCGCACGCTCTGCGTGTCCACCACGCAGATCTCGCACTGGTAGAACTTGGAGAGGATGGAGACCTCGATGGCGCCGCCCCAGGTCTCCTCCCGCCGGATCCAGTCACAGTACTCGCGGTTGCTCTTGCCCAGCACGGCCGGGCTGTAGCACTCGGGGTCGCTGGCCACGATCTGAGCGATCAGGTTGCGCATCTCCGGGGCGCAGCCGGGGTCGTAGACGCCGCCCTCCACCACGTAGTAGACGCTGGTGAAGAGGCAGGAGTTGTCTGCCGGCACCGCCCTCCTGGCCAGCACCGGCGCCGCCTCCCTGACCGGCTGCGACATCGCTCTCTTGGCCACCACGGCAGCGGCGGGCTCGGGGCTGGACGTGTCCTCTTCCACGATCAGAGTGTCACCTGCCGGGCAGGAGGGGGGACAGGAGGGAGGGACACAAAGGGGGGACGTGAAGCTGCTGCTGCTGCTGCTGCTGCTGCTCCAACACAACACCACGGCTGTGCTGGCATTGCCGAGCATCACAGAACAGAACCACGGAGCGGTTCGGGGGCTGAAACACCCCCAGTCCCAGCCCTGCCGAGGGCAGCGGCACCTCCCCGCAGCCCAGGCTGCTCCCAGCCCCGTCCAGCGCGGCCCCGGCCGCCTCCGCCCGTTTGCCCCGGCTCGGTATCCCGCTGGGAAACAGCCTCAGCCAACAGCCGCCGGCACCACAACGGTCCCCGCGGGACTCACCTGGCGTGGCCCGGTCCCCGTCCCCTCCGGAGCCCCGGGACGCAGCCCAAGCAGCAGCGGCCGGCGCTGGCAGCGAGCAGGAAGCGCTGCCGGGCGCTGACACCTCCCCCGGGAGCAGGAACCGGCCCGACCGCCGCTCGGCCAGGGGCCTGCGTGCCACGGCCTCTTTAATTAACGTAATTGCGGCCGCGGGGCAGCAGAGCCCGCGGAGCGCCGCCCCCCGCCCTCCTCACCCGAGTGGATGCCGAGCTCGCCGAGCCGCCGCTCGCCGTCGCTGAGGTCGAGGCTGCGCGGCGGGAAGCCGAGCAGGAGGCGCTGGGCGGGCGCGGGCACTCCGGTGAGCGCGGCCAGCGCGGCCTGCATGTCGCGGAGGCGGGAGTGCGGCGACAGCCCCGGCAGCGCGTGCGAGCCGCTCCGGGCCTTGCAGCGCAGCCGCAGCATCCTCGGGGCCGCCGCCGCACCGGCCGCCGCCGCTTCCGCTTCCGGCCCGCGCCCGCCCCGCTCTCGCGACAACACCGGGCGCCCCGCCCCCAGCGGGCGGCCAATCGGAGAGCGGCTCCGCCGCGTCCTTCATTTGCATAGCGCGTGGCTCATTTGCATAGAGCCGGGCACGGCGCGCGTGTCATTGGTGCAACACACCGGGGGTCTGATTTGCATAAAGAATGTGACCCCGCCCCTTTAATTTGCATACAGCCGGACACCGCCTGCCATCTCATTTGCATAATGAGAGGTGTTGCCGTGACTTCCTGTCCCCTCCCGTCCCCGATGATCACCGCCCGTTTGATTTGCATAGCCCGCCTGAATTTGCATAGAGGCGCGAGCTCCGCTCCCCCTTCAGCACCGCCCACCTCATTTGCATCGCGCGCGTGCTCCGCTTCTCCTCTCGCCCCGCCCACCGCCCCCAGGTTCATTTGCATACAGCGCGCGGCTGCCCCGCTCACCCGATCTCATTTGCATGCAGCGCGCGGCTGCCCCGCCCTCCCGGTCTCATTTGCATGCAGCGCGCGCCCCCGCGCGCGTGACGCGGGCCGGTTCTCCCGCCCCGCCGCTCCCCCTTTCCCGCGTGTTCGCTCCCCGGACCCGGTTTCCGTCCCCGCTCCGCCGGGCGCGCGCTCCGCCGCTCATTTGCATGCGATTTGCATGCGGCGGGGCGCGGAGCGGCGGCGCGGAGCCATGTCGGCGGCGCCGCGGGGCTGCGCCGGGGCCCCGCGGGGCAGGGCCGGCGAGAAGCAGTGCTGTGAGTAACCCCGGCCCGGGGGTGCTGCGGGGGGGATGCGCGCCCCGTGCCCGCAAAGAAATGAAACGAACCGCGGCCGGGGGCTGAGGCTGCGCGCAGCGCGGGGAGAGGCTCCCACCCTCGCGTCCGTCCCGCGCGGGACGCGCTCCGTGCGCGGGTCCCCGTCCTGCGCCCCGTCCCTGGCTGTCCCCTCCCGCGGGTCCCCGTCCCTGGCTGTCCCCTCCCGCGGGTCCCCGTCCCGCGCCCCGTCCCTGGCTGTCCCCCCCCGCGGGTCCCCGTCCCGCTCGGTCCCAGCCCCCCGGCTGCTGCGTCCATCCCCATCCCGGGCTTTCCCCCCCAGCTCTGCCTCTCCACGGGCGCTTCGGAGCTTGCTGGGGCTGTTTGCTGGGAGAACGTGACCGTTTTGTTAAAAACATCTTTCCTTCGCCCTTGACGGCTCCCGCCCGGGCGGGAAATGCTTTTAACGCTAAAAGCCCCATTAGGCGGTGGTGCTGCCGCTCCGCCTCGTCAGCGAACACCCGGGAGACCGCAGAGTGGTCACAGCAGCTCGGTAACGGCGGGGACACGAGGCGAGCCCGTCCCGGGATGCGCGGAGGTGCTTTACCCGCCGGGAGATGGGCTGACGCCGGGCTGGGTCCCACTTTCTGCTCCGCAGCGCCGCTGACGCCGTTTTGGGGTGCTTTAGGTCGGTTTGGGGTTTTTGGTTTTTTTTTTGCAGCATGGGCTTCCTACATGACCAACTCGCCGACGCTGATCGTGATGATCGGGCTGCCCGCGCGGGGCAAGACCTACATGTCCAAAAAGCTCACCCGCTACCTCAACTGGATCGGGGTGCCCACCAAAGGTGTGTGGGGCCCCCCCTGCCCCGCGCTGGCACCCCTGCCCCTGAAACGCCCTCACGCTCCCCTCTCTCGCCTGTGAAGTGTTCAATTTAGGGGTCTATCGGCGCGAGGCGGTGAAGTCCTACAAGTCCTACGACTTCTTCAGGCACGACAACAAAGAGGCGATGGAAATCCGCAAGTGAGCCCCTGCCGGGGGCGGGCTGGGCCCGGGCGGGGCGGGGGCACCGCGGGCCCGGCAGGCTGAGTGCCCCAGGGGCAGGAAAGGAGCCGGAGGGCCCGCGGAGGGAAGAGGGAGCAGCACAGCCTGTGCAGGGATCCGGCCAGGGCCGGCGGGGGAGTCTGGGGCGGGCACAGCGCTCGGGGGCTGCGGGGCTCGCTCACAGATGGAGGTGCCCCGGGGCTCTTGCAAGGGCGCAGGGCCGGGAGGGAGGGGTTGGAATCCCTCCCTGCTGGCCCGGCTTTGCCGTGGGGATGCTCTCCCTCAGCTGTGAGCAGCCCTATTTCTGTCCTGCAGACGCTGTGCCCTGGTGGCTCTGGAAGATGTGAAGTCTTATCTCCTGGAGGAGTGCGGGCAAATCGCTGTGAGATCCTCTGCACTAAAAATGCTTTCACACCGGGGCAGCTCAGAGCTGCCTGGAGCGCTGGGGGACCTGCTTGGGGCTGGGGTTTAGGAGTCTGAAGATAAACTTGCTCAGTGCTCCCTCCTCGTTTTCTGCCAGGTGTTTGATGCGACCAACACCACTCGGGAGCGACGAGACCTGATCTTAAATTTTGCCAAGGAGAACGCTTTCAAGGTAGTGCTTTCATTGTGCCTTTGGTTTGCAGCTGCTGCACCGAGGGACGCGGTGGCTCCGGAGCCAGGAGCTCCTGGCACAGCAGCTCTGGAGTTCTGGCTCTGAAATGTGCTCCCTTGCCTTCTCCCGAGGTGTTCTTCGTGGAGTCTGTCTGTGACGATCCCGAGGTCATCGCTGCCAATATCCTGGTGCGTGCTGCCCTCCCCGGGCCGGGCTGCCCTGGCTGGGGGCTCGGGGGCTCCGGGCAAGGTCACCGCGGGGCTGGGGTGAGGGGGGGACCTCTGCAGACGCCTCCTCTCACCTTTCCCCTGCGGGAGGAGCAGCCTCCCGGGATTTGCAGGTTTATTAAAAGCCGGAGATGCCGTTATGTGAGAATGTGGAAATGGAAGGGAGCCGGCCAGGGGGTGACCTTGGAGCTGTCCTGGCAGGGAGGGAGGGAGGGAGGGCAGAGCTCGGAGCCAGCCCCGTCTGTCAGGGCCAAGCACTTCCGTGCCTCCAGAGTCGCCCTTTGTTTCCTGGCCAGGAGCAGGTTTTTCCTCGGGGCAGCGGCAAACAACGCGGATCTGTTTCAAAAGGGGGGAATAATGTCATTCATCGCTGCTTTTGTTCCCTCTTGAGTTTGCTTAACTGGCGCTGTCTGTTGGGCAGGAGGTGAAAGTTTCCAGCCCCGACTACCCGGAGAGGCACCGGGAGAACGTGATGGACGATTTCCTGAAGAGGATCGAGTGCTACAAGGTCACCTACCAGCCCCTGGACCCGGATGCTGATGACAAGTGAGACAATCCCCGAGGTGCACTTTGTCCTTGGGCACTGAGCTGCTTTGCTCAGGATGCTCCAACCCCTCTGCTCTCCCCAGGTGGGACCTGTGCAGGTGAATCTCAGGTCCCAAGTGAGATTTGAAGGGATTTTTCTCTGTGTGCTGCAGAATCACGGGGTGGTTTGGGTTGGAAGGGATCTCAGAGCCCATCCCCAAAGCCACAGGCAGGGACACCCCCCACTGTCCCAGGCTGCTCCAAGCCCTGCCCAGTGCCTTGGGCACTCTCCAGCCTGTGCCAGGGCCTCTCCCCGTCCCAGGGAAGGGTTTTCAAGCACAGCAGCTCAGAGCCTGTCCTGCCTGTGCGGAGGAGCAGCAGCTGCTGCCCCGCGGGTGCCTCGTGTTCCAAACCAGCCCTGTGGGCTCTTATTTTATGTCGACTCCAGAGATCTTTCCTTCATTAAAGTGATCAATGTGGGCCAGCGCTTCCTGGTCAACCGAGTGCGGGACTACATCCAGAGCAAGATTGTCTATTACCTGATGAACATCCACGTGCAGCCCCGCACCATCTACCTGTGCCGCCACGGCGAGAGCGAGTACAACCTGCTGGGCAGGATCGGCGGCGACTCGGGGCTCTCGGCCCGGGGCAAGCAGGTACGGCTGAGCCCAGGTACGGCTGAGCCCAGGTACAGCTGAGCCCAGGTACGGCTGAGCCCAGGTACGGCTGGGAGCCCAGGTACAGCTGGGAGCCCAGGTACGGCTGAGCCCAGGTACAGCTGGGAGCCCAGGTACAGCTGAGCCCAGGTACGGCTGAGCCCAGGTACGGCTGGGAGCCCAGGTACAGCTGAGCCCAGGTACGGCTGAGCCCAGGTACGGCTGGGAGCCCAGGTACAGCTGGGAGCCCAGGTACGGCTGAGCCCAGGTACAGCTGGGAGCCCGGGTACGGCTGAGCCCAGGTACAGCTGGGAGCCCAGGTACAGCTGGGAGCCCAGGTACAGGCTGGGAGCCCGGGGCTGTGCCCTGGGAACTCCTGGGGCTGTGCCCTGGGAGCCCTGGGAGCCTCTGGGCTGTGCCCTGAGAGCCCTGAGAGCCCTGGGCTGTGCTCTGGGAGCCTCTGGGGCTCTGCTGTGCCCTGGGAGCCCTGGGGCTGGATCTGTGCCCTGGCAGCCCCTGGGCGCTGTGCTGTGCCCTGGGAGCCTCGGGGCTGTCCCTGTGCCTTGGGGCTGTGCTCTGGGAACTCCTGGGGCTGTCCCTGTGCCCTGAGAGCCCTGGGGCTGTGCCCTGGGAGCCTCTGGGGGCTGTGCTGTGCCCTGGGGCTGTCCCTGTGCCCTGGGAGCCCCTGGGACAGAGGCTGGACAAGAGGCAGAGAACAGGAGCAGCTGTTTGTGTAAGGCCTTCAGCACCCTGGGCAGCCAGGAGCCTCCCAGAGGCTGCAGCCAGAATGGGCAATGGCCACGGGTTCTGCAGCCAGAAATGGGTTTGGTCCATGTCAGGATATCTGTTTGTAACCCTGTGATTCTGTCATGTGTAACCCCAAACTCCACACTCAGTGTCAGCTGCTGTTCTCCCAGTTTGACACAGAAATTCCTCCCCAGGCCTGGGAATCAGGGACACCTCACTGCCTCAGGCCCTGAGAAATTTAAACAGAAGTGAGCTGGGGGCAGCAAGCTTGGGGTCAATGAGTTCATTACCTGGAGCTGTAATTGGCAGATGAACCCCAAATGCAAATGGACCCAACTGACCAAAGTGTGAAACCCGTGACCCATTGTCCACTTTGGGTGCAGCCCTGGGGGGCTTTGCCTGCCCAAAATGCACCTGAGGGCCCCTCAATGAACAGAGCTGCTTTTTATTCTCTGCCTTGGCTCTGGCCCTGTGTTCAGGGAGCCCCACAGGCATCACCCCCTGACCTCCCCGGAGCTTCCCTCCCCAGTTCTCCCAGGCGCTGAAGAAGTTCCTGGAGGAGCAGGAGATCGTGGACCTGAAGGTGTGGACGAGCCAGCTGAAGAGGACAATCCAGACTGCCGAGTCCCTGGGGGTGCTCTACGAGCAGTGGAAGATCCTCAACGAGATCGACGCTGTGAGTGAGGGGCTGCTCCCAACCCTCAGCTGGTCTGGCTGGGAAATGATCCTTAAAGCAGAATTAATCAGCACAAACCCACCCAGCTGTTTTCTGTTGAGTTATGGCCATGTTTTCGTGTCCTGGGCTTCAGCCACCCAGCATGAGGTTTGGGGTGGTTTGGTACAGGGCTGAGCGCTCAGAGCTGCCAGGTCCAGCTGGTGTGGAGGAGGAAAATAACACTGAGCATCTGTCACACCCTCCTGCCCGGGCAAAGGTTGCTGCTCCCACTCGGGTTCTCTCAGGAAATTGCAGGGTGGTTGCTGGGGAAGCCAGGGCTCGTTTTTCATCCCTGGCAAACACCAGGGAATGTCAGCCTTCTTGGTTCTGAGGTAAAACCAGAGCCCAGCCTCTGCAGGCCAGGCTGGCTCGGGGCTGGCTCAGGGCTGGCTCGGGGGGAGCCATGGGCTCGCTGCTCCTGCTGCAGTGAGGTTTGTGACACTCAGCTCTTCCCTCCTCAGGGGGTCTGTGAAGAAATGACCTACGCAGAGATCGAGGCCAAGTACCCAGAGGAGTTTGCCATGAGGGATCAGGAGAAGTATCTGTACCGGTACCCTGGAGGGGAGGTGAGGAGCCCCAGGGGGCACCAGCAGGGAGACAAAGCCCTGCCTGTGGGGCTCTGCTGAAGTTGTTCTGCCCGTGTTTGTGTGCAGGCTGAAAACACTGGGCTCCCCAGGTCTCTCTTTGGGGGGAGGTGTGTCCTGGTTTCCCCAGCTGGGCTGGGCAGGAGATGCTGTTCCCTGCAGGGATCCTGGGACAGCACCCCAGGCCTGAGCTGTCCCTGGGAAACATCTGGGAAACAAATTTACCCTGGGCGTGGCCTGCAGGCATTGCTGGGTTTGGCCTCTCCAAGTGCATCACTGGCTATTTTGTTTGGGTTTTTTCCTGAGTGCACCCCTTGAGTTCCCAGTAACCCGAGCCCTCCCACGGTCTGAGGGCTCTGACCCTGAATTTCACTTTCTGCTGCTGGCTTTTTTTGGGGGGGGATTTATTTATTCTTTTGACCACATCAGCCATAAGCTGCTCATTTTGCTGCTGGAACTGAAATTCCCCCAAGTGTGAGGCTGCTAATTGCCACCTCTGCTTTCACCCCGTGTTGACACAACCCCTTGAGCAGTTCCTGTTTGGTTTTGCAGTCCTACCAGGACTTGGTGCAGCGCCTGGAGCCCGTAATTATGGAGCTGGAGAGGCAGGGCAACGTCCTGGTCATCTCCCACCAGGCAGTGATGAGGTGCCTGCTGGCTTATTTCCTTGACAAGAGTGCAGGTACAAAAATAAAGGGATGGAGCTGGGGCTGGCTCCTCTCCCTGCTTCCCCCCACGGGGTTTTTGGGGGGGTTGTAATGACTGGATGGGGTTTTTTTGTTTGTTTGTTTATTTGGTGTGGTTTTGGGCTCTTTTTGTGCTTTTTTTTCTTTGTGTTTTTTTTTCTTATTTATTTTTTTGTGTGGGTTTTTTTGGTGTTGTTTTTTGCTTTGTTTTTTTTTGGTTTGGGTTTTTTTGGGGGGTGTTGGTGGTTTGTTTTTTTTTGTTTGGTTGGGTTTTTTGTTTTGTTTTGGGTTTTTTTTGGTTTTTTTTTAGTTGTTTTTTTTTTTTACTGAGGGAAGAGCTGTTTAAAAAAAGGAGGAAAGGAGAGGTTTCAGCAGAGCTTTAACCCTTGCACTGCAGCTCCTTGCAAGGAGCTCCCAGGGGATGTGCTGCTGATTTTCTGCCCAGGTGCTGTTCCTGGAGCTTTTTTTCAGCAGCAGCGCTCACAGAATGTGCAGGGGGCTGGTTTTTAACCTAAAGAAAAAAGTTTTCTGGTGAGGTACAGAGGCCTGGGAGGGTTGGCAGGAGTGCCCATCCCAGGGAAATGCTGATTTCCTGCTCAGCACACACCCCTGGAAGGTCCTGGCCTGCTGCAAGCACTGGAGCTCCAGAATAATGAAGTCAATAAAACTCTAACAAACCTGATAAACCTTTACACAGAGCTCTGAGTGAAGCTCCTGGGGGCCCTGGCAGCTGTTGCTGAGGTGCTTTCCCAGCTGTGTGCCCTGCAGAGCTTTCCCTGTGCATGGGAGGGGAGGGATGGAATTGTTTGGGTCCAGCCCTGAGCCAGCAGTGCCCAGGGCTGCAGAGCCCTGAGCCCTGAGCCCTGAGCCAGGCTGGGCTGGGCTGGGCTCCCCTGTCCCTCCCAGCCCCTCTCCTGTGTCTCTCCTGTGCTCTCCTGTGCTCTCCTGTGTCTCTCCTGGGAGCCACCACAGCCTCCTCCTCCTCCTCCTCCTCTGGGCCCATTCCCCTCACTCCTGGGAGGCTCTGGGCCCCTCTGAGGTGGGCAGGGGAGGGCACAGGGGGGCCCTGGCACCCCGGGTGACCCCACCCCACCTCTCTCTGTCCCAGATGAGCTGCCCTACCTGCGCTGCCCCCTCCACACCATTCTCAAGCTCACCCCGGTGGCCTATGGTAAATAACTGCTTTGTTTGGGGGTTGAATTGGGGTTCCTCTCCTGGCCTGGGTGTGTGGGGAGGCTGTGGGCAGGTTTGTGTCCTGGGGGGCAGCGCCTGGACGTGCTCTAGAAGCTTCTGGTGGTGCATGGACAGGTGATTTCCTGGTTAACACAACAGGGAGCTCACCTGGAAAAGGGGCCTGGAGGGTTGGGGGAGCAGATGGAGGAGCAGGCTCTTCTCCCCTGGCCTCTCTTTTGAACAGCTGGATTTTCCCTGTGGGTGAGGGGGGCTGTGCCTCCACACTTGGGCTGCAGTCAGTTAAAATTGCCTTTTCTGTGCCCAAATTGGCTTTTCTGTGCCCAAATTGGCTTTTCCGTGCAGCCCAGGTAAGGCAGGGCTGTGCTCTCACACTCCACCAAGTGCAGTGTGAGATTCTGCCTGGGGGGTGAGCTGTGGATTTGTGAGCTGTGCTGTTTTTTGTAAATAAGAAATTCATTCCTGCTCACTTTCCCTGCTGTTTTTTTTTTTTTTTTTTTTAATAAATCACTGACATAAACCCCTCTTTCCCCCGGGTGAAGGCTGCAAAGTGGAGACAGTGACCCTGAATGTGGAAGCAGTGAACACCCACCGGGACAAGCCCTCCCTGAGCTCAGTAAGTTCTGCTGCACCCCTCCCAAAACACGGCACAGAGCCTCCCAAAGAGCTGCTGGAGCTGCCTGGGGCCCTTCAGTGGGATTCTCTGCAGGGATCCCCCAGCAGCAGGATGAGCTGCAGGGTGCCCTGGTGCCTCCCAGGCCAGGGGGGAGCAGAGTTTGGGGCTCAGATTTCCAACTGCAGCTCTCCCCCTGGGTTCTCAGTGCAGTGTTTGGTGCTCGTGCTCGTTGGTGATTTCAGAAAGACCTGGCAAGAGGGGCTAAAGTGGGTTTTTTCTCCTTGCCTTGATGAGTTTCCTCTTTCTGAATTGTTGGAATGGCTGTTCCCCATCCTTGTGAGCACCTCCTCGGGCTGGGGGAGCTGCTGGTCTTTCAGCTCCTTCATTTGCAAAAAAGTTTTCCAAAGGGGCTCTCAGGGTTGCCTCTGATTAACTCCCCCCATCAGAGAGCACAGAGCAGCCCTGCTGGCTCACAGGCAGTCGGAATGCACCTGATTTGGGGTGGTTTTGGTACTTTTAGGCTTTTTTGTTGTGCTTTGTGAGGAGCTCTTGTTTTGTGCTGGTTGTTTTGTGCAGGGCTGGGGGAATGGGGTGTGGCTGGAGGGTTTGAGGGGCTGTCAGATGCCAGGCTGAGGATGTTTGTGGTTTCTGTGGATCCTGGTGGTTTCCAGATGTCCCTGCTCATGGCAAGGGGTGGGATCAGGGGATGTTGGAAGGTTCTTCCAACCCAAACCCCTCTGGGATTTGTCACTTTTCCAACTTCTCTGTGACCCTGCATGGAAATCCCTGCTGCCCACTTGGAGGCTGTTTCTGTTCTTTGCTTTGCTGGGGTAGCACAGCTGCTTTGGGGCAGAAGGGACGGGGAGAAGGAAGACTTTTCTCTTTGCTTATTTCTTTTCTTTTCCCCCCTGAATTGATTGTGCAGAGAGGAAAAAAAAATAAAAATAAAAGAACCCAACCCAAACCCAAACAGAGCCACCTAAGCAAAACAACAGTCCCCAGGGGAAGCAAAACTGCTGGAAAATCACTTTCCCAGCTGTCCCCAGGGTGGGTGCAGTTGTTTCCCAGGCTGGTGCAGAGCTGGGGTCCCCGGGACGCTCAGGGGGTGGATGCTGGAGGTGTCTGAGCTGGCTGTAAACTCTGGCTCCCCCTTTTCCTCCCTGGTGATTCCCTCTGTGCGGGGTCAGCACGGCCCCCCCAGCAGGCAGAGCCCTGTGAGGATGAGGAGGAACAGCTTCACCCCCCGGGCCAGCGCCGACACCGTAAAGCGCCCGCGGCACCACAGCCTGGGCAGCAAACCCCCGGAGCTGCTGGGGCCTCTGCCAGCAGCCCGGGGAGCCCGAGGGCCTTGCCCAGCCCTGGAAGCTGGAGAAGGGGCAGAGCAGCCACAGCTGGAGGCCGCTGTGCAGGTGGGACCCTCCCCCTGCTCCCCCTCCCCTCCCTCAGGCCCAGACCCTTCCTCAGCAGGGTCTCTGTTTCTGCATGGGAATCATCCAGCCAAAAAAAGAACAACCAAAAAAAAACCCCTCAAAACCAAGCCCAAAGTCCCCCCATCCAGCTGGAGCTGTGGTGCTGGGCTCTCAGGGCCAGGCTCCAGCAGGGCCTCTGGCAGGGGGGTTGATTCCAGGCAGGATTTTGCTTCTGGGCTGAAACCCGTTTGGAGAAGCCACAAATCCCCTCTCTGTCCCCGTGTTCTGCTGCAGCCAGGGCATGTCCCTGCCTTCTGTCACCTCCTGCTGGCACAGACCTGTCCTGGGCTGGCACAGACCTGCCCTGGGCTAGCACAAACCTGCCCTGGGCTGGCACAGACCTGCCCTGGGCTGGCACACCAGGTTTGGGGGCTGCCTCACTCCTCCCCTGATTTGCTTTGCTGCTTTTCCCATTTCAGTCTCCTTTGGGATGCACTGCCAGCCCTGCTCTGCTTCTCTGTTTCCTTTGCAGCCTCCAGAGGGAAATGCTTGCCTCTGAGGGCCACTGCAGGCCCTGGCTGTGCTCTCTGAGGCCTTTGTAAGTCGCATTTCTCTCGATTCTGTTGCATGGAAATGGCTCTGGGCAAAGACAGGAGCAGGAGGGATCCTGTGCTGGATAAACCCGGGATTGACCCGGGATTGTGGGGGCCTCAGGGGGGGCTCCAGCTGGGCCTGTGCTGCCTGGGCCTGTGCTGCCTGCTGCAGGGGGTTGGAGCCCAGCCTGCCCCATCCCCGGCTCAGGACAGGGGCTGGCCCCACCTCAGGAGCAGGGCAGGGTCCCAGCCGTGCCCCCCCTGCCCAGGACAAGGACTGGGGATGATTCTGCAGGGGCACTGGATCGTGGATAGGCTGGGTGCTCCTGGGGTCTGCTGGGCCCTGAGTGAGGCAGGGGAAGGGGTTTTACCAAAGCCCCAAGTGTTTGCTGTGGTAAATCTGTGGTAAATCTGTGGTAAATGTGCCAGAAGGTGGCTGTGGTGGCTCTGTGGGTGTCACTCCCCGTGCAGAAGGTGAATGAGAGAGAGCAGCCCTGAGTAACCGGCCTGCCTCCTTCCTCCTGAGCTTCCCCAGCACCCTGAGCCCCTCTGGGCTCGGGCTGCCGTGGGAAAACCCCAAAACCCTTCAGGGGGGCTCGGCAGGAGGCTGAGGGTTGCTGGAGGGAGTGGGCAGGTCTGTGTGTGCCGGGCTGGGGGGGCTGAGGTGGATCCTCAGGTGGTTCCTCCACAGGCAGCAGCTCCTTGGAGCTGGACTCCCCTCTGCCTGGGCTGCCTGCTGCCCTGCCTGCTGCCCTGCCTGCTGCCAGCCCTGCTGTTTCTGTTTCCCTGCAGAGAACGGCCACTGCAGCCCTGTAGCCCCCCGGCCTCACCCCGGGCCCCCCTGGAGCCCCTGGAGCCGCCCTGGCCAGCGCTGCCTCGGATGGGATGTCAGAGCCTCTCTGGGATGTCAGAGCCTCCCCGGGATGTCAGAGCCTCTCTGGGATGTCAGAGCCTCTCTGGGATGTCAGAGCCTCCCCGGGATGTCAGAGCCTCTCTGGGATGTCAGAGCCTCCCTGGGATGTCAGAGCCTCTCTGGGATGTCAGAGCCTCCCTGGGATGTCAGAGCCTCCCTGGGATGTCAGAGCCTCTCTGGATGTCAGAGCCTCTCTGGATGTCAGAGCCTCTCTGGATGTCAGAGCCTCTCTGGGATGTCAGAGCCTCTCTGGGATGTCAGAGCCTCCCTGGGATGTCAGAGCCTCCCTGGGATGTCAGAGCCTCTCTGGGATGTCAGAGCCTCCCTGGGATGTCAGAGCCTCTCTGGGTTTTTTGTTTCCCAATGCTGGCCCGTCTGCCCTCGGGGCTGGAGAGGATTCCTTGTGGGGTTTTCCCAGCTCCTCAGCATCCCGGCTGTTGAAACTGCCCCGGGTCCCTCCCCCTGGCCGGGGGCCAGGACTGACCACACTGGCAGGACACAATCATCGTGGTTTTACTCAGTGAGGCAGCTTTTCTTCGGAAGAGGCATTCCCAGGCCAAATCCCTGAGCTTTTATTTCTCCGTTACCATTTCCAAGTTATTTCCAAGTTATGTCCAAGTTCAAACTCAGTTTTTTTGGGTTTTTTTGGTTTTTTTTTCTGCTGTTCAGCCACCCAGGGAGCTGCAGGTGGGGTTTGACTCTCCCTCCAGGGTGTGAATGCCCCAGGCTGAGCCAGCTCCTTTGCCCTGGGGCTGCTTTTGCCTGGATGTGGCAGCCTGGTCAGCACATCCATCCATCCATCCCAGGGAGGGACAGATGGCAACAAACCAAGCTCTGGGTCAGCACAGCTCCCAGGGCTTTAAATCCCACCTCAAGCCCAATTTTAGCTTCTCATCCCAAGGTAAACTTCACCCTCCCACTGGTGTTCCCTGCCTTTTGGGGGTGTTTGAAATCCCTTTACCCCAGAAAACGGGAGGGCTCCTGGCAGGGCTGGCAGGAAGCACAAGGTTTTTACCAGTTTTCTTTGTAACGCACCAAATTTTAGGCCCAAACAAGCTTTTGAGGTGCCTGTGAATAAGCTGTGAATGTTCCCCGTGCTGCCTTGCAGAGCTTTAAGCTGTTGTGCTTTAGAGCAGCTCTGTGTCTTAGCTGGAACCCTGCCCTTCAATCCCCAGCAAACCCCAAATTTTCCCTTCTCTCCCACCAGTCGTGACTCCAGCTGCTCCTGCAGTGAGGGCAGGACCCTCCTGGAGGGTGGAGGAAGGAACTTTTGGGTGCAGAGCAGGAGGCTGCTCTGGACCTGCTGTTCCCAGGTGACTCCAGGAGTTACCTGAGCAGCTCTGAGCCCCAGGAGTTGCTGATTTTAAATGTGGAAATAAATGTTGGGTTTAGCCACAGCAGGGAAACTGTGCCCTGGCTGTGGAGGGGCTCAGCAGCCCCAGAGCTTCAGGCTTACCTGGGCATTTTGAGCTCAAACTTGGTTGTTTTAAACACTCCCAGAGCTGTAAATTGATAAAACTGAGACAGAGAGGACCAAGGCACGAACCTGGACCCCTCAGGATTTCTGAGCAGCAGAAAAATGTCTTGATCTAAAGCAACTGTGCCACAGAGGGGTGAAATGCAGTGCTGAGAAATTGAGTTTTTATCGGTTTTTCTCCTCGGGGTTTCCCCCCCCCCAGGTCTGGTCTTGGGTTTTAAATGTTTTTGTGCTTAGAAATAAACCAAGGGGAAAAATATATATATATTAAGTGTTGAAGGAAGAGATTTAGAGGCTGCCCACGGCAGTCCTCACACTCCAGAGTGCTCTGAGGGCACAGACCCATCCTGGTCAGGCTGCTCTGCCCAAACCCCTCCTGCTCTGTGGGGAGAGGAGTGGGAAATGCACAAAAGGTGGGATGTTCACGCACAAAAATGCTGGGATAACGAGCTGAGGGGTTCATTATGCCCATGCCACTGAGCAGCAAATGATTGTAAGGAGACAAAAATCTGTATTTTCACCTGCTGGCCTTTGTCAGTGTCACTGTTCATGTGTTGGTGGTCGTGACTTTTTTTTTTTTTTAAATC
This sequence comes from Phylloscopus trochilus trochilus, assembly GCA_016584745.2. Lineage (NCBI taxonomy): Eukaryota > Metazoa > Chordata > Aves > Passeriformes > Phylloscopidae > Phylloscopus > Phylloscopus trochilus. The sequence continues at coordinate 7,038,010 of WQNJ02000024.1, read as the reverse complement.
CTCGTTGGAAATCAGGTGTTTTGCAGTTTGGGTCGGTGGCTGGGGGGTCCCTTTTGGGGCTGTGGGATGGGATCTCATCCTCCTCTGCAGCCTTTGTGCCTCAGTGCTTCACTTAAAGCTTTTCCCTCTGCACTTTAGCCTTGGGAAGGTTTAAAGCAGACGTGTCTGGAGCAGAGCAGAGCAGATTTGGGAGCAGGGCTGGGGGGATGCCAGGGGGCACCTCCTGGCAGCTCCTGTGCCAGGGATTTCCTTGAAACCACCTGATCTCCTTGGCACTGGGCAAGGTGCAAACACCCCAGAACACACAAACATTGCACAACGGGGGGGTTGAGATTTCCTGTTGGCACAGCTCAGCAGCAGCCCGGGCTGCCGGGGGGGTCAGAGCATGGGCTGGGCAGGAGGAGGAGATTTGGAGGTGTGGAGGTGGGTTTGGAGGTGTGGAGGTGATTTGGAGGTGTGGAGGAGAATTTGGAGGTGATTTGGAGGTGTGGGTGTGAGCCTGGCACCTGCCTGAGCCTTTCCCCAGCAGGGAAAGGGGGGTTCCTGTGACCCCCGGGCTCTCTGTGCCTGTCTCAAGCAGCAGAGGTGGCAGTGGCTGCTGTCACCTCCAGTGGGACCTGCCTGTCCCTGTGTCCTGCCTGTCCCTGTCCCTGTCCCTGTCCCTGCCCTTGCCCCTGTCCCTGTCCCTGTCCCTGTCCCTGTCCCTGTCCCCGTGTGCCACCGCAGAGGAAAAGGGGCACTGGGGCTAAACCTGCTCCATCTCTGGGGAAAAAAACAAAACAAACACCTGAAAAATGGGGGCAAAGAGTTCAAGGCAGCCTGGCTGGCTGATCTGTGTGCTCTGGCTGTGACCTCAGGGCTGTCACCTCTGCCAAGGGTGTCCCCTTCCCGGCAGCTGGGGTGGGGGACAGGGGAGAGCCTGGCCTGGCTGCCAGGGAGCAGCTGAGGGGGAGAGGCAGCAGCAGCAGCAGCAGCAGCAGCAGCAGCATGGCTAGAGGCAGCTGCCCTGTGGGGTGTCCCCAGAGCTCAGCCCCTGTCCCTCTGAGGGGCTCTGGGTGGGCAGTGCTGGTGCCACCCCGCTGTCCCCCCGCTGTCCCCTGCTGTCCCCTGCTGTCCCCCGCTGTCCCCCCTCTCCTGGGCGCTGTTGGCAGCTGCAGCTCTGTCTCAGTGTCTGCTGAGAGGGATCTTGCCCAGCTGCTTGTGAACCTCCCTGCTCTGCTGCCTTCTAAGTGGGGTTTTTTTTTAGGTTTAGAACGCTGCAGCCTCTGTCAGCCTGTGCTGTGTGCTGTGTGCTCTGTGCACTTGAGCATAAATATCTGTCAGTGTTTATTTACAATAAAGAGACTTTAAAAAAAAAAAACAACCACGGGGCGTTTCCTCTGTGCTTTTCCATTGTTTGCTCCAGCTCTGTGCTGCTTTTCTGAGGAGGTGAGGAGCTCAGGGAGCCTGTGGGGTGTGCAGGGAGCAGGAGGGGCTGCAGGGCTGGGCAGGTGTCCTCTGGGTTGGGAATTGGGGTTGAGAACGGGGGCTCTTAAACCCTCCTGCTGTTCCCTTTCTCTCCTCAGCTCTGAGGCTGTTTTCACTGGAGTTCAGAATCTCAGGGATCCCGTGAAACTGGGCTCCCAGGCCCTTCCCAACCAAACCATTCTGGGGCTCTCAGTGCCCTCAGCTCTGGGGTGGCTCAGGGCTGCTCTGCTGCTGCAGCTTCCAGGGCTGGCCCTGCCTGCAGAAACCCCCTGGGAGGGCTGGCCCTGCCCAGCTCAGGGTGGCCGTGCTGGGGGGCAGCTGCTCTCCTGGGGACCATCACCCTACACCAAACACCCTACACCCAACACCCCACGGCCCCCGAGCTCCCAGCTCAGCCAGGATTATTGCAAAGTCTTGGCACCTCCACGCATAAAAACCAAACAATTTCAACATCTGGGTTGCATTTGATTTTGTGGTGTTTCGCTCTGGGGGTGGAATAAACTCCCTTAATGGTTTATGGGTAAAGGGCCAGCTCTGGTTTCTGCAGAACTGCAGCTTCTCTCCGTGGGGCCAGATCTGAGCGTGTGGGCTTTATAAAAACTCCTCCTCTCCTGGGCCTGGAGCCTGGGGGCTGCAGCAGAGCAGTCCCTGGTCCACCCTGCAGCTGCTCCAGGGCTCTCCATCTCCTGCCTCCGAGCCCCAGGTAAGACAACCCCCGGCCCCAAGTGCTGCTCCTGGGGCTGGGATGGAGCTCCTGTGCAGCCCCAGCGGGCACTGAGGGCAGGAAATGGAGTCAGGGGAAACCAGGAGCTGTGGGGAGGGCTGGGAGAGAGGCAGGGGAGTGAAACAGGCACGGGAGTGTTGGGTGTGGGGTGTAGGGTGTTGGGTGTAGGGTGTTGGTGTAGGGTGTAGGGTGTTGGGTGTAGGGTGTTGGGTGCAGGGTGTAGGGTGTAGGGTGTAGGGTGTAGGGTGTTGGGTGTGGGGTGTAGGGTGTTGGGTGTAGGGTGTTGGTGTAGGGTGTTGGGTGTTGGGTGTTGGGTGTTGGGTGTTGGGTGTAGGGTGTAGGGTGTAGGGTGTTGGGTGTAGGGTGTTGGGTGTTGGGTGCAGGGTGTAGGGTGTTGGGTGTAGGGTGTTGGGTGTAGGGTGCAGGGTGTTGGGTGTAGGGTGTAGGGTGCAGGGTGTTGGGTGTAGGGTGTAGGGTGTAGGGTGTAGGGTGTTGGGTGTTGGGTGCAGGGTGTAGGGTGTTGGGTGTAGGGTGTTGGGTGTAGGGTGTTGGGTGTTGGGTGTTGGGTGTAGGGTGTAGGGTGTAGGGTGTAGGGTGTAGGGTGTAGGGTGTTGGGTGTTGGGTGCAGGGTGTAGGGTGTTGGGTGTAGGGTGTAGGGTGTAGGGTGTTGGTGTAGGGTGTAGGGTGTAGGGTGTTGGGTGTAGGGTGTTGGGTGTAGGGTGTTGGGTGTAGGGTGTTGGGTGTTGGGTGTAGGGTGTTGGGTGCTGGGTGTTGGGTGTAGGGTGTAGGGTGTTGGGTGTTGGGTGTAGGGTGTAGGGTGTAGGGTGTTGGGTGTAGGGTGTTGGGTGTAGGGTGTTGGGTGCTGGGTGTTGGGTGTTGGGTGTAGGGTGTAGGGTGTTGGGTGCTGGGTGTTGGGTGTAGGGTGTTGGGTGTAGGGTGTTGGGTGCTGGGTGTTGGGTGTAGGGTGTTGGGTGTAGGGTGTTGGGTGCAGGGTGTAGGGTGTAGGGTGTACGGTGTTGGGTGTAGGGTGAAGGGTGTTGGGTGTAGGGTGTTGGGTGTAGGGTGTTGGGTGTAGGGTGTTGGGTGTAGGGTGTTGGGTGTAGGGTGTTGGGTGCAGGGTGTAGGGTGTTGGGTGTTGGGTGTAGGGTGTAGGGTGTTGGGTGTTGGGTGCAGGGTGTAGGGTGTAGGGTGTTGGGTGTTGGGTGTAGGGTGTTGGGTGTTGGGTGTTGGGTGTTGGGTGTAGGGTGTTGGGTGTAGGGTGTTGGGTGTAGTGTGTTGGGTGTAGGGTGTAGGGTGTAGGGTGTTGGGTGCAGGGTGTAGGGTGTAGGGTGTTGGGTGTAGGGTGTAGGGTGTAGGGTGTTGGGTGTAGGGTGTTGGGTGTAGGGTGTAGGGTGTAGGGTGTTGGGTGTAGGGTGTTGGGTGCTGGATGTTGGGTGTAGGGTGTTGGGTGTAGGGTGTAGGGTGTTGGGTGTAGGGTGTTGGGTGTAGGGTGTAGGGTGTAGGGTGTAGGGTATAGTGTGTTGGGTGTTGGGTGTTGGGTGTTGGGTGTAGGGTGTAGGGTGTAGGGTGTTGGGTGTAGGGTGTTGGGTGTAGGGTGTAGGGTGTAGGGTGTTGGGTGTAGGGTGTAGGGTGTTGGGTGTAGGGTGTTGGGTGTAGGGTGTAGGGTGTAGGGTGTAGGGTATAGTGTGTTGGGTGTTGGGTGTTGGGTGTTGGGTGTAGGGTGTAGGGTGTAGGGTGTTGGGTGTAGGGTGTAGGGTGTTGGGTGCAGGGTGTAGGGTGTTGGGTGTAGGGTGTAGGGTGTAGGGTGTAGGGTGTAGGGTGTTGGGTGTAGGGTGTAGGGTGTAGGGTGTTGGGTGTAGGGTGTTGGGTGCTGGATGTTGGGTGTAGGGTGTAGGGTGTAGGGTGTTGGGTGTAGGGTGCAGGGTGTAGGGTGTAGGGTGTAGGGTGTAGGGTGCAGGGTGTAGGGTGTTGGTGTTGGGTGTAGGGTGTAGGGTGTTGGGTGTAGGGTGTAGGGTGTAGGGTGTAGGGTGTAGGGTGCAGGGTGTAGGGTGTAGGGTGTAGGGTGTAGGGTGTTGGGTGTAGGGTGTTGGGTGTAGGGTGTAGGGTGTAGGGTGTAGGGTGTAGGGTGTAGGGTGTTGGGTGCAGGGTGTAGGGTGTAGGGTGCTGGGTGTTGGGTGTTGGGTGTAGGGTGTAGGGTGTTGGGTGTAGGGTGTTGGGTGCAGGGTGTAGGGTGTAGGGTGCTGGGTGTTGGGTGTAGGGTGTAGGGTGTAGGGTGTTGGGTGTAGGGTGTTGGGTGCTGGATGTTGGGTGTAGGGTGTAGGGTGTAGGGTGTTGGGTGTAGGGTGCAGGGTGTAGGGTGTAGGGTGTAGGGTGTAGGGTGCAGGGTGTAGGGTGTTGGTGTTGGGTGTAGGGTGTAGGGTGTTGGGTGTAGGGTGTAGGGTGTAGGGTGTAGGGTGCAGGGTGTAGGGTGTAGGGTGTAGGGTGTAGGGTGTAGGGTGTTGGGTGTAGGGTGTAGGGTGTAGGGTGTTGGGTGTAGGGTGTTGGGTGTAGGGTGTAGGGTGTAGGGTGTAGGGTGTAGGGTGTAGGGTGTAGGGTGTTGGGTGCAGGGTGTAGGGTGTAGGGTGCTGGGTGTTGGGTGTTGGGTGTAGGGTGTAGGGTGTTGGGTGTAGGGTGTTGGGTGCAGGGTGTAGGGTGTAGGGTGCTGGGTGTTGGGTGTAGGGTGTAGGGTGTAGGGTGTAGGGTGTTGGGTGCAGGGTGTTGGGTGTTGGGTGTTGGGTGTAGGGTGTTGGGTGTAGGGCAGGGGCAGCCTCAGCTGAGGAGCAAAGCAGGCACGGGGGGCTGTGGAGCCCTGGGAGGGGTCAGGCTGATCAATGCCCCCGGTAACAGATCGGGCTCTCAGGTCCCTGGGCTGCCAGGTGAGTGCCAGTGGCCCCTGAGTTCCCTTTTTGGAGCACTCTGCTCTGACTGAGCTGGGAGCTTTGCAGCTTGGCTCAGGTGACGTTTGCACAGAGCTGAGGGAAGTTTTTGCTTGGGCATTCCTCTCCCCCCTGAGGGTGATTCACTCTTAGGGGGCTGCGCTGCTGACTCCAGCAGGGTTTTCATCTGCCTGGGAATTAACTTCCACCAGATTTATTGCTACAAATAAAGTGTTTTGCCTGTAAGTTTCCAGAAAAGAAATTCATCTCCTGCTCTTTCTGCTCCTCTCCTGTGACTGTAGGGACTGCTCAGGGGTGGAGAATTCAGACCTGTGCAGATAACTGAGTACAAATACCCCTAAATACCCCTAAATACCCCTAAATACCCCTAAATACCCCCAAACCCCCCTCTGCTCCCCTGACAGACACGGCCCCGGGAGGGGATGTGGTGACATCTGTGGGATCTCCAGGCAGGAATGAACATGCCAGCCCTGGAGCTGGGGGGGCTGAGGAGCTGTGCTGCTGTCCTGGGCTCAGTGCTCACTGCTGCTCTCATCGTCACTGTCCACAGTGAGTAACGAGTCCATCGGGACAGGCTGAGCTCCCCTGGAGGAGCGCCTTCCCCCGGGTTTTACAGGGCTCCTGTTTTCCTCATTCATTGCCTTTGCCTTCCAAGGGCTCTGTGATCAGCATCCATCTTCCTTTGCCCGTTTTTTTTTTTTTTTTGGTTTTTTTTTTTCCCAGACACAAAGCTCTTTTAGCTGAAAAAGTGCCATGGTTTGTACTAAATGGGGAGGAAAACGCTCCATCCGCACTTTGTGCGCAGCCTTTGCTGGGTGGGGCTGAGGAAGGGGCTGGGGGCGCGGAGCTGCTCCGGACCCCTGCAGGCACAGGCTGCCCTTCCCCGAGGGGCTTCTGCCTCCCAGGGGCACCGCGGGGCCTCTCCTGGGGCTGCTGGAGGCTGAATCCGGCCCGGTGGCGGTGCTGTGCTCTCCCATGCGGACCGCGGTGCTGTCTCAGCCCGATCGCGGTGCTGTCCCATCCGGACCGCGGTTCTGTCCCGGCCCGGTGGCGGTGCCGTCTCAGCCCGGTGGCGGTGCCGTCCCGGCCCGGTCCCGGTTCTGTCCCGGCCCGGTCCCGGTGCTGTCCCGGCCCGGTGGCGGTTCTGTCCCGGCCCGGTCCCGGTGCCGTCCCGGCCGGATCGCGGTGCCGTCTCGGCCCGGTCCCGGTGCTGTCCCATCCGGTCCCGGTTCTGTCCCGGCCCGGTCCCGGTTCTGTCCCGGCCCGGTCCCGGTGCTGTCCCGGCCCGGTGGCGGTTCTGTCCCGGCCCGGTCCCGGTTCTGTCCCGGCCCGGTCCCGGTGCTGTCCCGGCCCGGTCCCGGTGCTGTCCCGGCCCGGTGGCGGTTCTGTCCCGGCCCGGTCCCGGTTCTGGCCCGGCCCGGTCCCGGTGCTGGCCCGGCCCGGTGGCTCCCGGGGCTCTGTGCCCGCAGGTCGCTGCGCTGCCCCGCCGCGCTCGCCGTCCGCAGAGCCCCGGGAGCTGCGGGAGGGCTCGGAGCCGTTCCCGCAGGGCCACCGGCTGGAGTTCGTGTGCCGGCCGGGCTTCGGGAGGAAACCGCGCACCCCCAGCGCGCTGGTCTGCGGGGAGGACGGGCAGTGGCACGGCCCGAGCGAGATCTGCATCCGTGAGTGTCCCCGCTCTGCGGGAGCTGTCCCTGCCCCTGCCGTGGGACAAGGCCACCTCCAGGGTCCCTCCCAGCCCAAAGGCTCCCGGTTCCGTGGGTTTGTTTCTGTTTGGCGGCGCTGGCAGCTCCGCCCGGCGGGGCAGGGTGAGCCGGGGATGCGGGGATGAGGGGATGAGGGGATGAGGGGATGAGGGGATGCGGGGAAGCGCCGCTGCCGCTGCTGCGGGTGCCGGCGGTGCCGGCGGGGGCTGGAATCGGCTCTGCCCCGCCTGGGCCTCTCTGCTGCCTCCAAGGATGCTCTGCCCAGGCATTCTGGACTCCAGAAAAGCATTTCAGCCGCGGAGGGAGAATCCTTTCGAGGGAAGGGACGCTGCCGGGGCAGGGCAGCAGCTCCCGGGGCAGGCGTGGGCAGCACCGGGAATCGGGAGGGGAGATCTGGGGGTCTCTGCCCCATCCCCCGGCTCAGCAGTGGGGCGCTGTTCGCCTCTCCTGCTGCGCTGGGAGCTGACTGGAGCTGTCGCCCGCAGCCAAGGCGTGCAGCTACCCCGGGGAGCCGGCGCAGGGCAGGCTGCTCCTGCCGGCCACCTTCACCTTCGGCTCCACCGTCAACTTCACCTGCAACACGGGGTAAGCGGGGGCCACGGGGCTCCTCCTCCCCGGCCAGGCCTCCAAAGCTTTCCCCCTTCGCTCTCAGAGCCTCCCCAGCTGCAGACCCCGACTGAAACACCTTTAAGCCTTGCCTTGGGAGCTTTAAGACCGACTGTGAGTGTCTTAATCCCCTGCTTTGAGGCAGCTCTTCCCGCCCTCCTGGCTCTTTCCAAACCATTCCCAAGGTTTTGGTGTTTTTTGAAGGGAAGATGTGAGTACTGAGCTCAGAGCTGGGAGTGCTTGATGAAGAACACGCTTTTCCTTAGAAAAGTGTCACTTTTTAAATTTAAAAAATGCTTTTTGCCAAGAGCCAGCGTGTCCTTTGGGAAAATGAGACCAATGATCCATTTCTGATCTGCTGGAGCTCTGACAAGGGAGCCCAAACCTTCCTGGCGCTGCTGTGGGTGGCTCAGGACGGGGTTTGTGCAGTGACCCCCTGTGCCCTGTCTCCCACAGGTACAGACTGATTGGGCACCCTGAGATCGAGTGTGTGGTTAGAAATGAGGTTCTCAGATGGAACAGGGATATCCCCACCTGCGAGGGTAAGCAGAGCTCCCTAATTATCTATTCTTTAATTATCTGGGATGTGGCTGGGGCTGGGTGAAGCAGCTGTTGCGTTGCTCTGCTGAGGATTTTGGCCCCTCAGTGTCCGGTGGAGCCTGGAAAGACATTTTACATCTTTGTTTCCCTTCCTGCAGAGGTGTTCATTCACTCTCTGGGGGTGCTGCAACTGTCTTTGAGCCTGGGCCACCCCAAACCTCCCTTCTCAGGACCTGCCTTTGATTTCTGACCCTTCTGCCACCTCCTCTTTCCACCTTTTTCTGGCCAGATCTTTGGTTTAACATGAACTATTTGATTTTCTTCTCTTTTTTTTTTCATTCTCATGATGATCTTGCCCTCCCTCCCCAGCGATTCCCTGCGCCCCCCCTCCAGAAATAGCCAACGGGCAGCACAGCGGGGCGGACAAGGAGCACTTTGAGTACGGGGATTCTGTCACCTACCGCTGCCACAGCCCCAGGAGGGGGCACAGACCTTTCTCTCTGGTGGGCGAGGCCTCCATCTTCTGCACCACCAGGGACGGCCTGAACGGCGTGTGGAGCAGCCCGGCCCCGGAGTGCAAAGGTGAGCTGCGGCCACAGCCCAGCCCCTGCACTGCTGCCCCAGCCCAGCCCCGGCGCTGCGGCCCCAGCCCAGCCCCTGCACTGCTGCCCCAGCCCAGCCCCGGCGCTGCGGCCCCAGCCCAGCCCCTGCACTGCTGCCCCAGCCCAGCCCCTGCGCTGCTGCCCCAGCCCAGTCCCTGCTGCTGCCCCATCCCAGCCCCGGCTCTGCTGCCCCATCCCAGCCCCAGCGCTGCTGCCCCAGCCCAGCCCCAGCGCTGCTGCCCCAGCCCAGCCCCTGCACTGCTGCCACAGCCCAGCCCCGGCGCAGCCCCTGTGCACTGCTGCCCCAGCCCAGCCCCTGCGCTGCTGCCCCAGCCCAGCCCCGGCGCTGCTCCTGCTCGGCTCCTTCCTCCCGGGGAGCCTCCCCTCTCCTTCCCCCTGCCGGGATGGAGCCAGCGGAATCACCTCCTGCAGAGGGGAGCTGTGGCAGGAGTTAGGGTCTCCCCTCACCCTGTCAGCCCCGGGGGTTTCCTGTGCTCCCCGGGCAGCTGATCCCTGTGAGCTGCCGTGGAATGGAGCAGCTCCAGAGCTCTCCCAAACCCGCTCCCCTCTGCTCTCCCCACCCCAGAGCAGCTGATCCCTCTGAGCTGCCGCGGATGGAGCAGAGCCCATCCAGAGCGCTCCCAGAGCCGCTCCCCCGTGCTCTCCCCCTGCTCTGCCTGAACCCCCTGCGGTAACGGGGCAGGACGGACAAACCCCCCCCCAGCAGCCCGGGGCCTGGCCTGGCCCCTCGCAGCCCCCGGGGTGGCAAAAGGCCACGGCTGTGGCTGTGGGACACAATGAATGAGACACGGGGTCGTCAGGAGGCTGCTGTGTGGACTCCACAAAGGAGGAGCCGCAGGTTTATTTTCCAAACCTCTTTTAGACCTTTTACAAACGTGCCCACCTCAGAGGTGGGACCCCTGGGACCGTTGGTCACTCACAGAGACCCTCACACAAAGTCCCTCCTCTGGGAAAGCGTGTGGAAAACAAGACAGCTCACAGACAGTGACCTTGATTACCAGTTTAGGTCCCTGGGAACAGAATTTCTTAAAACTAAAACACGGCAGGCACGAATGGTAGCAACACACGGGGACCCTCCGGAGCCCGGTGCTGACCTCTGCCCTGTGCTCCCCGCAGTGGTGAGCTGTGAGCCCCCCAGGGTGGAGCACGGGCGGCTGCTGGGCGGCCACCGGCCCCGCTACTCCTTCGGGGACACCGTGGCCTTCGAGTGCGACTTTCGCTACAGCCTCAGCGGCAGCGGCGCCTCCACCTGCAGGGACAGCGACCTCTGGGAGCCGCCCCTGCCCCTCTGCCAGCGCAGTGAGTGTGCGGGGACAGCCCCTGGGACCCCCGCCCCCGCTCAGAGAGCATCCGCTGGGTTGGGAATGACGGGTTGTTGGAACTGTGAAAATTGCCGGGCAGCCCAAAATCCTGGAGCCCTGGGATGGTTTGGGTTGGGTGAGACCTTCAAGCCCGTCCCACCCACCTCTGCAACGGGCAGGGACACCTCCCACTGTCCCAGGCTGCTCCCAGCCCGGCCCAGCCTCTCCTTGGACGCTTCCAGGGATGGGGCAGCCACAGCTTCCCTGGGCATCACCCTCACAGGGAAGAATTTCTGCCCAGGATCTGATTGAAACCCAACCACCTCCATCTTAAAGCCCTTCCCCTTGTCCTGTCACCCCGTGCCCTTGTGAAAAGTCTCCCTCCAGGGGAAAAAAAAATATTTGTATCTCTTCATTTGTCTCCATTGCATTCCCTCTTTGCCCTGCCTGACCCTGGATGTTTCAGTGCATCTCAGAAGGAACAACGGGAGCCCACGGTTTTTACCCAAATTCCCTCCATCCCTGTGAGGCACCACTGGCCCTAAAGTGGTGTCTCCCCCCAGGCAGCTGCGATGACCCCCCAGATGTGAGGAATGCTGTGAAAGCCAGGCTGGCTGGGAATCTGTTCCCGGTGGGCACCGTGGTCACCTACGAGTGCCAGGAGGGCCACCAGTTCAGCATGGGGGAGGCCACCTGGAACATCAGCTGCCTGCAGGACTTTGTGTGGAGTGAAACCCCACCCCCGTGTGAAAGTGAGTGCCTGGGGCTTGCTGGTGCTGCCAGGACCTGCGGAGGAGCTCAGGTGGGGTGGGGACGGCCTGGGGGCCAGGGGGATGCCCCGAACCCGCCGGGTCCTTGCTGACTCTGGGATCCCTTTGATTCACTCCCCAGCTGCAGAGTTGGCTTTGCTCTGTTTGCCAGCTCTGCTTCCTGGGCCCTTCAACCTCTGGGAAACGTCCCTGGTGGTCTGGAGGGTGCAGCACAAACATCCCAGCCCCGGGACTGCCCAGGGATGCTTTGGGGGCAGATTCAGGGGCACGGGGTGTCTGTGTCCCACGAGACACCCACCCCTGCCTGGGACACCCACCCCTGCCTGGGACACCCCCTTGTCTGGGACACCCATCCCTGTCTGGGACACCCCCCTTGTCTGGGACACCCACCCCTGCCTGGGACACCCACCCTTGTCTGGGACACCCATCCCTGCCTGGGACACCCATCCCTGCCTGGGACACCCACCCCTGTCTGGGACACCCACCCCTGCCTGGGACACCCCTCCTTGTCTGGGACACTCCCCTTGTCTGACCCCCACCCTTCTCCTCCCGAGGGTTTCCTGCCCTGCCCACCCTGGCCGATGTTTGTGTTTCCCAGGGGTGCCGTGCCCGGAGCCGCAGGTCCCGCACGGGGAGGCCTGGCAGCCGTGGCAGCTGCAGGAGGGTTACAGCTTCGGGGACCGGCTGCAGCTGCACTGCACCCAGGGCTTCGTGCTGCGGGGCGGCGGCGGCAGCAGCCTCACCCTGCGCTGCGGCAGCGACGGCGCCTGGCAGCCCGCAGTGCCCGAGTGCATCCCAGGTGGGAGGGACACCCCGGGGCTGCTCCGGGGGAGCGCCCAGAGAGCCCCCCCTCTCCCAGAGCCACCCCTCTGGGTTGGGGTGGAATGTGCAGGCGGCAGAAGGTCCGGATGGGGCAGGGTTTGGCAGGGCTGAGCTGGTGGCTGCAGGGGGGCAAGGGCGGCGTGTTGGAAGCTTCTGGAGGCTTGGGAGGTTGGTGAGGAGCCCTGGGAGGCGTTTACCCAGCTGGAAGGGGATGTGGTTTGTGTTTGGGGCTGCTCTGCTGACACCAGGCTGGGCAGCAGAGGATGTTCCCAAGGAAAGGATGTTCCCATGTCCCGAGAGTGAATAACTGACCCTGGCCCAGCTCCTGACTCAGGACCACAGAAACACCCACAAAAGCTCAGGAAAAGCTTCCCAGGAGGGAAAGGCCTGCTCCTCCTCCCAGGGCAGCCAGCACCAGAGCAGGGACAATTCCCTGCCCTGACCTTTGGGGTGACAGAGGCAGCTGAGACCTGCACCTGGGGATGGGCACCTGGGGATGGACACCTGGGGATGGACACCTGGGGATGGGCACCTGGGGAGGGGCACCTGGGGATGGGCACCTGGGGATGGACACCTGGGGATGGACACCTGGGGAGGGTCACCTGGGGATGGGCACCTGGGGATGGACACCTGGGGAGGGTCACCTGGGGAGGGTCACCTGGGGATGGATACCTGGGGATGGACAGCTGGGGATGGTCACCTGGGGATGGGCACCTGGGGAGTTTCCTGCCCAGGGCTCAGATCTGTTGGGAGCTCTCCTGCACAGGAACCGTGACTGGAGCTCCTCCTGGGCATGCCCAGCCTCCCTCCTTTCCCTCTCTCTAGAGCCGCGCTGCCCAAAGCCAGACATCCAGCACGGGAGGGAGGTGGAGGCCGGCGGGGGTGACTACAGGGTGGGGGCCAGGGTGAGGCTGCAGTGTGAGGAGGGCTTTGGCCTCTGGGGACCCGAGACCGTCACCTGTGGGCCTGAGCTGAGCTGGGAGCCCGAGCTGCCCTTCTGTGACAAAGGTGGGTGTGACACAGGGGGCAGGGGAGCTCCTGCCACCAGGGGGGACCTGCCTGCAGCTCCTGCTCCTGGGGACACGGGCTGAGCCAGGGGTCCCCTCCCCGGGGCTGGAATTAGAAGCGTTAAGGTTGGAAAATACCTCCAACATCATCAGGTGTTGGAAAATACCTCCAACATCATCAGGTGCAGGCTCAGACTGAGTGCCACCAGGGCCCCAGTGCCACCAGGGCCCCAGTGCCACCCACCACAGCCCCAGTGCCACCACAGCCCCAGTGCCACCAGGGCCCCAGTGCCACCCACCACAGCCCCCAGTGCCATCCACCACAGCCCCCAGTGCCACCACAGCCCCAGTGACACCCACCACAGCCCCCAGTGCCACCACAGCCCCCAGTGCCACCACAGCCCCCAGTGCCACCCCAGCCCCAGTGCCACCAGGGCCCCAGTGCCACCACAGCCCCCAGTGCCACCCCAGCCCCAGTGCCACCAGGGCCCCAGTGCCACCACAGCCCCAGTGCCACCACAGCCCCCAGTGCCACCACGGCCCCCAGTGCCACCACAGCCCCAGTGCCACCATGGCCTCAGTGCCACCACAGCCCCAGTGCCACCACAGCCCCAGTGACACCCACCAGGGCCCCAGTGCCACCACAGCCCCCAGTGCCACCTCAGCCCCAGTGCCACCACAGCCCCAGTGCCACCACAGCCCCAGTGACACCCACCAGGGCCCCAGTGCCACCACAGCCCCCAGTGCCACCAGGGCCCCAGTGCCACATCCACCTGTTTCCTGAACACTCCAGCAGTGGGGAGGCCACCTCTGGAAGTCCCCTGAGGTTCCTGGAGCCCTGAGCTGCTGTGAGAATCCCGGCAGCAGCCTCCTGTGCCTGCCTCCCTCCAGCCACGGAGTGACCTTTGTGCTGCTTTCACAGAAATGCTCCCCATTCTCACCTGGAGGTGACACCTGCCCGTGTCTCTGACCCGTTCCCTTCCCTCCCCAGTCTGTGGGCCCCCGCCACGAACCCCCCTGGGGCAGCACTCAGGCAGGGGGGGCAGGGAGTTCCCCTACGGCGCCAAGGTCACCTACAGCTGTGCAGAGGGGCTGTCCCTGCTGGGCCCCCCCGCCCTCTACTGCACCTCCGAGGATGGGGAGAACCTGGCCTGGAGCGGCCCCGCCCCGCAGTGCAGGGGTGAGCGGGCTGGGCTCGGGCTGTGGGGTCGGGGTGTGGGGTCAGTGTATGGGGTCAGGGTGTGGGGTCAGGGTATGGGGTCAGGGTGTGGGGTCAGGGTGTGGGGTCAGGGTGTGGGGTCAGGCCATGGGGTCAGGATATGGGGTCAGTGTATGGGGTCAGGGTATGGGATCGGGGTATGGGGTCAGGGTATGGGGTCAGGGTATGGGGTCAGGGTGTGGGGTCAGGGTGTGGGGTCGGGGTATGGGGTCAGTGTATGGGGTCAGGGTGTGGGGTCAGGGTGTGGGGTCAGGGTGTGGGGTCGGGGTATGGGGTCAGTGTATGGGGTCAGGGTGTGGGGTCAGGGTGTGGGGTCAGGGTATGGGATCAGTGTATGGGGTCAGGCCATGGGGTCAGGCTGAGCCAGGCCCTGGGGGCAGTGTTAGCACGCAGAGCAAGGGGTTAAACCGAGCCGGGCTGCCCGGAGATGCTGCTGCCCTCACAGGAGGGCTGTGACCCCCCCGGCAGTGACAGACCCTGCGTCTCCTGACGGGGCCAGCAGGGGCTGGGCAGGGGCAGCTCTGCTGGGCCCTGCTGTCCCCAGAGCCCGGTGCCAGCTCTGCTCAGCTCAGCTCAGCTCAGCTCAGCTCTGCTCTGCCCGCAGCCGTCCGCTGCCCCCGGCCCGTGCTGCAGAGGGGGAGGGTGACCCCGGAGAGCTTCACCTTTCCCTACGGGCTGCTCCTCAACTTCTCCTGTGACCAAGGCTTCGGGCTGCACGGCGCTGCCCAGAGCCGGTGCCAGGCTGATGGCACCTGGGACCCGCCCCTGCCCACCTGCCAGCCAGGTGAGCCAGCCCTGCCTCCTCCCTCTCCTGCTCCGTGCCCACCTGCCAGCCAGGTGAGCCAGCCCTGCCTCCTCCTTCTCCTGCTCCCTGCCCACCTGCCAGCCAGGTGAGCCAGCCCTGCCTCCTCCCCCTCCTGCTCTGTGCCCCGCACAGCCCGGGGGCTCTGCTGGCTCGCAGGGGGGTCTGCAGGCTGTTCCCTCCTCCATCCCCTCCCCGTGTCTGACTGTCTGTGTTTCCCCTGCAGTTCGGTGCCCGCAGCTCCCGAGGCAGGAGGACGTTGTGGTTCACTTCAGCAAGCTGTGGTATGAGGTGAATGAGACCGTGCCCTTCTACTGCAAACGGGCTGGGTACTCAGGGACACCCTCCAGAACCACCTGCTCGGCTGCTGGCACCTGGACACCACCACCCACCTGTGTAAGCACCACCAGCTGTCCCATTTTCCCTGTTCCTTGCCCCATTTCCCCATTCCTTGCCCCATTTCCCCATTCCTTACCCCATTTTCCCCATTCCTTGCCCCATTTTCCCCGTTCCTTGCCCCATTTTCCCCGTTCCTTGCCCCATTTTCCCTGCTCCTTGCCCCATTTTCCCTACTCCTTACCCCATTTTCCCTACTCCTTGCCCCATTTCCCCCATTCCTTGCCCCATTTTCCCCATTCCTTACCCCATTTCCCCGCTCCTTGCCCCATTTTTAGCCTGGAATGCTTTGCTCCAGCCTCTGGAGGGCGGTTGCTTTGCCACCCCGCACTGGAGTCTCACTCTGCCTTTGTTTTGGTTCTTTTACAGAAGCAGCCTGATGTGTGTGAGAGGGTTCTTCAACACAAAGCAGCTTTCCAGTGTGGGATTCCCCTGTCAGATCTGAAAACCCTGCTGGAAGTCCAGAAACTCTACCTGGAGATCCAGAAACTCGAAAAGGAGCTGCAGATCAGCAGCCACGGCTGAGCGCTGGCCCTGGGGCTGTGAGAACCTTCCCCTGCCTGTGGGACCACGGTGCTGACTGAGGGCTGTGCATGGCTGTGGGCTCGTGCTGGACAGCCAGGACAGAATCCAACAATGGCTCACGGGTTCTGTCACGTGAGGAGCCAAAGTGACTCGTGGGTCAGTTTTTAGGGCTCAGCAGGCTCAGTTTGTCGATCACTTCGTGCCTTGGAAAGCTTCACCTTCAGCTTTTAGACCTGTTTGCCACGCTGGCAGTGCCCGGTGAGGAGGGAACGGAGTGGGAAGTGAATTGTGGTGGCACCAATGGGCATGAAGGTGCTGAGAGGCACTGACCTGCAGCTGTGGACCTCCCCAGCCTGTCCCAGCCTGTCCCAGTCTGTCCCAGCCTGTCCCAGTCTATCCCACTCTATCCCAGCCTGTCCCAGCCTGTCCCAGCCTGTCCCAGTCTGTCCCAGTCTATCCCAGCCTGTCCCAGCCTGTCCCAGCCTGTCCCAGCCTGTCCCAGTCTGTCCCACTCTATCCCAGCCTGTCCCAGCCTGTCCCAGCCTGTCCCAGTCTATCCCACTCTATCCCAGTCTGTCCCAGTCTGTCCCAGTCTGTCCCTGTCTATCCCAGTCTGTCCCAGTCAGTCCCAGTCTATCCCAGCCTGCCCCAGTCAGTCCCAGTCTGTCCCAGTCAGTCCCAGCCTGTCCCAGTCTATCCCAGTCAGTCCCAGTCAGTCCCAGTGCTGCCCAGCTCCCCACGCTGTGCTCCCTGGTGTCCCCAAGCTCTGCTCTGCCCTCAGCAGTGCCCCAGCCCGCGGTGCAGAGGGGAGGGGTGACCCCCCCCAGCTCCCCCTCTCCCTGGGGGCTGCTCCTGTGACAAAGCCTCGGGCTGGGCCGGGCTGGTGGCACCTGGGGCCTGTCCCCGCCCGCCTGGCAGAGCATCCCCCTCCTCAGTAAACGCCGAGCAGCCCCTGTGCCTCTGCTGCTGTGGTTATTGCTGGGGGGTCCCCAGGGGGGAGCTGGGATGTAAACTGGGCAGAACTCCAGTGGGATCCAGGGGGGTTCTGGGGGAAAGCTGAGCCCTGGCAGCCGGGTGGGCCCTGGGGTGCTCGGGGAGCCCAGGCTGGGTGGGAGAGGGAGGAGCCTTCACCCCCTGCACCAGCGTCTCTGCCTTTAGAGGGGATTCAAATGGCTTTGTTTGTCACCAGAGCCTGAACAGCAGCCGGGGAGGGGCTGGTGGCTCTGATTTAGCACAGGAAGGTGCTTTGGGTGCACCCTGAGCTTCTCCAGCCCCAGGTGAGGAGCTCTGCCCTCAGAGCTGCTCCCAGAGCTGCTCCCTGGCCGAGGTGAGCGGGGCTGCACCCAGCCGGGGTGACCCCTCTGCCCCTGCCCCCCGAGCTGCCCCGGGGCTCTCATCTCCCTCTGCAAGGCTTGGCAGCCACAAGTGTGAACCAGACCTGGCTGTAGCACCCTGAGTGTGTGAGGGGGGCTGGGGCAGCCCTGGCTGATGTCACACAGCTCACAGGGGACGCGGATGCAGCTGCTCGCACCCGCCCCTCCTTACCACTGAGTCAGGAGTCAAGGAAAAAAAAAACAGCAACCGAGAAGGAAAACGCTTCCATTTGCTTCACTGAGTGCTGACAGCAGAGCCGTGCTGCATCACCTGCCAGCGAATAACCAGGGAGGTGTTTTCCTCCCCCGGGGCTGGAGCGGGCTCTGTTCCTGGCCGGGGGCGGCGGTTCTGGAAGAGCTGCGCTGCTCGGTGCTGCAGAGCAGGGCCGGGTGAAAGGGGCAGGAGCACCGGGAGGCTCCCCCCGAGCCTGGCAGGGACACTTGTCCCCACCCCGGCCGCTCTCCGCGTTCCTGGTGGGGATGTCAGCTCCGGGGGTGTCCCGGGAAGGTTTCCACGCGTGCGGAGCCTTGGTGGAGCCTGCAGTGCCTCCCCTCCCCGCCCTGCACACAGCCCTGGAGGCAGCAGAGCCGAGAGGAGCCGGGGCTGGCTGCGATGGGGGCTGCAGCCCCAGGCCGGGGGGGACACCCCGAGCCCGCGGGCTGTGGGGCGGCCCCCGCGCTGCTCCTGGCCCTGCTGGGGCTCCTCAGCCTTCCCGTGGCTCGTGGTGAGTACGGGGCCGTGGGAAGGAGCAGAGACACCTGCCTGGAGCCCACCTGGCTGCCCAGGGCCGGGCTGGGCGGTGCCACCCCCGAGCCCGGGCACGGACCCAGCCCCGGCCGGTCCTTTCCCGCAGGGGCGCCCCGGGCCATCCCCGCCGCGCTCCGGGGGTGGGGAGGGGCCCGGGGAGGGGGTTCCTCACCTGAGGAGGTGTTCTCCTGCCACAGGTGACTGCGGGCCCCCTCCCGCCATGACCCACTCCAGGCCCTCCAGCAGCTCCAGCAGCTTCCCGGTGGGAGCCCGGGTCACCTTCACCTGCGCCGAGGGCGCCCGCCGCGTCCCGGGGCTGCCCGACACCACCGAGTGCCTGCCCGGGGGCATCTGGTCCAGACTGCCCGAGCCCTGCGGCCGTAAATACCTTCCCCGTTACCCGGGACACAGCCCCGGGCCAGCATCCCTGCCCCTCCTGCGGCCGCGCTGCGCTGGCACCGCCCCTGTCCCCGTCCCGGGGGACAAACCCGCTGAGCTGTCCCTGTCCCTGTCCCTGTCCCTGTCCCTGTCCCTGTCCCCATCCTGGGGGACAACCCCGCTGAGCTGTCCCTGTCCCTGTCCCTGTCCCTGTCCCTGTCCCTGTCCCCATCCCCATCCCGGGGGACAACCCCGCTGAGCTGTCCCTGTCCCTGTCCCTGTCCCGGGGTACAACCCCACTGCCCTGCGCTGCTTCCCTCGGAGCGGCTGGTGGCCGCAGGGGCTGGCAGAGGGGTCGGGGTCACTCGGGGGGTGGCAGAGGGGTCGGGGTCACTCGGGGGGTGGCAGAGGGGTCACTCAGGGTTTGGGGCTGGGCACTGCTGTGTCCCCAGGCTGTGCGTGTGCTCCCCGTGCCCTTCCCCGAGCTCCTGCCGCTCCTCTCCCCGCGCTGGTGCCCGCAGCGGGCTGGCAGCCGGGGAAGGGACCCGAACCAGCTCCCCAGCAGCATCCCCGGGAGCCCGGGGAGCCTTGGGGCGCTCCCGGTGGGCAGCTCTGTCAGGCCGCCTCTCCTCGGCTGCCAGGGAGCTGCGCTGCCCCGGCCCGGCTGAGGTTCGCCGCCCTGTCCAAGGAGGACGAGACCAGGAATTTCTTCCCCGTCGGCACCGAGGTGAGCTACGTCTGCCGGCCCGGCCACGAGAACACCTCGGAGAGCTCCCCCTCCAGCACCTGCCTGCAGAACCTGACGTGGTCACAGCCTGCTGAGCTCTGCCGGAGTGGGTATTGCTGCTGCCCCCGCGGCCCCGCTGCCCCCAGCTGCACCCCAAAGGCAGCCTGGCCGTCCCACCCCATTCACACCACCCTGGGGGTTTCCCTGCCGTTCCTCTTTCAGCAGGAGTACCAGCCACGCTCCTTCTGTTTTCTCTGCTGGCATAAAAGGGTCTGGGTTGATTTTCATGCCAGGGAAGGTTTGGTTGGACTCGGTGATCTTCGAGGCTTTTCCCAACCTTTTAACGGTGCTAAAGCTGTTTTCAGGGGGCCGTGGCACGGGCAGGGACAGATCCCAAGCTGCTGCTCCAGCACTGAGCTGCACGGTGCAGGCAGAGCCCTCACACGGGACATTAACACCGGTGCTGTCACACGAGTGCCTTTGCACACCCAGGACCTTGTTCCCCCTGAGATGGAAACCCCTCAGTGGGTGGGAGCACCTGGGGACCCCCACCCTCCCCCCAGCTGAGCCTGGCTCCTGCCAGCCCGGCTGTGATGCCCATGGAGCAGAACCCCCTCGGGAACACCCCTCCGAGGGGGTGTCCCTGGTCTCACTCAGCGTTTTTGTGCCCCCCAGGGAGGTCCTGCAGCCCCCCGGGAGCGCTGCCCGGGGGCAGGATGGGGCCCCTGGCAGAGCTGCAGCTGGGAGCACGGGTGGATGTGTTCTGTGAGGATGGGTGAGTGCCAGGGTGGCTGCGGGGAGGGCACCAGGGGCCACCTCTTCCTTCAGGTGCCACCCAGAGGAGCTCCAAGCGTCCATCCCAGCAGGAGCAGTTGGTTGTACCCTCGGCTGATAACTCCAGGCTTCAGTACAAGTTATTTAAAACATTTCAGCTTAAGATAGCTGAGATAAGTTGAGTAAAAAGGAGTTACACTGGGATTTTTAAGATCCAGTCAGGTTCAGCTGGAGAAGTGCAGTGAAGCACAATTTCCACAGTCAGGAGCTGACTCACGGCTGCTGCCTCTGCTTTCAATCAGGGTCCCAGTGCAGGGCACAGCCCTGACATTTTCAGCTCTGGCCCCTCCAGGCCCTGCTCCTCGCTCCCTGCAGGGAGCAGCGGGCACCATCTGCCCTGCGCTGCCCAGCACAGACCGAGCAGGGCTTTATGTCCCCCTGGGGGTGCAATCGGAGCAAAGGGCAGCCAGTCCCACCCTGCTGGGCTGAGCTCAGCCCTGGAAATCCACACAGGGCGGAGGGACAGCGCTGCTCATCTCAGTTAGATCAGATATTGTCCAGCACCTCCAGATGCTGAGGGGTTTGGTGATTCAGGGTGGGGAAGGGGCAGAGCAAGACCCACGAGCTCCCAGCAAACCAGGGCAGAAACCACTCCCACCAAAGGTGGCTCGATCCCCGCTGCCCCTCACTGCTGCACACCGAGGATCCACCTGAATCCCAGAGCCCCAGACTGGTTTGGGTTGGAAAACCTCACCCAGTGCCACCCCCTGCCCTGGACAGGGACACCTGCCACTGTCCCAGGTGGCTCCAGGCCCTGCCCAGCCTGGCCTTGGACACTTGCAGGGATGGGAAACCCCCAAGGTCTCTGGGGAAAGCATCTCAGCAGCTGAGAAAGTGCCCCAGCAGCCTGCTGGCCTCTGATTGTCCGGCAAAGCTTCAGCAGAACAGCTGCAGCTGACAGCCCAAAGCAGGTGGTGGGCAGGAGGTGGCACTGGGGGACACTGGGGGGGGTCTGGACCTGCCTTTCCTGCACCCCTGAGCATCCTGGTACCGGAGCTGGGTGGGAAATATTCTCGGGTTTGGGACACTGACACCGATTTTTCTCTGTGTGTTTTAGGTACAAATTAGTTGGGAATAATTTCATCCGGTGCCAGCTGAAAGGAAACGATGTTGAATGGAGCGAATTTCCAACTTGTGAATGTGAGATTCGTCTTGAACTGTGAGATTGAACCTTTGCCCTTCACTCAGCAGATGCTGCCTCCCTGTCCAAAGCTCTCTCTGGATCGTTTTTGTTGATGCCCCGAGGCTGATCTGTCCCCAGCAGCACGGCTCAGAAATGCCCGTTCTGCTGCTGACGCTGTTCCCGCAGCTTTGTTCCCACAAAATCAACATTTCTGTCGTGGCCGGAGGGGCTGGAGGGGCTGGGGTGGGATTTCCAGGCACCCTGGGCACGGCAAGGCGCTGTCCCTTTGCTGTGGCCGTGCTGGGAGAGGGAGAAAGGCGCGAGAAGAGAAACTTTTGGGAAGCAGGGAGGGAGAGCTGGGACAGGCAGTGGTGCTTTCCCCACCTGGTGCTGCTCGCCCACCCTCACTGCCCGAAGCTCAACCCTCCCTGGGCTCAAACCTTTTGTATTTTCCACGGAGCCCGAAGCTTTGGCGAGCCCCCCGTCCTTCTCCCCGCAGTGATCACCTGCTCGCCACCCCCTGCGATCAGCCACGGCACGCACGATGGGGAAGGCGCCGAGGTTTTCGTTTATAACTCCACGGTGACCTACAGCTGCCAGCCCGGCTTCCAGCTGCTGGGGCCCGGGAGCATCCGCTGCGGGAGCGGGGACAGAACCAGCGGGGGCTGGAGCGGAGCCGCGCCCCGGTGCAAAGGTGGCTCCACCCACTGCAGGGATTGACAGCGTTTATTAGTTATTGACATTTATTATTTGTTAATGGTTATTATTTAAAATATTTATATTTATATTTATATTTATATTTATATTTATATTTATATTTATATTTATTCAGAATATGTTACTTTTATTATTGTGTATTATTTTATTCCTTATTCCTTATTCTTTCTTAATTATTTATTCTCAATTCTTTATTCTTTATTCTTTATTCTGTATGATTTATTTTTATTTTTTATTTTTTATTTTTATTTTTATTTTTATTTTTATTTTTATTTTTATTTTTATTTTTATTTTTTATATTTTTTATTTTTATTTTTATTTTTATTTTTAATTTTTATTGAGAATATATTATTTTTATTTTTTATTATTGTGTATTATTTTGTTTCTTATTTCTTATTTCTTTCTTACTTCTTATTTCTTATTTCTTACTTCTTACTTCTTACTTCTTATTTATTTATTATTTATTATTTATTATTTATTCGTTATTCTTTACTATTTATTAATTATTATTATTATTATTATTATTATTATTATTATTATTATTATTATTTATTGAGTTTGATATTTAGGATGAAGCAGCTTAAAAGACTGTGGGTATGAAGTGCGGGAGGGGTGAAATGTCAGCCCCAGGGGAGTTTTCAAGGGGAGAGGGCAGCGCTGGAGCGAGGGCTGAGCAGGCCCTGCAGGGAGGGAGAGCCCAGCCCCAGCACTGTCCCCTCTGTCCCCTCTGTCCCCTCTGTCCCCTCTGTCCCCTCTGTCCGCAGCTGCCAGCCCTGGGGCCCCGGGCACCGAGGGGAGCGCTCCTCCCGGACGGGAGTGGGAACCATTCCCCGCTGACCCAGGTCCCGTTTCTTTTCTCCTTTCTCGCCTTTCTGCTGAGGGCCACCCTGTGAGCTTCACCCCCGGAATTCCATTTTCCAGGGCCCCAGGGAGGAGCAGCCCCGCTCCCCGGGAAGGGCCTGGCCTGGCAGGTGAGGCTCAGCCTCTACAGAAAGGCTCTGCAGAGCCCCAGCGCCTCCTCCCGAGCCTCCTCCTTCCCCAGGAGCCCAGGTCAGCCCTGCAGGGACGGTGACAGCGGTGCCACTTCTGCTTCCTCCCGTCCCCAAACCTGCAGCTTTCATTCTCCCCTTGTTTCCCTCAGTGAGCAGCAGCTGGGCAGGCTCGCGGTTCAGATCTGTCCTACCTTTGTACAAACCCCCAAAGCCTCATCCTGGGACCCCCAAAGGATCCCTGTGTCCCCCGAAGCACAGGGGGATCCTCCCCTCACCCGGCTGCTCCCAGAAGCTAAAACCATCCCAATTTGCATCGCTCTGTGGAAGTGAGTGGGGCTTTTGTCACGTTCTTCTCTTCTGTGAGTTTTCTCTGTATAATTTGTATTTTGTGCTGGTTGGGCACCTGGTTCACAGCTCAGCTTTGACTGCACCGACCTCCTGTTCCCAAAAAGAGCTTTGATTTGTCTGAAACACGTTTTGATTTATTGATAATTTCCTTGCCCTCACGTTATTACAGATTTATTTTTTTTTTAAACCTGTATTTTTGGGCATTTTGAAAAGCAGGAGGGAACCTTGTACCACGCATTCCTGGGAGTGCCAGGGCTCCAGGGTGCTGATGTTCCTCGCAGGGAGGTTGTGCACAGCCAGGAGAAACTGGACATGGAGCAAGTTCTGGAAGTTCTCCAAACCCCCCACCCGCTGCAAAGGATGATTTTACCCCGGGAGGGTGAGTGTGGCTTTGTGGGAAGGGCTGGGAGCTGGAATTGTGTCATTGCAGGTGGGGCAGACACACCACCCGCTGCAGGCTCTCCGTGCCCAGCTGGGGATGGTGAAAAGAGATTTTCCGGTGTCAGGGTCAAGCTGAGTTTGCCCATCCCTGAGATTTGTTTTTTGGGGCAAAACCAGAAAATCTTTTACCGCTCCTGATCTGTTCCAGAAGTGCCCCATGCAATGGTCACGCTTATTAGGACTCTTACACCTCCTTTAAGATAAAGCAGAACCTAAATCAGGGCTGTCCCTACAAGGTGTAATCTGCAATGGTGATGTTTCAGCATTCCAAGAAATCGATGGGAAAAATTATTCCTACAGGCATTGCCTGATTTCCACATTTGCTCCTCCCACGGGAGTTTTCCTGTCAGGGATCCAGCATCCAGCCCCAGCTGTGATCCTGCTGATCCCACAGCCTTTCCGAGTTTTCCTGTCAGGGATCCAGGATCCAGCCCCAGCTGTCATCCCTGCTGATCCCACAGCCTTTCCGAGTTTTCCTGTCAGGGATCCAGGATCCAGCCCCAGCTGTGATCCTGCTGATCCCACAGTGTTTCAGAGTTTTCCTGTCAGGGATCCAGCCTCAGCTGTGATCCTGCTGATCCCACAGCCTTTCAGAGTTTTCCTTTCAGGGATCCAGGATCCAGCTGTCATCCCTGCTGATCCCACAGCCTTTCAGAGTTTTCCTTTCAGGGATCCAGCCCCAGCTGTGATCCTGCTGATCCCACAGCCTTTCCGAGTTTTGTCCCAGAGCCCCGGAGCTGCCGCAGAGGCTCCTGCAGAGCCTGGTGAGGCACACCCAGCCTCAGGCTGAGCTTCCAGGGCCGCGGGTTTTCTGCTCGCTGGCAACGCCACAACAAACCCCAAACACAGCCCCGGGCTGGGCTCGCTGGGGAGCTGAGCTGCTCCCTCAACTCCCCGGGAATTCCTGGCTGCGGCTGATCCAGCTGCGGATCCAGCTGCCGGCGGGGCTGAGAAGCAAAGCACGGAATTCCCTGTCCTGCAGAGTTTTCGCTTATCCCTTTCAGGAAACCCTGGCACCTCGGATATTGCGTGGTTTAATCTTTCTGTCTCTGGCGGTTGAAGCCCTTCCTTTCGCAAAAGCTTCCTCGTGTATCAGCCCAGCGCTCCTGGCAGTTTTTGTTTCTCCCACAGGAAGATAAAGCCACGTGTGGGCCGGGCAGCTCTGATCTTGTAACGAAGAGGAACCACTTCTGCTTTCCAGCGGGAGGGAGCGGCTCCATCAGGCGCGCACAGCCACGGGAGCAGCTCCCGGGCAGCCTCCGGGGCTGTGCCCCTGCAACACTGGAAAAGCCGTGCCCCTTCTTTCGGCTGCCTGGCCCCATCCTGTCCTGTAAACACCTCAACCTCCCAACGCCCTTCTGGGCTTTTCTCTCTATTTAGTAATAAACGGTAATTGTTTGTAACGGGCAGGCTGTGCATTCAACTCCCTGCTGTTTTCTCATCGTATTTTATTCTCTTTTTCGAGAAGGAATCCGCCTTAAAGTAAACCCTGAAATTCGACGTTCAGTCAGTTCTTTATCACTCTGGACACTTATTTTCTAAATGCCAGCCATGGCAAGCTAAACTCGGTTATACACAGATAAAAGCAGCAAAGGAGGAAAGCAAATCCACGCAGGAACGTGTGGGAATGTTTCTGGGGAGTGCTCAGGAAAAGGCAGCTGGAGTTACACCCCCCCCGGTCCTGTTCAGCCCCGGGACTGAGCCCCCGAGCCCCCCGAGCCCCGCAGCCCCCGAGCCCCCCGAGCCCCCCGAGCCCCTCAGCCCCCGAGCCCCCCGAGCCCCGCAGCCCGGGCACACCCAGAGCTCCCCGAGCCCCCCGAGCCCCCGAGCCCCGCATCCCGGGCACACCCAGAGCCCCGCAGCCCCCCGAGCCCCGCATCCCGGGCACACGCCGGGCTCAGCCCCACGGGGCTTTGGGAGCCGAGGCCGAGTTCCTGTGGAATTCCCGGGGCAGCCCCAGCGCTGGTTTGGCCGGACCCCTCGGGCAGCCGCGGCTCCCGGTGCGTGCCCCGGTGCCCGGGCAGCTGCCGGGGCCGATCCCCGCGCTGCGGGCAGGGCTGGCGGGGCCAGATAAAGCCGCTGGGCCCGGGGCAGGCACCGAGCCGCTATCGCGGGGCTCAGCTGCCGCTCCCCCGTTCCTGGGGCAGGGCCGGGTGCCCGGGCAGGGGGTGCAGAGCTCTCCCGCTCCCTCCTCAAGCAGCGAACAGCCCGGCTGAGGGTTCGGCCGGTGAGCGGGGCCGTTTCACCGAGCTGGAGCTGCAGCTCCTGGCTCTGCCAGCCCGTGCGGGGCTGGGCACCGCGCCGAGCCTCTGCCAAAGGCTTTTCAGCATCTCCCCGCCCCACTGCCCCACGGTAGCACAGGAGAATTCCCCACCACGTAAAGGTGCATTTTATCTTCCTGGTAACAGATTCCTTTTGGGTTACGCAGCCCCATCCCCGTCCAGGCCAGGGAGCTGCAAAAATGCAGCCAAGGCATCTCCGTGGGATTTGTCATCGCGTTTACCGGGAAGTGTTTAAAGGGATACGTTATCCAAGGTGCTGGATTTCTCCCGTAGGAAAACATCTCCCTGCAAACGCCTTTGCTACATCTGCTCGGAGCTTAAATTGTATTGGGAAGGAAAATAAATTGGAAATTAAAAAGAAAATAAAGTAAAAGAGGTAAGTTTGAGCTTCTCAGTGGAAACGTCGCTGTTCCCTGGATAACAAAGGGAAGCAGGAAGGTGCGGGTCGGCCGCTGCTGCCTGCCCTCTGCCCCGACCGCGAGGACACATTTCCCTTCCTGCCCTCCCTGCTTTGGGTCTTTTCCTTTGGGACTGGGCAGCTCTGGAGGGAGGGCGGTGCTGGGGAGGGGAGCGGAGGCAGCGCCCGCCCGGAGCCCCCCGGCAGCCCCTGGCGGAGCGGGCAGCGCGCACCCCGCGCCTCCCACAGCCAGCCCCGCTCCCCGCTTTCGTCAGAGCCTTCCCGGAGGCGCTGAGCTCAGCTGGCCGGGAGGGGCTCGGAGCGGCCCCGCAGGAGCGGCTCCGCTGCCCGGGCAGTGCCGGGGGACCCGCGATGGGCTCCGGCCGCCGCTGCTCGCTCCTGCTGCTGCTGCTGCTGGTGCTGCTGCCCGCGGCGTGGGGTGAGCCCTGGGCAGGGGTGCGGTGTGCGGGGAGCCTGGCACCCCGGGGTGGGCGTCCCGTGGGTGCGGGAGGGCGCTCAGGTGTGCGAGTGTGTGCTCCGTGTGTCACCCACGGGAGTGTGAGTGCTGCCCACGGGAGTGTGTGTGATGTGTGTTATCCATGGGAGTGTGTGTGATGTGTGTGTGTGTGTGTGCTCCATGTCTTGTCCGTGTGAATGTGATCCGTGTGTTCCCTGTGCGTGCCCCATATCCCTGTCTGTGCCCCATATCCCTGTCTGTGCCCCATATCCCTGTGTGTGCCCCACATCCCTGTCTGTGCCCCATATCCCTATGTGTGCCCCATATCCCTGTCTTGCCCCATATCCCTGTCTGTGCCCCATATCCCTGTCCCTGTGCGTGCCCCATATGCCTGTCTGTGCCCCATATCCCTGTCTGTGCCCCACATCCCTGTCTGTGCCCCACATCCCTGTCCCTGTGTGTGCTCCGTGTCCTGTCCCTGTCCCTGTCCCTTGCTCCTGTGCCGCCCTTCCCCGCAGGCTCTGCCCGGGGCACGGGGCAGCAGCAGCGGGAGCCCCGCTAAATCCCCGTTTGTTTTCCCGCAGGGGACTGCGGGCCGCTGCCGAACATCAGCCACGCCGAGCCCCGCGGGGACAGCAAAGAGCAGCAGAGCTTCAGCGTGGGCTCCACCGTGACCTTCGGCTGCGTCCCGGGGTACACCCGGCTGCCCCTGCTCCCCGACACCATCCGGTGCCTGCCCAACTCCCGCTGGTCCAGCCTGCAGGAATTCTGTGGCCGTGAGTGTTTCCCTTTCTCTGGCACAAGGGAGGTGCGGCTGCTTGGGAAACACTCGCAGCTTTGGCAATCGCTGCCTCAGGGCTTTCCTCATCGCACAGGATGAGGTGGTTTGGCCATTTCTCCTGCTGCCCCTTTTTCCTGCGCTCCGCCGAGGCTGTTAGCACGTCCTGGCCCTCGTGTGCTAAAAAACACAGAGGAACAGCTCGGGAAGAGCATGGGAAAGGGGAAGGGCTGCAGGGGCAGAGAACTGAGTGAGCAGAGGAGGGAGGAGGTTTGGCTTTGGGGGTTTGGAAAGCTCTCCAGTGAAAAGTGGCTGCACTTTGCCACCTCAGACAATTCCCTGGTGGGAGTGGCCGGGGAGGGGGGCACTCCTTGGGCTGGCCCTGCTCCGGGTGAGGCTGCTGAGCTGTCACTGGGATCTGAGCTGGCAGCTGAAGGCAGAGTGTTGTTATTTTTGCTC
The DNA here is from genome assembly GCA_016584745.2 of Phylloscopus trochilus trochilus. Classification (NCBI taxonomy): domain Eukaryota; kingdom Metazoa; phylum Chordata; class Aves; order Passeriformes; family Phylloscopidae; genus Phylloscopus; species Phylloscopus trochilus. Next base: position 7,010,515 of record WQNJ02000024.1, on the reverse strand, counting down.
TGTAACTGCACTTTTGGCTTTCTCCGTGGTGGGCAGGCAGCTGTCCCAGGCCGCCCTCCGTGCCCTTTGCTGCCATATCAGCACAGGACCAACGGCAGAACTTCTACGCCGTCAACACCACGGTCAGGTACATCTGCCGCCAGGGTTTTGAGAACACCACAGGCCAGCCCCCCACCAGCACCTGTCTGGACAACTTAACGTGGACAGAGGTTCCTAAGCTGTGCCAGAGTGAGTTGTCTCCATGTCACTTCATTTTCTCCAACGCTGCGTTCCAAGTGCCACACCTGCATTTTAAATTTGCTCTTTTCTAATGACATTTAACATGGAATACCATTAATTGCCTGATTTGGCATGATTGCCATGCTGCCGTGAAAACTGAGTCTGTGGGGGTTTTCCCACCCTCAGTGTGTCCCAAGGATAATCTCACTCTTTTCTAGAAAAGTCTTGTGGCATTCCAGCCAATCCAGAGCACGGCCAAGTTACCGTAAAGGATCATCTGCTGGGTGCGACAGCCAGCGTGGTTTGTGACCAAGGGTGAGTGAGAAGCCACTGCCCAGCGTGTCCCATGGCCAGGGTCACTGGGCTGTAACTGGGACAGGGGGCTCTGCCCTCAGCCCCTCTGTGGGACACCCTTGGCTGGTGACCAGAAGCTGATTTTGGGATGTGCCTTTTGTCCCCGCAGGTACGGACTAAAGGGAGCCTCACCTTCCATCAGGTGTCTCCTACAGGGAGACAAAGCTGTCTGGAGTCCTCTTCCAGCTTGTCAGGGTGAGTGAAGCCGCCCAGTGCTTGACTGGGAAAACCAAATACTCCAACTCAGAAATACTGGATTTTTGCTTTTACATCCCTGAGCGAGGTCAGCTCAGCATCTGTGCGAGGGGAGAGCTGCTGGCACACAGCAGGGACTCCCCAGGGGCATCACTGCTTCCCTCAGCCCGTGCAAGCCTGGCAGAAACCCCTCGGGCTGCTGAGGAGAGCGAGGTCACCCCCTGAGCTCTCTTCTCTTTGTCCCGCAGTGATCTCCTGCCCGCCTCCTCCGGCCATCCCGCACGGGCAGCACAGCGGGAGCAGCTCGGGGCAGTTCGTGCTGGGCTCGGTGGCCGCCTACAGCTGCGAGCCGGGGCTGGAGCTGGTGGGACAGAACACCCTGCGCTGCACCGCGGGCAGCGGCGGCCGCGGCGCCTGGAGCGGGGCCCCCCCCGCCTGCCGGGGTGAGCGCTCAGCTCCGAGCTTCCCGGGGCTCGGAGCTTCCCCGGGGCTCGGAGCTTCCCCGGGCTCGGAGCTTCCCGGGGCTCGGAGCTTCCCCGGGCTCGGAGCATCCCCCGGGGCTCGGAGCTTCCCCGGGGCTCGGAGCTTCCCCGGGCTCGGAGCTTCCCGGGGCTCGGAGCTTCCCCGGGGCTCGGAGCTTCCCCGGGCTCGGAGCATCCCCCGGGGCTCGGAGCTTCCCCGGGGCTCGGAGCTTCCCCGGGGCTCGGAGCTTCCCCGGGCTCGGAGCATCCCCCGGGGCTCGGAGCTTCCCCGGGGCTCGGAGCTTCCCCGGGGCTCGGAGCTTCCCCGGGGCTCGGAGCTTCCCGGGGCTCGGAGGGGCTCGGAGCTTCCCCGGGGCTCGGAGCTTCTCCCGGGGCTCGGAGCTTCCCGGGGGCTCGGAGCTTCCCGGGGCTCGGAGCTTTCCCGGGGCTCGGAGCTTCCCCGGGGCTCGGAGCTTCCCCGGGCTCGGAGGGGCTCGGCTCTGCCAGGGCCCCCACACCTCTGAGGGTGCCCAGCACCCCGCAGAAAATGGCTTAAACAACTAGCCAGACTGCATGACCTCAGTAATTTGGCAAAGCAAAAAGGTTTATTAAAAAGAAGAAAATAATGCAAAAACAGAAGAACAAAGCTTCTGTTCACAGCCCAGGGACAGGTCCCACACACCGGCTACAGCACCCCGAAAATGCGCTGAGAAGCCTCCTGCTCTCCCTTAAGTATCGAAGGATTTGGGTGGGGTTTTTTGGCAATCAGCCCAATGGAGAACAGCTCCATTTCTGAGGAACAGGTAAAGAGACCGATCAGCGGTTTTGTCTCGGCGTTGAGCCAGTTATTGCTGGGAGAGCAAACAAACTTCTCATTTCTTCCCTTAAGAGGTCTCAGGGTGAGCCTTAAACCTTTCCCTGTATGGAAACCCCTGCTCGGTTTATTAAAAAAAAAAAAAAAAAAAAAAAAAAAAAAAAAAAAAAAAAAAAAAAAGGTTTTACATTTTCCCTTCAAGAGGCACAGGCAGAAATGTCCTGAGGGATGTGTGAAATTCTCAGTGATTGCAAAGCTGGTGGAGAGGGCTTGGAAGGGATTTGTGTCCCTGACACCCAGGGATAAAGCCAACAGCAGAATCCCCTCTGTGCTTAAGGCCTGGGGTGGCACAAGAGGCCCCTGCCACGGCCTGAGGTGCACAAGGCACTGCCCGAGTGATGTTTACTCCTCTCTGAACTGTTTTCTAATTATGTACAAGTCGAGCACCAGAGGAAACAACATTTCCAGCGCTTTCCCTTTGTCTGTCCCCAGTTAAAACCACAGCAGAGACAAACCAAACCAAGCCCTCAGAGCAGAATCCTTACTGGCTGGGTAAGAGCTCCATTTCTTGCAAGTCCTGTTAATTGCTGTGATTGCACCACATTTTGGGCTCCGTGTTTTTAACACCCATTTCATTCTTTTCCTCCCCAGCAAGCATCCTCATTCCCAGTTGCATTGGTAAGTAGCTTAAAACTGAAATGTATTTTCCCACCCCAAAGCTGTTTGCTGTTAAATACCTGGAGCCAACAGTTGATTTCACTCTTTCTCTTTCTTAGTTCCCCCCGTAGTCCTTGGGATTCTAGCTGGGGTCATCGTGAGACGGAGGGAGAGTGAAAAGCAGTAAGTGATGCTGAGCTGCCCCTCAGCAGAAATCCCAACTTTCCCTGGGGATGGGTGGATCTTTCCTTTCCAGCCCTATGCCTTCAGTACATCTGAAGGGTTTGCACAATTTTTCCACGTTGTTAAGTTTCTTTTTATTTTACAAATGTTCTCCTTTCTGTCCCTTCAGCTCTTACCATGTGAATTTACAAAAGCAGGAGATGAAGGGGAGGGATGCAGCGGTGCACCCGGCGGCCACAGAGGAGAAGAAGCAGCCCAAGCCCTGGAATTCCTATTTTTGGTAGGTTTGCTTGTTTACCTGCCAAAATATTCCTGTGCCGGGCTTCTGCCTACAGCCAGGGGTCCCGCTGGTGCTGAGCTCCCCCGTGCAGAGCACCTTTGAGCAGCTTTTGACTTCGAAATGCCACTCTGAGCACCCTGCTGTCCCAAGGCTGCTCCGCGGGAGGGTTTGGGGTCTGCTGGCTGCTCTCGGGATGGATTTCCCCGCCTCTCTCCCCCACAGCCACGCAGGGAGCTGCCACGTGTGTCCCAGCTGTGAGGAGCAGCTCCACGGCGAGCTGGCCGCTCTCTGGGAGCCCGCGGGCCGCGGCTGCAGCGCTTGCCGGGCGTGGCTGAGCGCCCGGCCCCGCCGAGCCCGCACGCACTCGGTGCCCAGCGTCGGTGACGGGGACAGCCAGAGACCTGCAGGCACCGGGTACAGCACCGGGTACAGCACCGGGTACAGCAGCCAAAGCCCTGCAGGCACCGGGTACAGCACCAGGTACAGCACCCAGAGCCCTGCAGGCACCGGGTACAGCACCAGGTACAGCACCAGGTACAGCACCCAGCACCCCACACCCAGCACCCAGAGCCCTGCAGGCACCGGGTACAGCAGCCAGAGCCCTGCAAGCACCGGGTACAGCACCGGGTACAGCACCCAGCACCCAGCACCCCACACCCAGCACCCAGAGCCCTGCAGGCACCAGGTACAGCACCCCACACCCAGCACCCAGCACTCAGCGCCCAGCACCCAACACCTCACACCCAGCACCCAGCACCCAGAGCCCTGCAGGTACCAGGTACAGCACCCAGCATCCCACACCCAGCACCCAGCACCCAGCACCCAGCAGCTGCTGCCCCCCTGGCGCGGGCCCACGGGAGGTAACCGAGGGGAAAGGGGAGGGAACATCTTTGTGCAGGTAAAGGGGTCCTGCAGCTGGAATTGCTGTGGTTCCCGTTCCTGCAGGAGCCAGGGTTTGAGGGCTGGGGAGCAGTGGCTCTGTCGGGCAGCAGGAGTTTTTGGGAAGGCACACACCCACGTTGTCCCCTCTCTCTCTCTGTGTTCAGCTCTCCTGCCAAAGCTGGGGATGTGCTGAGGGAAGGTGGCCCAGGAGAAGCTGCTGCACGGTGCAGTGAGGCAGAGCAGCCCAGGGACCACCAAAGGTCAGTCCTGCACCTAAAGATACCCAGGTGGGCCTGGAGAAAAACGAGCACATTTCAGAGTGGAGCAGAGCTGTGTTTATCAGGGAATCCCAGAACGGTTTGGGTTGGAAAGGGACATTAAAGCTCCTCTCAATTCCCAGCCTCTGCCCCAGGCAGGGACACCTGGCACTGCCCCAGGTTGTTCCAAGCTCCAGGAACACGGCCTGGAAGGCACCTCCACGCTCTCAGTGCCCTCCTCAATGGTTCCTCTCCACAGCGACCACATCTGTCCCACCTGTGAGAGCTGGCTCCGTGCCCACACCGGCCAGGGTGACAGCAGCGCTGTGACACCGGGGGAGTGGCCGGACACGGGGTGAGTGTGGCCAGCGCAGGCAGCGCCTGACCAGCTGCTTTCAGTGTGTGCCCAGCGCCCCCCAAAGAGAGAGCTCACTGCTCAGCTTCAGATGGAGCCAGGGGGCAGAGTGGGGATGCTGGCTGCTCCCAGCCCTGCCAGGGTACCTCGGGTGCCTGCTCGAGCAGAGATGTGAAACTGGTGAGGTTTGTTCTGATGCTGCCTGTGGGGTTCCCGTGGGAGCAGCCTGAGCTCCTCAGCTGTGCTCACCTGGCTCAGCCTCGTGTTCTTTGGGGCAGCAAGGAGCCCAGGTGAGACCCTGCAGTGGGACCCCCCCCTCACCCACTGCCCCGTGCTTTTCCCACCTGTGGGTGTGGTTCTTTTGCTGGTGGCCAGGTGAGGTTCTGGGCCAGAGCAGTGATCAGGTAAAGCTGTTTGCTCCGTTTATTTATTTATCTTCTGCCACTGGCCCAAGCCAGTCTGGGGCTCTCAGGCTGACAAAGCCTCCTTAACAGGGTCACCACTGACAGATCCTTAGGAATCTTCCTGAGGAAATTCTTAGGAAAAACCAGTTGGGCATGGTTGGACACGTGCATCTGCTTGCTTTGGCTCGAGGAAGCGCCAGCTCCTTGTTGCTGCATTTGTTTTGGGGTTTTTCCATTTATTCCTGTGAGTGCCTGTTCCACTGGCGGTGAGCCCCAGTCCCGGGGAGCTGCTCCAGTTCTGCCTTCTGGATTCACTGCTGGCTTGAGCTTAAAAAAGGGCACTTGTGAAGGGAAGCAGCTTCTGTGTGTGCTGGAGCCTGCGCAGGGCGCTTTGGAGAGGGGCAGGCGCTGTCACCATCCCGCCGGGACTCACCCGCTCCTCTGTCCCCACAGCCCGCCCGGGCCCGTCTGCCCGCCCTGCACGGACCGGCAGCTGCTGTCGCTGGTGCACGGGGGCACGGCCCGCAGCCCCGTGTGCCCCCTGGCCGGGGAGGGGACCCCGGCCCACCTGGCCCCTGCGCACAGCCCCGGCTGCCACCTGTGCCCCGTGTGCCGGGCGCCCAGCCACGCTCACCTGTGCCAGCCCCCGGCGGCAGGAGCTGCCCCCCGGGCTCCCGGGGGCCCCACAAACCCTCCCCGGGCCGGGAACCCCCCGATCCCCGCTGGTTTCCCGTTGCAGGATAAGTCGGGAGCCGGGCAGGGAGGGGGAGCTCCGACACCGATGCCCTGGCAGGGTTCAGCTCTTGCTGCAATGAGCTGACCCCGAGCCCAGGCTCTGCCTCCACCTGACCTGGCAAAGCAGCAGAAAAACCAAACATACTCCAAACCACCTCTCTGTTGGGTTAATGCCCACTTTTTTGTTTATTTTTTTAGTATGAACAAAGTATTTTTGCAGCTCTTAAAGCGAGACTTTTTAAAGTCAGCAAACGTTTCTTTGCACTAGGAAAATAATCTCCTCCTTGCACAATCTTACAAGATTTATTTGCATTTCTGAAACTACTTTTTTTTAAAAAAAACAACCTGAGGTTCTTTTCCTAGTGTGCAGATAAAAGTGCAAAAATGACAGTATTTATATAAAACTGTTTTGTAAATAAAAGGAATGTAAAATAAGGAACACTGGTATCCTGGGGTTTATTTCATATTTACTGATCAAGCCTTCCCATAGAGCGGCTTAAACGATTTTGCAGTCCCATTCCTTGCCAGACGTAGTCAGGTTCATTAATTGCTTCTGCTCAGTTAATTGCTGTAGTTGCACTGGTGTCCCGTGCCTGACCTGTCCTGGGAATTGTGGTGGGGCAGGTGGGGCAGTGCTCTGCTTTTCCCTCCTGAGAAAGGGGCCTGGAGACAGCAGCTGCCAGCCCAAAGAGCCCAGCCCAGGCAGAGCCCAGCCAGGGGGGCTGGAGTGGTGTGGGAGCTCCCCCGGCACCTGAACCCTGCTCAGAGGTTCTGAACCCTGCTCAGAGGTTCTGAACGCTGCTCAGAGGTTCTGAACGCTGCTCAGAGGTTCTGAACCCTGCTCAGAGGTTCTGGACACTGCTCAGAGGTTCTGAACCCTGCTCAGAGGTTCTGAACGCTGCTCAGAGGTTCTGAACCCTGCTCAGAGGTTCTGAACCCTGCTCAGAGGTTCTGAATGCTGCTCAGAGGTTCTGAACCCTGCTCAGAGGTTCTGAACCCTGCTCAGAGGTTCTGAATGCTGCTCAGAGGTTCTGGACGCTGCTCAGAGGTTCTGGACCCTGCTCAGAGGTTCTGAACCCTGCTCTGAGGTTCTGAACCCTGCTCAGAGGTTCTGGACGCTGCTCAGAGGTTCTGAACGCTGCTCAGAGGTTCTGAACCCTGCTCAGAGGTTCTGGACACTGCTCAGAGGTTCTGGACACTGCTCACAGGTTCTGAACCCTGCTCAGAGGTTCTGAACCCTGCTCAGAGGTTCTGAACGCTGCTCAGAGGTTCTGGACCCTGCTCGCACATCAAGGGCAGCTCTCCCTGTGTGAAGTGCTTTGAGTGGAGCTTTACTGGTGAGCCTGAGACACTCAGGCTTTTGGCTGCTGGTAAAGCAAAGCGCTGAGGTTTGGGGTTTTCCCTGCTGCAGAGGTCGATCCCCCATCTGGGAGCTTCTGATGATGCACCCTTGGGAACAGGAACCACCCAAAGTGTCTACTACAGACCTTTGGCTTCTCATTTTCCCCGGTGCCTTCCTGCTAGCAGAGCACATCTCTGGTTACAAGGAACCCACAAGTGACCATTTCCATCCCCACATCAGCCTCGTCCCAAACAGACCCGCAGGTTCTCCCTTCCCAGCAGAGCCCTGTCCTGCTCAGCAGATCCTGTTTGCTCAGCCCTGCAGAACGGTGCCTGTACACTGCTGGGTATTTTTATTTCTCTTTTACTGTCTGTGAGTGACTCAAAGGACAGAATCCCACCCAAAGCCTGGCAGCTCTGGGTCGTGTTTGGTTTTGCTGTTTTAATCCCAGCACATTTATTCCTACTAAATAGTGCAAAGTGATTTTTTTTTTTCAAATGATTTAACATGTGATTTGGGGATCAGCTTGGAATTATCTCCCCACAATCAAATGAAAGGAATTGTGAACGCTGAAATATTATTTACAGGTGTGATCACCAAAATTTACCATTGTAGAGGGTTAATTTACTGTATTTGTAATCAACTGTACACGATTTTCCTTTATGATCTGAGTGCAAGTGATCAAGTGCCATTCTGAAGTGTGAATGTTGGGTTTGTGGGTATTGGAATCCCTCCGTGGATAAAAGGTGAAAGGACCTGAGCAGTTCATGTCCTGCTGCCTGGCTTAGGCTCAGAAAGTGTCACCCATGTGAGGTGGGGAGCTGGAGCTGCCCGGGCTGCTCCTCCATCAGGAAGTCCTGCCTGGGGGGTTCATCCCTCCTGCCAGCGGGGAGGGACGAGCCCAGGGCCGGGTCAGGAGGATCTGTGTCCACAACTGGTCCCAGTTTTATGGGAGGAGGGAATGCCCCACTCTGCCCATCCCATCCCTGGGCAGGTGAATTGTGCCACGTCCCTTGGGTGCCACCACCATCCCCTGGGGCTCTGGGACAGAGCCTGGGCCACTTCCCCCGAGGGAGGACGCTCTGCAGTGTGGGCACAGCACCTCTGCCTGCAGCCAGCCCTTTCTCGCCCCTCTCCCCTCATCCTGCCCGGCCAAAAGCAGAAGCAGCAGCAGCGTGAGGCACCTGCAGCCTCCCCAGGGGTGCTGGGGAGCCCAGAGGTTCCTGTGCCACAGCCCTGGAAATCCCCCAGCAGCGGCTGTTCCTCCCCCGGGGGCACTGGGGGGAACTGGGGCGCCCATATCTGCCCCGTGCCCCCGGGAGCTGCAGCCCGTGCCGGGGATGGTGCCCACCCTCACCCTCGCCCTCTGCCTGCTGGGCAGCTCCGCTCCGCTGCTCGGCACCGCGCCCGCGCCCCAGGGTAAGGCAGCTCTGCTCCTGCGGGGCCTTCCTCCCGCAGCCCGCCCCCTCCTCCTCCTCCTCCTCCTCCTCCTCCTCCTCCTCCTCACCGCTGCTCCTCTCCTCGCTGCTCCCTCTGCTTCTCCCTGCGGTTCCCAGGCTGGGCACCCCCACCCAGCCCCCCGGCACAGCCCCCCCAGCACAGCCCCCCCAGCACAGCCCCCCGGCACAGCCCCCCAGCACTGCCCGGTGCTCCCGGCTGCACAGATCCCTGGGCAGCCCTGTCAGTGTTTTCCTGGGTCCGACTGGACCCCCAGGAGGGGTTTCAGAGCCTGCAAAGGTCAGGAAGGGCTCTTGACCCGGCTGGGTGGGTGACATGAAGTCCTGGCCACCCAGATTCTGTCCGCTGGGGCAGCCGCGGGGTCCCTCAGGAGCACAGGGAGGGTCCTGCAGCCCCAGGGAGCCCCGGAGCATCCCGCAGCTCACGGACACCGGGCAGCTCCGCCAGCCCCATCCCGGCAGGAACGCTGTGCGGGGGAACATTTCCTCTCTCCCCCTTCTTCCCCAGCTGCCCGGTGCCGGTTCCCACGTGTCCAGCATGGGAGGGTGTCCCCCGGTCGCTATTTCTACGGGATCTCGGACACCGTGACCTTCACCTGCGAGCCGGGCTACGCCCTGCGCGGCGCCCGCAGCAGCACCTGCGGCCCCGGCTCCAGGTGGGACTCCCCGGCGCCCGAGTGCCAAAGGGGTGAGTGTCCGGCCCTGGGAGCAGCGCCGGCCGCGGGGAAAGCTCCCTCTGGGGTCCCCTCGGGCTCAGTGGAAAGGCAGAGCCGGGGGGATCTGTCCCGGCTTCCCTTACCAGCCAGCAGAGAGACAGGAACAGCTCCGGAGGGACACGCTGGGGGCGGCTGTGCCCTGTCCGGGGCTCCAGAGGGATGGGGAGACCTTAACCCCGTGGGATGGCAGGCTCTGAATCCCGGGGGGTTCTGGCACCCTCCCAGGGCAGGGGTGGGGCACTGTCACCTTCACCGTGGAACGGAGAGCAATCCCAGCCTCTCACTGCTCCTGCTGCTGCCCTGGCAGAGCGGGTCCTGTGAGGTGCCTGCGGTCCTGCACTGTCAGCACTGCCAGGAGGCTCTTTGGTGAACTAAACTCGGTCCAGCAAAGGGGGCAGAACTCAGAATATCACCCGACACTGCCCGGGCTGCCCCGCAGCACAACGGCAGCACAGAGCAGAGCCACAGGACGCTGTCCTTCCCCTGCAGAGGTGACCTGTCCTCGGCCACCCATCATCGCCAACGGGCTGCACAGCGGCCAGGCCCGGGGCAGCTTTCCCCGGGGAGCGGCCGTGTCCTACAGCTGCCGGGAGGGCTTCCAGCTGCTGGGGAACGCGTCCATCACCTGCACGGACTCGGGGCAGTGGAGCCGGCCCCTGCCCCGCTGTGAAGGTGCGTGGCTGCCCCGCTCCTGCCGCGGGCTGGCAGGGAGGGGCGCCGGGGGTCCTGCAGGGTGGGAGCGGGGGGGCTGTGGCAGGGAGGGCTCTGTGCCTGCGGGCTCCAGCCCGTGCAGGGAAGCTGCAGGGACGCTGTCCCTGTCCCGCAGCCATCGGCTGTCAGGCACCCGAGGTGCAGAACGGGAAGGTGCACGACGTGCGGGGCAGCTACAGAGCCGGAGAGAGCCTTCAGTTTGACTGTGACGATGGGTACAGCGCAGAGGGCTCTGGCGAGGCTCGCTGCCAGCCCGGGGGCACCTGGGACCCTCCGGAGCTCGTGTGCCAGAGGGGTGAGTGCGGCTGCTGCTCAGGAACAGGGGATGCAGGCGGGGGTTGAACCCACCCGGGCAGCATCACCGCGGCTGCCTTCCCCTCGCTGCCCGTGCCCCGGCTGAGGGAAATGCCCCGGCTCCCTCTCGCAGTCCGGCCGTGCCCGATGCCTCCGGAGGTGGCCAATGGAAATCACAACGGCCGGGACCGAGCCTTCTTCACGGCCGGGATGTCGGTCAGGTACAGCTGCGATCCCGGCTATTACCTGGTTGGGAACGCCGCTGTGTCCTGCCGAGCATCGGGGACCTGGAGCCAGCCCCGCCCTCGCTGCCAAGGTGAGTCTGGGCTCGGTCCCCTCGGGGGACAAACTCTCAGCGTGCCTCTGGGCACACTGAGCTCCTCTCCAATCCACTGAGACCTTCAGCGACAGAGTAAATTCCATGTTCATGAAACGCATGGGTTGGTAACACGCGAAGCTGAGGTGCAGGAGTGCAGAGGCAGCAGCCTCCTCCCCGTGCTGCAGTCACAGCCTGGCCCCAGCGTGTCCCTGGATGGTGACAGTGCTGCCACCAGGCATGGCACGGCGGGGACACGGCTTCTGGGGGGGGGCAGCTGAGTTTAAATGAATCATTTCAGTGCTCTTTGTCCAGAACAAGCCGAGGAGAGGCAGGACAGCCGAAGGCTGCTGCCAGGGTGCAGCTGGCAGTACCTGGGGCTCCAGCCCTCTGTCCCCCCAAAGTCTGACACGAAGGGTGGGCCTGAGCTGCCTCTCCAAAATCACCTCTCCCAAACCCTGCTGAGGTTTTCCTGCCCCCTGCAGAGGTGACCTGTCCTCGGCCACCCATCATCGCCAACGGGCTGCACAGCGGCCAGGCCCGGGGCAGCTTTCCCCGGGGAGCGGCCGTGTCCTACAGCTGCCGGGAGGGCTTCCAGCTGCTGGGGAACGCGTCCATCACCTGCACGGACTCGGGGCAGTGGAGCCGGCCCCTGCCCCGCTGTGAAGGTGCCGCGGGCTGGCAGGGAGGGCGCCGGGGGTCCTGCAGGGTGGGAGCGGGGGGGCTGTGGCAGGGAGGGCTCTGTGCCTGCGGGCTCCAGCCCGTGCAGGGAAGCTGCAGGGACGCTGTCCCTGTCCCGCAGCCATCGGCTGTCAGGCACCCGAGGTGCAGAACGGGAAGGTGCACGACGTGCGGGGCAGCTACAGAGCCGGAGAGAGCCTTCAGTTTGACTGTGACGATGGGTACAGCGCAGAGGGCTCTGGCGAGGCTCGCTGCCAGCCCGGGGGCACCTGGGACCCTCCGGAGCTCGTGTGCCAGAGGGGTGAGTGCGGCTGCTGCTCAGGAACAGGGGATGCAGGCAGGGGTTTAACCCACCCGGGCAGCATCACCGCGGCTGCCTTCCCCTCGTGCCCGTGCCCCGGCTGAGGGAAATGCCCCGGCTCCCTCTCGCAGTCCGGCCGTGCCCGATGCCTCCGGAGGTGGCCAATGGAAATCACAACGGCCGGGACCGAGCCTTCTTCACGGCCGGGATGTCGGTCAGGTACAGCTGCGATCCCGGCTATTACCTGGTTGGGAACGCCGCTGTGTCCTGCCGAGCATCGGGGACCTGGAGCCAGCCCCGCCCGCGCTGTCAAGGTGAGTCTGGGCTCGGTCCCCTCGGGGGACAAACTCTCAGCGCGGCTCCGGGCACACTGAGCTCCTCTCCAGTGCAAACAGGTCCTCCAAGAGGGTTAATTCCATGTAAAGTGTGCTGTGGAACCAATTAATGTCGAGCCTTCCTATGGCTGGGGAGGTTCGTGGGGACACCACGCTGGTTTTGTCCTTGCACCATTAACAGCCCGTGCTTTTGTGTTTTCTTCTGCTCCGACCCCTCCTGCACACACCCTCCCGTCCAGGGACTGTCTGCATCAACCCAATGGTAGCCAATGCAAGGCAATTCGGTGGCCACGGGCTCCTCTCTGCCCCCGGGCAAAGGGTGACATTTCGGTGTCACCACGGTTACAGCCTGCGGGGCAGCGCCAGCGTGTCCTGCCAGGGGGATGGCAGCTGGCAGCCCCCTGCCCCCGTCTGTGACCCGGCACTGCCTTCCCACAGCTCCTCCAACAGCTCCTCAGGTACAAAACTGCTGCTTCATGTCCCCTAATCCGGTTTAAAAAATGTTGGGAAACGCTTTGAGGGGAAGATTTAAGCCCACCCTGGGAATAAGAACCTAATCCTCTGCAATTTCCCTTTGGGAAAAACGTGTTTGTTTATTAATGGCTAGATAACTCAAAGTACATAAACATTTTTGCAATGCAAACCACACCCCTTTCCTCCCCACAGCGCCCTTTGTGTGCCTGCCCACCCCTCCCCGTGCCTGTCCTGCCTGCTCCTCACGGCTCTTTTCTCTCTCAATAGGTGCTTGTGCTGCTCCCCCAAGGTTGCACTTTGCTGAGCTAAATGAGGAGCACAGAAATGCCATTGGTTTTCCTGTTGGGAACACTGTGCAATACACTTGCCGCCCCGGATATGCCAGAGTCCCAGGAATGTCACCTACTCTCACGTGCCTTGAGAGCAGAGTGTGGTCAGAGGCACTCGAGTTCTGTAAAAGTGAATAGCTCCTTGATTTGGTGTCTGATGTTGCTGGAGGAACAGGTCCCAGGCTCTGTCCATGCTGCCAAAACCTTGCCATGATTCTGAATGTGTGACTAGTAAAGCCATGTAGCTCTTTGAGACTGGAAACCCGCGTTGGGGGGAGCTGGGAGGGTGGGCAGGGCACGGGAGGAGGGGCTGCGTGTTTTGTGCTGCGGTGCAGAGAGATGGGAGCCTAAAATAAGGGTGTGCTCCTTCCCCAGGGAAACAGTGCAGCCACCCTGGCGAGCCCGTCAATGGCAAGATCATTTCCCTGCCAGATCTCCAGTTTGGGTCGACAGTGGTTTACAGCTGTGAGGAAGGGTAAGTCCTGGCTGGGAGGTGGGTTGGGCCAGTGCCCCCTTTTTAACCCCTGTTCATTCATTCCCAGTAAATGGATTCTGTACAGAACAGCCCCTGTGCCAGGTTCTACAGAGCACCTGAGGTGCTCACCATTGTGCCTAGACACTATAGTGTGTGTATATATATATATATATATATATATTTATATATATATAAATATATATATAGTGTATTTATATATATATACTATATATATTTATAGTGTATATATATATATATTTATATCCCCTATAAACACTGGGAAATGGCTCAGGCAGAGCAAGGAAGGAACCTCCCCCCCAGCAGGGCTGATCCCACCCCCCAGGTGGGATGGGGAGGAGCAGCAGCTCCCTCTGGGATGGCCTGGGATGAATGAGAATCCTTTCCCCCCAGGCACAGGTTAATCGGCCGGGCCAGCAGGCGCTGTGAGATCTCTGGGGCACGAGTTGCATGGAGCGGGGACGTTCCCCTCTGTCAGCGTAAGTAGCTCACGGCTCTGGGGCTTTGCACGGATCTGGGAAACATTGCCCAGCAGAGACTGCCACATCCTTCCAATCAAAGCTTTCACAGGCAATTCCTGTGGGCAGGAACATTACCAGAAGGTTTGGAAGTCATAAGAAAGCAGGCTGGGAAAAGGTACAAGGTCCCAGAGCTTAAGGGATTATGGAAAGCAACACCTCAGCTGGAGCTTTTCCAGCAGTGCTGGAGCACCCCGCTGCTGAGTGACAGCACCAGCCCAGTGCAGGGCAGGAAGGGAAAACACGTTCAGCTTTGGGGTTGTTTTGTCAGAGCCAGAGAGACCAAGGGGCAGTCCTAAGGAGAGACAGAGCACTGAGCCAGGGCCAGCCCTGAGCCCCAAAATCCCAGCCCGAGGGCTTGCTCCTCTCTCCAGGCACTGGTGGTGCCCAAGAGCCACTGTGCTGCTCCTCAGCAATTCCACCTGGGGCTGATTGGGGCACAGTTTCATACGAAGAAAGAAACATCTGCTGGTACATTCTGGGGTTTTAAAGCATTTCCCAGATTCCCCAGGTAGGTGTGAACCACAGGTGACACGCAGACGGTGCCTGTTGCACATCTTGGCACCAGGATTTCACACAAGTGATGCAAAGCAAGCATTTGATTTTTTATTTCTTAAAAAGCAGAAACTGCAAAGCAGGCAGGTGCTTCCTGCACAGAGCTCTGATCACTGCTCTGCTTCCTACCTGCCAGGGCGGTGGGATCTGCTGCCAGCAAGCTCTCACATGGGAGGGAGGTCACTCCATTCCATCTTTAGAGCAAGCGTTTGTGCCCCACAGACGGGGGCGTTTCGGGTGCTTTGGTGCTGCTGAGCAGCTGAGAAGCTTTGTTGTGCCCCTCTGCAGGCATCCCCTGCGAGCCCCCTCCGGACATCCCCCACGGGAGGCACACGGGCCGCCTGCTGAGCGAGTTCCACTACGGCACCGCCGTCACCTACAGCTGCAACCCCGGCTTCCCTCTGCACGGGGAGCCCTCCATCCACTGCACCACCCGCGACGGCCACAACGGCGTCTGGAGCGAGCCCCTGCCGGCCTGCGGAGGTGGGGCTGGGCTGGCTGCGGCTGCAGGGACCCCCAGGGATCCTCCCAGCGCTGCTGCTCCCTGCCGGGAAGCTCCAGCCAGCCGGAATTCTTGCCCCGGCACTTTCAAGGGCTGAGGTGCAGCTGAGGCCAGGCAGAGCAGGGGGGCTGGAGGGACACCCCGCTGCCCCGGGACCCCCTTTCCCCTTGGGGATGCTCGATATTGCAGGATGCAGGCACAACCTCATCTCGAGGAAAACCATTTTCAGGCTCGTGTCTTAAAATTGCAGCCCTCGGTGGCTTCCCAGCTGCACAGCTCTGCCTCAGGGCCTGCTCCGAGCTCCTGCACCTCTTTTTTTTTTTTTTTTTTCTTCCAGTGGCGAGTTGTCCTGTCCCACAGATCCAGAACGGGAGGATCGTGGCTCCCAGGTCTGCCTACGCACACCGGGACACCGTGACCTTTGAATGTGCCCCAGGCTACGCCATCCGCGGCCACAGAGAGATCCAGTGCCAGGCAAACAACACCTGGGAGCCGCCTGTGCCCGTCTGCCAGCAGGGCAAGTGTCCCAACAGGGCCCCAGCCTTCCCCTGCTGCCCCAAATGTGCCTTCCCTGGCCCTTTCACAGCGGGCTGTTTCCCTCTCCCGCAGCGGGCTGCGGGGCCCCGGCCAGGCTGCCCTTTGCCGAGCTGAAGGAGCCCTACAGGAGGCAGGCGGTGTTTCCCGAGGGGAGCAGGGTGGAATTCGTGTGCCAGCCTGGCTACACCCAGCTCCCGGGGGTGTCAGCAGCCATCACCTGCCTCAGCAACCAGAGCTGGTCTGCAGCGCCGCAGTTCTGTAAAAGTAGGTCCTGCAGGAAAGCCTGGTGGGTGCCAGCCCTGGCTGGGTTCTCACCTTTCCCCGGCTGTGGGGGTTTCTCTGCTGCTCTGTGGGGACAGCCCTGGCTGGGCTGTGGGGGTTTCTCTGCTGCTCTGTGGGGACAGCCCTGGCTGGGCTGTGAGCTCAGCTGGGGGCTGATGGAGCCTGGCATTCCTTTCCAGGGAAGCAGTGTCCCAGCCCGGGGAACCCAGCGAATGGCAGCGCCGTGGTCCTGGCAGATCTCCTCCTGGGGTCCAAAGTTAATTACACGTGTGACAAAGGGTGAGTGGGAAGAGGATTTTCAGCTTTGCACAACCCAGCTCCCAAGTCAGAACTCCTGGCTGCCACTTGCACAGGTGGTAAAGAAATCTCAAGGCAAGAAATCTCCCTGTTAAATGAATTCATCCCTCTGTGTGGCCCAGGTACAAGCTGGTTGGAGGCTCCCAGAGAATCTGTGAGGTCTCTGGCACAGGTGTCTCGTGGAGTGGGGATCCTCCTGTCTGCCAGAGTAAGTAGGCCAGCACAACAGGCCCTTGGAGGTGGTTAACAAGATAAACTGCAACTCCTTTCAAGCCAAAGGTTTCATTGCACAAGATTTCTCAAGTCTCTGAACGTGTAAAATATTTCCTTTTTCATTTTGTTTTGGATATGCTTCTGAAAAGGTTTCAAAGGTTTTTATTCTGGTCCAAACTGGGAAGAAACATTAGTGTTTTAAACTCCCTGTCAGTGGGTAAGTATTTCTCACTGGGCATGTGTAGGAAGGGTGTGACCAGTCTCTGTGTCACCAACAGTTACGGAGAGGGAGGTAAGAATTGTCCCAGCACCTCCCGACAAGGGCAGCAAGGAGGTGACTCACAGCAGGGGACAGATTTTCCTTCCCACGTGTGGGTTTTTTTCCATGGAAAGTTTGTTCCCGGAGGATTGGGGTCATGGTGTCACTGCCGAGGCAGCTCCCTCTCCATCAGTGCCCTTCCCGGGCAGTGCTGACCGTGCCCTTGTCCCGCCCGCAGGAGTCACCTGTGCCCCGCCCCCGGCCGTGCCGCGGGGGACACACAGCGGCGGCTCCAGCGACACCTTCTCCTTCGGGGACACGGTCACCTACAGCTGTGCCCCGGGGCTGGCCCTGGCTGGAGACGCCTCCCTGTCGTGCAGCTCCGGCGGCACCTGGAGCGGGGCAGTGCCGCGGTGCCGAGGTAGGGCCGGGGCTGTGCCCGCGGCCAGCCCCTCCCGGCCCTGCCACGGGGACAACCCGGCGGTGGCAGGGCCTGCACCCGCCCGGGGGGACAGCTCACACCACTGATCTGATTGATCCACTGCAGTGAATGCAGCCGGTGCTCAGAACAACTCAGGAAATGGACAGATTTTTTATCATTTTTCTGCACGGAAAATGCTTATTTGAGTAGTGCTTTAGTATAGTGTATATATATATATATATATATATATATATATATACACACTATACTAAAGCTTTATATTTAGTATATATATATAGCTCTTTCCTTTTGTTGCTGATGGGGAAGTACATTTATTGCTTCAGTTTTCATTACAACTTAATTTGATGTATTACCTCTGAGAAAGCTCAAGAAACCAGGATGTTGGTCTCTGATGGAGAAGAGAGCTAAGGAAAGCTCCTGGAAAATTTCCCCATCACCTCGTCCTGACTGACTGCGTTGTGTTGTCTCCCTCCTTCGCTTTCAGGAGGTTGGGGTTTTGGTGGTTTTCTTGCCCTGCCCTGTTTCTCACCCACCTTTCCCTGTCCCTGGCAGAGGTGAGGTGCCCAGCCCCGCCGAGCATTGCCAACGGGCAGCACAGCGGCAGCCCCGGGGCCGGGCACGGCCCGGGCTCGGCCGTGCTCTACTCCTGTGCCCCGGGCTACGCCCTGCAGGGCAACGCCTCCATCCTCTGCACCGCCGAGGGCACCTGGAGCCGGCCCCAGCCCCGCTGCCAAGGTCTGTCTGTGCGCCCTCCCCCTCCTGCCTGGCCCCGGGCTCTCTGCTCCTGCCCGGCCCCGGGCTCTCTGCTCCTGCCTGACCCCGGGCTCTGTGCCCCTGCCTGGCCCCGGGCTCTGCTCCTGCCTGACCCCGGGCTCTGCGCCCCTGCCTGGCCCCGGGCTCTCTCCCCTGCCTGGCCCCGGGCTCTGTGCTCCTGCCTGGCTCCGGGCTCTGTGCTCCTGCCTGGCTCCGGGCTCTGTGCTCCTGCCTGGCTCCGGGCTCTGTGCCCCTGCCTGGCTCCGGGCTCTCTGCTCCTGCCTGGCCCCGGGCTCTCTCCCCTGCCTGGCTCCGGGCTCTCTGCTCCTGCCTGGCCCCGGGCTCCCTCCCCTGCCTGGCCCCGGGCTCTCTGCTCCTGCCTGGCCCCGGGCTCTCTCTCCTGCCTGGCCCCGGGCTCTGCCCTGCCTGGCCCCGGGCTCTCTCCCCTGCCTGGCCCCGGGCTCTCTCCCCTGCCTGGCCCCAGGCTCTCTCCCCTGCTGGCCCCGGGCTCTCTGTTCCCTTTCTGTTCCCGCCGAGCACAAACGCTCAGGAACAGCTGAATGAGGATTTTTTGTGTAAGAACACGAGGCAGTAATGTTGAGATGCCGGTGACAGTGGTGGCAGGGCCCAGCAGCAGGTGCTGTCCCTGCCCAGCGCCCCTCCACAGCCGGGAGGGGTTTCACATCCCCAGCTCTCCTCATCCTCCTGCTCTCCCTTCCCAGCAATCGGCTGCACCCGGCCGGAGATCGAGAACGGCAAAGCCAGTGGGCTGGAGAGCACCTACAGGCTGGAGGACATCGTTGTCTTTGAGTGCAACTTTGGTTATGTCTTGAGGGGCTCTCAAGAGTCTCAGTGCCGGTTTGGGGGCAAGTGGCACCCTCCTGTCCCCACCTGTGAGAAGCGTGAGTGCCAGTGAGGGGCAGCGTGGTCGCTGATTTCTGAGCCTCTGTGTGGAGGCTTTGTGGTACCGGCTCTCGGCCAGCTGAGACCTTTTCCTCTCCTTGCAGTGCCGCCGTGTCCTTCCCCTCCGACCATCAGGAACGGCCACCACGACAGCACGGGTGTGGAGGAGTTCATCCCTGGCATGTCAGTGAAGTACCACTGCGACCCGGGCTACGTCCTCACCGGGAAAACCTCGGTTTCCTGCCTGCCCCCGGGAGTCTGGAGCATCCCCCACCCGCGGTGTGAAGGTGAGCTGGAAATGCTGTTACCCGCAGGGGACGTGGAGAGCGCTGCGCTCCCACAGCTCCCAAAACCCGGGCAGGAGCCGCTCCCCCAGCCGAGCTCTGCTGCTTTCCCCTCGCAGTGATCACCTGCAGCAGCCCCAGCATCACGGATGGAGAGGTGGCTGAGGGCCGGAGGGCTGTGTACCACCCTGGGGACAACGTCACCTTCCAGTGCCACCCAGGCTTCGTGCTGAGGGGCAGCCGTGGCGCCGAGTGCCAGCCCGACAGCCGCTGGGTGCCTGCTGTCCCCACCTGCCAGCCAGGTGAGCCGGCTCTGCGGGGGCACCAGCGCTCCACCGCCGGGTAAAACCCCGAAAGCTCGGCTCTCTGCTGCTGCCCGGCAGCGCTGCTCTGCCCGTGTCCCTGTCCCGTGCCAGGATCAGCACCTATCCCGTGCCAGGCTCAGCACCCACCCCGTGCCAGGATCAGCACCTATCCCGTGCCAGGATCAGCATCCATCCCATGCCAGGCTCAGCACCCATCCCGTGCCAGGCTCAGCATCCATCCCATGCCAGGCTCAGCACTATCCTGTGCCAGGCTCAGCACCCACCCCATGCCAGGCTCAGCACCCATCCCGTGCCAGGCTCAGCATCCATCCCGTGCCAGGCTCAGCACCTATCCCGCGCCAGGCTCAGCACCCACCCCATGCCAGGCTCAGCATCCATCCCGTGCCAGGCTCAGCACCTATCCCGCGCCAGGCTCAGCACCCACCCCATGCCAGGCTCAGCACCCATCCCGTGTCAGGCTCAGCATCCATCCCGTGCCAGGCTCAGCATCCATGCCCTGCCAGGCTCAGCACCCACCCCGTGCCAGGCCCCCCTAGATCAGGCACACCTGCCAAGCTGCAGCGTTGCAGGGCATAGGGAGAGCCAGACGCAGGAGCTGTGCTCACTTTGGTGGCACTGGGAGTAAACTGGTGGCATTGCTCAAGTTTCCCAAAAGGAGACAGGCTTGAGTGTCTAAATCCTGAAATTAAAGATTCCTGCACTCCACAGAGCAGAGTTATGTGAAGGCACCACGCTGCCCAAACTATTTTTTGGCCATTTTTTCATCCTGTTTTTAAAAAGAGCAAATAGATTAGCTGCCCATGTCCTTACATGCTGGGTGTTATTTGATGCAGACAAATGTCAGACTAACAGAAGATGCATTGATAACTGGGGGTTTAACAGTGCCTATCAATGCACCTGTTTCTCTCCAGCTGCCTTTCACAGCCAAGGACACATTTCTCATGCCCATTTCATCTCTTGGCAGCCGGGTGTGGCACACCAACACCGTTGCTATTTGCTGAGCTAAGCGAGGAATATGAAAATCAGACGGAGTTTCCTGTTGGGATGACTGTGAACTACACTTGTCGGCCTGGATATGTGGAACAGCCCCAGGTATCACCAACCATCACATGCCTTGAAAATCTGACGTGGTCCGAAGCCCAGGAGTTTTGCAAAAGTAAGTTTTGCAGCTGCTTCTAATTTGTTTAAATTGTTGTGCACTGAAGCCTTGAAATTCCTCCTTTACTGCACCTCCTTTGGAAGTTTTGGGCAGACTCCTGAAAACAGTGATTCTTTTCCTATGGCCCTGAGTTTAAGAAGCTTAAAACCAGCTCATCTCAACCCCTGCCATGAGCAGGAACACCTTCCACTATCCCAGCTTGCTCCAAGTGCTGCCCAGCCTGGCCTTGGGCACTGCCAGGGATCCAGGGCAGCCCCAGCTGCTCTGGGCACCTGTGCCAGCCCTGCCCACCCTCCCAGGGAGGAACTCCTTCCCAGTCTCCCATCTCTCCCTGCCCTCTGGCACTGGGAAGCCATTCCTGTCTCTCCAGCCCTTGTCCCAAGTCCCTCTCCAGCTCTCTTGGAGCCCCTTCAGGCACCAGAAGAGGCTCCAAGGTCTCCCTGTTTTCTTCAGGCTGAACAACCCCAACTTCCCCAGCCTGTCCCAGCATCATGGCCCTGCCCTTTTCTCAGTTTTGTTTTGTCCTTTCTCTTTAGTGCTGCAGTGCCCTTCGCCTCCAAATATTGTCAATGGAAACCACAGCAGCCAGGACCTGGAGGTTTTCCCCCCTGGGATGGTTGTGAACTACAGCTGTGCCCCTGGCTACAGCCTGCTGGGACAGGCATCCATCTACTGCACCCCCTCGGGCAGCTGGAGCCTGCCCCTCCCTCAGTGTGCAGGTGCTCTGTGGTTCTGAGCTTGGAGCTATGGACAGCCCGGGAGCTTCTGCCTGTAGCGCTCCTCCCTCCCCAAAATTCGGAATCCTTTACCCTCCTCCTTTTTCACCCATTTTGCACAACGATTTTAAGCTGTACAGACTCAAAATGCATTTTAAAACAACTTTTGCAGCTGACCTCCCCGTTTCTCCCTGTGTTTTCTCCCCTGACAGGTGGCTGTGGTGCACCTCCAAACCTGACCTTTGCTGAGCTGGCCAGGGAGCACAGAACTGGGCTGGAATTTGCTGTGGGGGACACCGTGCGCTACAGCTGCCGGCCGGGACACTCCCGACGCCCCGGAGTGCCCCAAACCCTGACTTGCCTCCAAAACCACACGTGGTCTGAAGCCCTAGAGTTCTGTAAAAGTGAATAGCTCCATCCCTTTGCTGTTGGTTGTTGGCAATTGTCTGTTCTGTGGGTTTCTTAGAGCAATTTTTGAAGGGAAGAGTCATACATGGCTTTACTAGTCACACGGTCTGGGCCGCTTTGGGCCTTTCAAAATCACATTTTTATTGGTGGCAGAACTTGGACAGAGCCTTAAGACACCTTCCCAGAGTGTGTTAGGCAGCCTGGAGAGAGGAGGTTCAGCTCAGCCTTGTTCTTCCCCAGGGAAGCAGTGCAAGCAGCCCGAGGCCCCCAGGAACGGCCGAGTTGTTGTTCTGACAGATCTCCTGCTCGGGTCAGCCGTGAGCCACGCCTGTGACCAAGGGTGAGTCCCACGCTGCCTTCGCTGACTCCGTGTCCGAGTTTGGGGCTGGCTAAAGGATCAGAGCCCTCTCCTCTGCACAGCTGTTCTCCCACAGCAGACCTGAGTTCTGGTTCCAATTTCACCAGAGTTACCTGCTCTGGAAAGAGAGAGTTGTCTAATTTTTCCCTCCTGTGCTCAACAGATTAATTTGCAAACGAGTTTCAGTTTTCCTTCTCAGATGGCCTCGAGCAGGAGCTGAGAGTGGGAGCTCCAGCCCTCTGGAAATCAGCTGGGTCCTGATTTAGCTCCTGACCAATCTACCCCAGAGTTTTGGGGTCAGTGTTGCTCCTCTTGGATCTGGGGAGAAGGAACTTGGTGTCCTTGGTGCCAAACCAGCAGAGAGACCTTGGTGATCAGCTGCAATCAGGAGGCTGCAGAAGGAAACCTCTGGGGAGGCAAAATCCAAGCTGATGGACTTGGTATGAGCTGGTGTTTCTCTCTCTGTACCTCCAGGTACAGCCTGGTTGGACAGTCCCACAGGAGATGTGAGATTTGGGGCCGAGATGTTGCCTGGACTGGTCTGCCTCCCACCTGTCAGAGTAAGTTGGTCACCATTAGATCAGGGCCAGAACTGCCATATTAGGTCCTTAAAATTAAAAAGCATTTCCTTTACATAAATAGAATTAAAGGAACAAGACTATTACAGCATAATATTCCTCTGGGATAGATTTTTTTTTAATGTTTGCATGTCTGGTTTCTTCTAAAAGTCTTCCAGATGTAAGCTTTTGATCTGTCACAGCAATGCAGACTGAAGAGCTGTGAGATGCCTGCAGGGACTTGTCCCTTTTGTTTCACAGCCATAAATAAGAAATCAAAGTAAAAAATGTGTTTTGTAGCAGAAGAGTGGTATTTTGAGTACAAGTAAAGTGGAATTTTCCAAGTCCTGTACTGTTATCCAAAGCCCAAGGATGTTTTGCAGGAGTTGATCATTGCAATTAGTCTTTCCTTCAGGTGGAACTGCTTTGGAAGGCACGAGGTTGGGATAGTAAAGCATTCATGAGAATGACACTACTGACAGATTTCTACCCCATTTCACGTATTTATTAGAATATATTCACACTCTTCCCTTTATGGGCACAAAACTGTGTTTTCATACATAACACTGTGGTACCCCTAAGGTATCCAAAAGGACCAAAACCCCTCAGTTCTTGAAATTCTTGAAATTATTCTCCCCTGAGTCTCTGAGTCCGACCTGTGAACCTGCTCTGAGCACACAGAGAGCACTCCAGGGTGTGTTCATGCCAGCACACACAGCTCTCTGTCCCTGTCTCTTGCAGGGGTGCAGTGCCCAGCCCCGCGGCTCCGGGACGGGAGGGTGGCTGTCCCCAGGCCCCGCTACACCTACAGGGACTCTGTCACCTTCACCTGCCACAGGGGCTTCACCCTGCGAGGCCAGCCCAGCTCGCAGTGCCGAGGGGACGGGAGGTGGCACCCACCCGTGCCTGTCTGTCAGCAGGGTAAGGATCAGCTGCACATTCCTCCTGGTTCCTCCTGCCCGCTCACAGAAGCCAAAGTCGGGTTTATTTTTCCTGTTTGCTCCAACTGCTCTAAGGGGAGCCCAGAATTTTTTCCTTTCATTTACGCCTCTCTTCACACGCAGGAGGTGAGGCAGGGTTTGGGTCATGCTGTAAGTATTGGCATGATCTCTCACACTGCTGCCTGCAATCCATAACCACGTTCTCTTCAGTCCCTGGAAGGGGGGAATGTGGTAGCTGCAGGACGCTGGCTAGCAGTGAATTTTTTCCTGGAAATGTAACACCAGGATGATGGGAAATGAAGGTAAATTTGTGCATTTCATTTGCCCAACCACGTTTTTAACCTCTCAATGCTGCATTTAGATGGAACGGCAGAACGTTATCACCACGCTGACACCACCACAAAGCCGGGTAGGTCTCTTACCTAAGAGGCAAGATTTGATTTACTAATCACTAACTCCTCCTCCCAACCTGTCCTGCGTTTTTTGAGGGAACTTTGCAGGAGTCAGTGCTGCGGGAGGGAGCATTCAGCCTTCCCCAGCTGCTCAGAAGTTTTCCCTCTTGCCTCTCTGAGCTCTGTTTTGATCTGCACGTCTCTGTTTTCAGTGCTGCACTGCTCCAAGCCTGCAAATATCACCCACGGGTCTTTCCAAGGCCCAGCAAAAGCAGTTTTTACTCCGGGAACATCTGTAAACTACATCTGTGAGGCTGGCTTCTCTCTCCTGGGAACAGCATCCATTTATTGCACAGCATCTGGAGCCTGGAGCCACCCCCCTCCCCTCTGTCAAGGTCTGTTTGGGCTGCAGAGAGCAAGAACAAAGGACATTTAACAAGTCTTGCCTTAGGGGAAGGTTTGTAGAAGGTCTAATCTGAGTACAGAATGTGTGATAAGAACAAACACGAGTTTTTAGCCTTTCCAAAGCCTGCTGGAGTTAGAGGGGTCTGGGCTGTTGAGTCCGGGGGAAGAAATTCAAAGGGAACAGTGGAGGCTGCAGAGGCACCTCAGTCACTCCTGGCCCCCCTGCAGCATCCCATTGTCGGGATCCTGGATCCTCCCGCAGTGCCAAGGTGACGCTGCTTCCTCTGCTCCTTGGAACCCCCTGCGGGCCTGAGGCACCTCCCCAGCTCTGCAGTCACAAAGAAAGGCATTACCCTGCAGAATGAGAATGAATTCCTGGCTACACTCAGAAGGAATTCAAGAGCAATGTCCTAAATAACCCACAGCTGTGCTTCTCATATTTCGTGTTCCTTCTAAAAGTCCTCTTTTTACTGCTTCCGATTTCAGAGATCAGATGTGAATTCCCGGACGTCCAAGGTGTTAAAAAAGCCATTAAAGGAAATACTTATCGCTCTGGGACTAACATCACTCTGGAGTGTGACAATGGTTACGTGCTGGACGGCATCAGCCACACCCAGTGCCGAGAGGATTTCAGCTGGGACCCTCCCGTGCCAGCCTGTAAACTGAGTGAGTGGAATGCAAACGAGGAAAAGATCAACCCAGATGATGTAAATGCCTTTGAAACATGCAAATGTCTGCCTGGATTGTTTTAAAAAGGAAATATATAAGGGTGTGGTTGGAAGAAATCTTAGCAATGAGACATTGGCATGGGGAAGCTGCCCCTGGATCCCTGGCAGTGCCCAAGGCCAGGCTGGATGGGGCTTGGAGCAGCCTGGGACGGTGGAAGTTGTCCTGCCCATGGCAGGGGGGTGGAACTGGATGGGCTCTAAGATCCCTTCAACCCAAACCATCCTCTGATTCTAAGAGGTTTATTGCTATTGCCTAAGGACAGCTGAGAAATGCTGTATTTTGGTAGGACAGGTTGCTGATTTGCCTTTGTTTCCTTCCCTGCAGCGTCCCCCAGGTCGGGGTCAGTAGGCCTAGGTAAGCAGCTTACAAACATTTTTGTCCCCAGCTCAGAGGCCTCAGGGGCACAGCCTCCCTCTGCTTACTCGGCAGCTACACCCTGTTGTACCTTTTGTGTGCTTTACCCCGCACGGTGAGGATAACCCGGGCTCTTCTCCCTCAGGAGTGGCAGCTGCAGCAGTCCTGCTGCTCCTGGGCGCAGGTGTTGGCTGGAAAATCATTTCCAAGCAGAAGGAAGGGTAAGGCAGCTCTGGCTGCTCGTTCCTGCCCCTTGGTGCCGAGGCCCAAGCTTGATACACTTGAAATATTTGCCTCAGTGTGTCCGGGCCTTGGAATTCTGTCCCTCCAGCTCAGGCTTGCAAATGACACAACCTGCAGTCTGTGGTGTGGTTATGTCATTTTATTTCAAGCCTCTCTTCCAGGAAACCAAACCAGCTGCTCTTTGACCAGGCAATTCCTTGTTTTCCCCTTTCTCCCGCAGCTATTACCGTACGTATGAAAACTGTGACTCCAGAACCCCCCTGAGCCCAGCCGGTGAACCCAAAGGGCTGTGCCTGCCATAGCAGGTATGGGTTTGTATTCCTCAGCACAAATGGTCAGTCTCAGCTGCAGTATCCACGCTGTCATGTGTTTATATTGCTGACTGCAGTGTCTCCTGGAATGCCTAACACAACCGTCACACAAACCTCTTTCCCTTTCATCTTCTGATGGGATATTTTCTTCTGCTGAAGAGATGGTGCTTTAAACATGTTGGGGGTTTTAAAAACGTCCTATTTTTCTTTCTGGCACCGCCCTCAAAGTGTGTCTTTCCTTTTCCACAGTCTGGATGGTTGGTGTCAGACTCCCAGGCCAGTCCTTGCTTCTGACTTAGAGCTGCTTTTAATTTGTACAGATGATGAAAAAACTGAAAAGCCGCCTCAGCCGTAGTAGAGTCAGAAAAGGACACTGAACTTGGTGTTTCTGGGGTTTTTATTGCTTTGGTATTTTTACTTACAAGGGAATCTGCATTCTACGGTGGATCGATTGCCAACAGCGAATTGTCACTGTTAGCAGCACTCCACCTACCAAGTGGGCCATGTAAACAGCATCACTTCGGGGTTGTTTGGGGCGATTTCTCTGAAACAAAGCACTTCCCAGAAATTCCCTCCTCCCTCTCCGGGCGCCAGCGATGGAATCTGTACAGATCAGCAGGAAAACAGGAAAGCTCCCATTTCAACACCAGGATCCCATCCCTTCCCTAGGCTGGGCACCCGTGCTGCTGCTGCTGCTGCTGCTGCTGCTGCTGCTGCTGCTGCTGGGCTCGCTCCTGCTGCCAGGAAGCGCTGCTCCTGTGGAGACTGGAATTCCATGGCAAAAAAGGGAACAATTCACTGGAAATCTTTAATGCTCTCCTGCTCTCAGTGGTTACTGCAAGGATCCAACGAGGCTCAGACTGCACACAGCGCGGGGCTGCCTCGGGAATTCTGTGCGCTGCTCCTGATGAAGAACATTTTCTTTATCCCCAAAAAGCTGGACAAGCAAGCTCTGGCAGGGAGAAACAATGAGCAATGAACTGGCCAGAACCCCCATTCCCTGTCTCCCTGCGCCCACCAAAACACACCTGCACAAGGGTGGGAGCGACCATGGCTTAATTAATGTCTCAATTACAGCTCTATCTACAGCTTTTTTTTTTTTTCCCCTTCCAGCAACGCTTATGTGCAGTTTTCCTCTATCAATGCTTAACCTAATAAAAACTGATGATGACAATTCTGTGTCTTCTTTTGGGTTTATCTAGAACTTTTCTGGTTTTTGTTTTTGTGGTTGTTTTTTTGTTTGTTTGTTTATTTTTTTGGTTTTTGGGTTTTTTGGCTGTTCTATTTTAATGCTGCTCTGCCACACACCGGATTTAACACCCAAAGGGGATCAGCCCTGCACAGGGGTGTCCATCCTGAGCTGCCTGTTATTTTTAATTAATCCCTGCTGGTATTCAAAGTGTGGCAGCTGCACAACTAAACCCACTTGGATTTTTCCCTCTTTCCTTGAGCTGCCCAGGAAAGGGTTCGATCTTCTCGCACCCAGGGCTGTAATGTGCTGAGGACGTCGCAAAATTTGGAGTATGTCAAGATTACTCTAAGTCAGGGCGTTCTTTGGTGGAAGATCTTTGTAGATTTTCAATCCTAACCCACAAAAAAGGAGCTCTGATGAGTGGAGCAGGCATCCCTCAGTCAAGGGCGCCTGCGAATGAACCAGCTCTAAGGATAAAGTAAATCAAGGCACTGATGTGCTTGTTTGCCGTAATACTCAAGGCCCGTGTACCCTTCAGTTGAACACTGATTATAATCCTGCTAAACCCACACTTTCGGGTCAGACAGGGCCTGCCCTGAGCATGCGTTGGACTGAGGCGGCATTGCGTCATTAGCGTGGAAATTAACTCAGCACAGCAGAGCGGCTGTGCCTGGAAACCGAGCCAGCCCTGCGCCCCGGTGTGTGCCAGCGGCCCGGGGAGCAGCAGGGCCGGTGCAGTGTCACCGATCCCGGGGCTCGGCTGCCCGAGCTGTCCCCGGGCCGGCCCCGCTCCGCTGAGGGCCGCGGCGGGCGGGCCCGGCCATGGCGGCGCCGCGCTGAGGGCGGGCCGGGCCGGGCGGGCCGCGCATGCGCAGCCGGCCCCGCGCTGCGTCTCGGCCGCCGCCGTGAGGGAGCGGAGCGGAGCGGCCGCAGGCGCGGCCCCGCTGCGGGCATGGGGCAGCGCTCGGGGCCGCTCCCGGGGCCGCTCCCGGGGCCGCTGCCCGTGCTGCTGCTGCTGCTGCGGCTGATCGGCGGAGCCCGGGCTCAGGGTGAGTCGGCGGCCGATCGCTCTTTGCTGCCCCGCGCGGGCGGTGCCGGTGGGGAAGGGGCGCGCGGAGCGGCGGGCGCGGCGCGGAGCTCCCGCGGGGGCCGCGGCCGGGAGGAGGGACCGGGATGGGGATCGGGATCGGGATGGGATCGGGATCGGGATCGGGATCGGGATGGGGATGGGGATGGGGATGGGGATCGGGATGGGGATGGGGATGGGGATCGGGATGGGGATGGGGATGGGGATCGGGATGGGGATGGAGATTGGGATGGAAATCGGGATGGGGATGGGGATGGGGATGGGGATCGGGATCGGGATGGGGATGGGGATGGGGATGGGGATGGGGATGGGCATTGGGATGGGGATGGGGATGGGGATGGGGATGGGGATGGGGATGGGGATCGGGATCGGGATGGGGATGGGGATCGGGATGGGGATGGGGATGGGGATCGGGATGGGGATGGGCATTGGGATGGGGATGGGGATGGGGATGGGGATCGGGATGGGGATCGGGATGGGGATGGGGATGGGGATCGGGATGGGGATGGGGATGGGGATGGGGATCGGGATCGGGATGGGGATGGGCATTGGGATGGGGATGGGGATCGGGATGGGGATCGGGATGGGGATCGGGATGGGGATGGGGATGGGGATGGGGATGGGGATCGGGATGGGGATCGGGATGGGGATGGGGATGGGTTCGGTGCCCTGCTCCCCGCTCCGCTCCGCTCCCCGCGGTGCTGGGGGTGCCCTCGGGGCCTGGGGGGAGGCAGGAAGGAAATGGCCTCGGGGCGGTGGCGGCCCCGGCGGGGCTCGGGCGGGTTTCAGTCACAGAGCCGGGGCACTGCTGGGCTTGGGAGGGAGCTCGGAGCCCGTCCCGTCCCACCCGTGCCGTGGGCACGGACACCTGCCGCGGAGCCGGGGTGCTGTAAGCCTGTCCAGTCTGGCCCTGGAGCCGATTTTAAACTCAGCTTTCCGCCCCTTAGACTCGCTTTCCTTTACCCTTAAGAAAGCCCAGTGAGCTCTGTCAGTGGGGCTGGCTCCTTTGTTTTTCGTGCGGCAAACGAAATGGGTGTACACTGAGTTACCTCGTGTGTTTAAAAAAAAAAAAAGGCAAACAGACAAAAACTCGGATCTGGAAGGAAGTGCATTGTCTGGCTGGAATGACGAAAGAACTCGGGGAAACAATGAGTAACGTGCCCTGTACACGGGAGAGAGCTGGATGCAGTTAAAACCGAAATTAAAAAAAAAAAAAAATTGGAATCAAACACATGCTTAAAACCTCCTGAGTGGCTCGGTGTGTTTCTCTGGTTGCTGAGGTGCTGTGCTGCCTTTCCCCCCCGGGCAGGCTGGTGTCCCCGGCCGGAGCGGCTGCACTATGCCGAGCTGGAGCAGCGCTTCCAGGGCCAGCAGGAGTTCCCCGTGGGCACCCAGATCTCCTTCACCTGCCGGCCCGGGTACATGAGAGCCCCGGGGATGGCACTGACCCGGACCTGTGGTGCTGACCTGCAGTGGACACCCACCGGCCAGTTCTGTACAGGTGAGTTGTTGTTTTCCCTTTCCCCCACTGATGTTTAACCAGTTATGGTTGGTGTGCAAGACTCACCTGTACAGAGCCAGCGAGTTCTGTACAGGTGAGTCGTTGTTTGCCCCTTTCCCCCACTGGTATTTAACCAGGTTTGGCTGGTGTGCAAGTGGGATTCAGGGTTTTGCCGTGTTTTTAAATGAGGCTTGGGAAATGCTGGCGTGGGCTGAAGGTTTTGTCTTTGTATGTAAGTACAAAAATGTAGATTTTTTTGCTTTTCTTTTTTTTTTTTTTTCCCCCTTCCTCCAGCGAGAAAATGCAAGCACCCAGGAGACTTGGAAAATGGTTACTTTGATCCGACAGATCTTACATTTGGTTCAACACTGACGTTTTCTTGTAATGAAGGGTAAGTGGTGAAGTTAATGAATCCCTTTTTTTTTTATGTTTACACCAGATTTGAACCAAACACAAATTTTCTACTCCGGTTCTGACCTGAAACCTGCGTTGTACCTGTAGGAAATGAAACTACAGCTAAATTTAATTTGATTCCTTGGTTTAATTACTCTTTGCATCAACCCTAAGCTTTTTAGTGAGATTCTGCAGAACTGGAGTGTTACCTCTAGTGGCTTCCTTTAATGCTCCTGTGGCAGAGGGAGTAAATATATATTCATCATCCTTCATTATTGAATAATTAAGTCAAAAACACCAAGGAGGTTTTTCCTCCTTTTCCTTGATAATTAGTAATTTTAGAACTTTAATATTAGAGGGTATTTCTGAAAATGGTGAGACTGTCACAGTTCCTTAGTGATGTCTCTTTTTTTTTCTGTTTTGCTTTCAAGGTGAGACTGTCAGCAAAATAAACGAGGTTCTGTTCTCATTACAACAAAACCTTGGTGTGTTAGGTCCCCACAATGACAGAACAGAATTAATTATAAGAACCATTTTTTTGGTGCATGTTGGAAGAATGACAAATTTAAGTTTCGCTTCTTCAAAATTTTTACCTGTCTAGATACAGACTACAGGGTCATGAAAAGATTTCCTGTAACATCAAGGGTGAAGGTGTAGAGTGGAGTGGAGTTCTGCCTTACTGTGAAAGTGAGTAAATTACTGCTGTGTTGGATTTTCTCTTCAGGGGGGGTGGGCAGTTCATTCACAAACAGCTGTGCCACCAACTTTCCAGTGTAAAAAATGGTGGGGAAAACAGGGGTGATCTTTTTTTACTTAACTACTTGGGTTGTGCCTGAGGAATGACCACTGAAACACGTCTTGTGGTAATTATCTCACATTAAAATCAGCCTCTTGCTGAAACTGAGGGTCTGGAGCGTGGTGGCTTCGTGTGGCTGTGTCAGATCAGGGCCTGCTCTTTGAGATGGGCCAGCCTGCAGTGTTCTGATTTTCGGGAAAAGATTCCCAATGTTCATGCCTGCAATGTTCTGATTTTCGGGAAAAGATTCCCAATGTTTGTGCCTGCAGTGTTCTGATTTTCGGGAAATTCTTTTCCCAGGGACACTTGTGGCAAACAAGGGTATGTTATTATAAACTCTCCTGGTTTTCTACATTCTTTCCCAAAGGAGGGATGTCCCTCTAACGCGACCCATGTGCTCCAAGGATCCCACCCCTTGGGAGGGTTCATTAAAGACAGGTGTACTGAGAATAAACTGCTTCTTTTCAATCCCTGTGTTAGTTAGTGTTTGTGGAATGAGTTGCTGAGTTCTGGAACAGACTTTATTCTCACTGAACTTGCTTTCAATCCCTGTGTTAGTTACTGCAGAGCTGTGTCCTGCCCCCAGGATCCCCAACGGGCTCCTGATTCCCAGCAGAGCTGCCTATGGAAAAGGGGAGTCAGTGCAGATCAGGTGCAGGGCTGGCTGCTCCTTCCCCGATGGCTCTGCAGAGGTGACAGTCACCTGCCAAGGGCAGAGCTCCTGGGGTGCTGTGCCTGGAGGATTGGAGTCATCTCAGCCTTCTGAGCCACCCGTCCCTGTCCTTCCCTCGTGCCCCCCAGCGAGCCCAGCTAACCCAGCCCCCCAAACCCCCCTGTGCTTGCTTTGCAGAGATCCCCTGCGAGCCTCCCCCCCAGATCCCCAACGGGGAGTACGAGGAGCAGGCCAGCTACGTGTACCAGAGCTCGGTGACGTACCGGTGCCGCGCCGCGCCCCCGGGCAGCGAGCCCTTCGCCCTGCTGGGCCCCGACACCATCCACTGCACCGCCGATGCCAACTCCAACGGCGTCTGGAGCGGGCCGCCCCCGCAGTGCCGAGGTGGGAGACCTGCCCCTGCCTGGGCTCCTGGGCTGGCTCGGTCCCCTTGGGGGGCTTGGGGGGAAATACCTCAGGGGATAGGAGAAAAGATTCAAGAGAGGCTCAGGGGATAGGAGAAAAGATTCCAAAAGAGGCTCAGAGGATAGGAGAAAAGATTCCAAAAGATTCCAAAAGAGGCTCTTACCTCAGGGGATAGGAGAAAAGATTCCAAAAGAAGCTCAGGGTGTGGAGAAAAGATTCCAAAAGATTCCAAAAGAGGCTCTTACCTCAGGATTATTATTCCAAGGCTTTGTTCTCGAAGGGGTCCCAGGGAAAGAGGAGGAACAAGGAGGAGCAGGGTTTTTTATCTCGGCTCTGTCTCAGGATAGACAGCTGGCACTGAGCCATAGGTTAGAGATAGGGAAGGTGGGGTCAAACGAAATGGTTACAGGCTTTAGGGGGCTCTGGGGAAAAACCACTTCCCCAGAGGAACACAACAGAGGTTGTTGGGGATTTTCCTTCCTTATCACAGTGCCCGTCCCTTTCCTGGGAGTCGGGGTGGGGAGAATGGGCTGTGCCCCTCCAGGAAAGAGGGAGCAAGTGCTCTGGTGCAGAGCTGGATACAGTTCCAGGGGAGAGCAGATCAGCATGGTGGCTGTTGGTGGATTGTGACACAGAATGTGACTGAAATTGAAGTTAAAGCTTGAAAAATACCCGTGTCAGTGACTTGTTGGTACAAGTGACGAGGCCAAAGTGTAGGAGCTGGGAGACCATAAATCCTGCAGAAAAACTGTGCCAAGGGCAAGGATGTGGGGGCTGGATTGGGAATTGTGAAAAGCTAAGGAAGAATCCCTTTCCTGAAAACACAGCCACTGTGGAAGTGCAGGAATCAATGTTTTTACAAAGTTTCTGCAAAACAACTTGTGGAAATTGGCACGTGGGGAGAGGATGTTGTGTTTGGTGCAATGTTTGTGTTAACAAATGTTTCCAGGCTTTGTGTTCATTTGCTAACAAATGTTTCTATTAACAAAAGTTTCTATTAACAAATGTTTCGCCTCTTTCAGTGGTCAAGTGTGAAGACCCCAGAGTTGAAAATGGGAGAAAAATATCTGGATTTGGGCTGCCCTACAGGTACAAGGACTCAGTTGTGTTTGAGTGTAATCCAGGCTACTTCATTGTTGGAGCAGATGTAATTACCTGTGAAGCAGATAACGCCTGGGTTCCTCCAAAACCAACTTGTGAGAAAAGTAAGATTTTTTTCCTAAGATTGCAATTTCTCTTGTGTGTTGAAAGTGCTTTAGCTAAAGTAGAGCATCGTGGTGTTGTAGGGATTTCATGGGTGAGGGCAGGAGCAAAGGTGTGGAATGCAGGAGCAAAGGTGTGGAATGCAGGAGAAAATGTTTGATTCAGGGAAGTAGGAGGCTGCACAGTGAGGAGAGCTGTAGAATCCTTCCAGAGGAGTTGCAATCTTTGTGTGTTTGTTCATGCAGCTCTTCAGCTCCTGCTTATTAGAAATTATTCTAGAGCTCAGAGAATTCATGAACCAGAGTGGATTTCTGAGCTGCCACATCACAGGACTGCATGACCTTAATGAGTACCTGCAGTGATGTTTAAGTTTTTTAAAGGGAATATTTTTAATTAAATTGGGGTAAAGTTAAACCCCTGACCTGTGCTGAGCTATTTTTCTCACACGAAGACAACTTGTGTTTGTGGAATGAGTTGCTGAGTTCTGGAGCAGACTTTATTCTCACTGAACTTGTTTTCAATCCCTGTGTTAGTTACTGCAGAGCTGTGTCCTGCCCCCAAGATCCCCAACGGGCTCCTGATTCCCAGCAGAGCTGCCTATGGAAAAGGGGAGTCAGTGCAGATCAGGTGCAAGGCTGGCTGCTCCTTCCCCGATGGCTCTGCAGAGGTGACAGTCACCTGCCAAGGGCAGAGCTCCTGGGGTGCTGTGCAGCACTGTGTCTGTGAGTAACGCTGCTCCAACCAGGAGCAGGCTGACGAGCTTTACACATCCCATCTACTCACACATTTTTTTTATTAATTTTCTTCCTTCTTCCTCCCTTTTCTTCCCAGGTGAGCCTGAGAGCTCTGGCTCCACGCCTGTCATACGTTATGGGAGGGTGACAGCAGGGCAGAAACCTTCCTACTCCGTGGGGGATTTCATCTCCATTGAGTGCTACTCGGGGTACAGCCTGCACGGGGAGGCCACGATTCAGTACGTGGGCAACAACCAGTGGGAGCCTGCAGTGCCCACCTGCCAGCTCAGTAAGTGTGGGCTGCAAAATCCCTGCTGGGAAAGGCAGCTGGGAGACAGCAGCCCTTTCACTTCTTCAGGGGAAATTGTTCAGTGCAGCTTCCCTCTTTATTTCGATGTGAAAAACAGGGTTTGGTAAAAGGAATTAAAATGTTCGTATTCTAAGTTGAGTAAATATTATTATTTAATTATATTATAATTTATTATAATAAATATTATAATAAATTATTATTAATAATAATTAAAAATAAATATTATTATTTAAATTATTCTGCTTCAAGGGTTGTGTTGATAGAAGTACTTCACTTGAAGTAGCTCTGTGAATATTTTTATAACAATGTGTGAGTGAGAAGCACCTGTGTTCCTCTTGTGATACTGATTCCTTCTGTTTTTATAGGTGGATATATTATAGCCATCATCACTGGTAAGTATTCTCCAAAACCTTAAAAAAATACAATACAAATTATATTTTTTATGTGAAAATCCATTTTTGATTCCAGTCACCTGGGACTGCAGCAGGGTGATTTTGGAGTTTTGGTTAAAGCTGCATGATTCAAGAAAAAAAAAAAAAAAAAGATTGCTTAGCTATTACAGTTGAATTTAGTGTGAAATGTGTATTTTCTCATGTGGTGAGGTCACATTTCAAAGGCCACTTTGCTGAATTTCAGAGCCTGGGTTTGCTGGGCTGTGAGTCAATAACTCTGCCAGTGAACAGAGGGGTTCAGTGCATCCTCTGTCCTTGCTTTTGTTATCCAGGTTGGGATAAACCTGTAAAAAGTACTGTTAGGGCCCTGCCATTCCTGCTGTGGTGTTTCTGAGCTGCTGGGGGTTTGCCATCTGGGGGTTCTGAGCTGAACTGTCCTGCTGAGTTTTGAGTAAAGAGTCAAATATTGAATTTACATGGCTCATGCCATAAATAAGCTGAGTTCTGGGGTTTTCTGGGGGGTAAAGATGGGGTAAACATGTAGATGAAAACAAGGCTCTTTCTGCAAATTTTAAATGCTTTTTTTGTGAGCTGCAGATGATCTTTATCAATCTAAGGGTTTGTTTTTGTTTTTGTTTTTGTTTTTTTTTTAATTTTAATTCTTCCTAAAGTGATTGTGGTAGTTGTGGTGCTCCTGGCAGCCTTCTGGATCTACAAGAAATTCTTCTCACAGAATGGGTGAGTAAGCACCCTTTTTATTAATGCTGCAAATCTGCAAATGACTGAGCCAAAGCTGTGCTGATGTTTACGTTTCTTGAGCTTTGTGTGCCCTTCCTTCCTCAAATGTCTGATTTCGTGTGAGCTCCTCCCAGCAGCTGAGGGAAGCTAAAGCCTAACCATGAATTTGACTTTGGTTTTGGATCTGCTGTTCAGCTCAGCTGCTAATTAACACTTGCACTAATTTCAAGGAGGGAGAAACCCTGTTCTTAAGCTTGTGCTTGGCAGTGTCCCCTTGCCAAGGGAAGTATTTTGTCCATCTGCTGCAGGCATGCCAGTTATCTCCTGAAGCCAGGGGGAGTCTTGGTTGTGTGGGCTCGTGCTGCCAGAAGGGTTTCAGGTTTTTCTTCTCCTCCTGCAGCCCCAGTGTTGGTGTCCCTGTGTTAAAGACTTGCAAAATCAACTGTAAAATATTAGATCTGTGCATAAGCCATTAGTGTTCTGTTTTTAACGAGACATGTAGGGTGTTTTAAACTTCATGGTCAAAACAGCTGGGGTTTGTGTGTGGTTTTTCATGGAGGGGCAGGAGATTTAAATTCCTCTTTGTGCATTGCTTTTTGCTGTGATGTCTGATTTTATCTTCTGGAAAAAAAAAAAACAAAACACCTTTTTATCAGAGAAATATTTTGTGAAAGGCAGAACACTGGCAGTGCAGGGAGGGTGAGGTGGTACACACGGAATGTCAGCGTGAGCACCTCCTCAAAACCCTGCTGTCTTGTTCCAGAACCTGTTGGGATTTATCTGGAGTGCATGAAACAGAGGGAGGGATGCTTCAAATGAAGCAAAACAGAGGGAATATTCCTGTGGTTCATATTTGTGAGGAAACACACACAGAGGGCTTGGGAGAGCCCTGAGGGTGGTTTATACCCAGTGGGGTTTTAGCCTCAGGGTCCTTTTAACAGGCAGTGCAGCATCAATCCAAGGGCCAGAGTGTGCTGCTGAGCAGCTTTTGAGCCACTGCTTTCATTCAGTGCTTGGATATTCTGCAGCCTGGATGGGCCAGAGGGGAGCTCCTGGCAGTTCAGGGCAGCACTTGCTGCCTTCATCTGTGGAGAGACTTCTGAGGGCGTAGAGAGCAGGAGGGATCTAAAGCAGCAGCATCAAAAATTAAAGAATGTGACATTCCTGAGTATCTGACAGCATGAAAAGCCTTTCTGTGCCCTTCCCTTCATCCTCCTCTCTGTGAACATCTGACTGTAAAAGCTCTTTCTTCTCTGGAAGCCCTGATCTAATCTCCTTTTAATTAAGGCCTCCATCTCCCTGTTTAGTGTCCTGAGCTCCTGATGCAGCTGAGCCTCTGTGAGCTGCTGTGCTTCCAGCCCCTGATCCTTGCTGGTTTGCAGCCTCCAAATGACAGCAGATCTTTCCTTGGCCTCTCTTTCTTGTGGGTTTGAAATGCACTTGGCTGGAACATTCAATCAGACCTTTCTCCCCCTCTGCTGTGCAGCTCGTACACAGTTGATGAGAGTTGCAAGGAAACTTGCATTTTAAAAACTAATGTCCCAGCTGAGATGGAGGAAACTGCACAAATGAATTAATGAAAAGGTATAACTTTCCACTTCGTTTGGACTTTTTGCAATGCAGCATTAATTGCCTTTTTTTTTATTGTGCTTTGCTTGGAATTTCAGGAGTGTGGAGTCCATCTAGCTGGGAACCTTGGCTTCCTGTAGGAAGGAATATCCTAACCTTGCATTCATTTGGGGAGAACAGGACATAATTTATAAAGAATTCTCATTTAGCAGTGTCAGGAAGAGCTTCCAATGGTTGTAAATCACGTTTCTTGGTGTAGTGTTTGAGGAATGAATAGCATTTTACCACTTATATTACTATATATATATTACTATATATGTAGGTAATATAGATATGTGTTTGAGGAATGAATAGCATATCACCACATATATTACTATGTATATTACTATGTAAGTATGTAATATAGATATGTGTTTGGGGAATGAATAGCATATCACCACATATATTACTATGTATATTACTATGTATATATGTAATATATACTAGTATATACTACTATATATAAGTATAATATATACTACAAAACATATCTATGTATTACATATATATATATATATATATATATGTTTGTGGTAGCCTGCAACACTCAGCAGAATGCCTGCACCCATCCCAGTGGTGAGTTACTTTCCTTAGCTAAAAGTTGAATTCCCTGTAACTAGAAGCTGGAAACCACCTCTGGGCACTAAAACCCTAAAAGCAGTTGTGATCCCTTCAGAGGAAACCAGATCACATCTCTCACAACCACTGACTCATCTGCATTTTTGCTTTCTAGAGGAGAATGAGTGAAGGGTTTAACGAGATCTTTCGAAACCTTCTTGTGAAAAGGTGATTTCTGTTTCAAATTCAGAGTTCTGTAGCCCTGAACTGGATCAAAATCCAGTTGCTGGTTAGCAGCTGGTGCCCTCTCCTGTATTTTAACCTGATGGGATAGCAGTCAGTGGGATGCAGGTGGTGGGAGCTGGGGTTCCTCCTGCACGTCTGGAGGGTCAAACCAGCTCTTCCAAAATCTCCTCTGCCAGCCTTGTTTGAGCAGAACACTCTGCAGACAGGACAGCTCAGCTGGACTGTTCCTTGCCAGTGTTTTTGTTGTTGTCTCAACAGAGCTGGAACCACAAACGTTTTTTAAACTGGCATCTTCTTTTTTTCACTGCTTCCCTCCATTGCACAAACTCTGAGGAGGTGATGGGTTCTCTTACTCCAGCTTAATGCAAAGGTCTTTTCATGTGCACAGTCCTGACTTTATTGACCTGTAAAGGACAAGTGAATTTTCAGTGTTTTTGGTGAGTTTTTATATGGAGATTAAGCTTGGAGTTTATTCCAAAGTAATGTATAGATTAAGGAATGTCATCTTCACTCTGAAGAAGGGTGTTTCTAATTAAGACAGGATCTGTTTTCTGGGTTAATTTGACTTATTTTTGGAGAGAAAAAGGGAATCAGGAGATATAGAATGTCATTGTGAATTTTAATTCTTGTATGTTGCTGTTAGTGGACTGCAGAATCAAAATCCACCCAAACTAATATTTCATTTCTGGTTAGAAAATATGTACTAAACAACACACTGTAATTAAAATGAATGTCAGGGTGCACCTGGTGGAGTTCTGGGAATCCTGTAACTGTTCTGGTGTTAGTTTTTGGTAATATCAGTCACCCCTTGAAATGATCCCCTTGGGTCATTCCTGACAGTTCAGCAGCTGCACGAGGCCAAAATCTCCTCAGTCCAGCAAAGAGAGGCTAAAGGATTTGTG
Source organism: Phylloscopus trochilus trochilus (assembly GCA_016584745.2). Taxonomy (NCBI): domain Eukaryota; kingdom Metazoa; phylum Chordata; class Aves; order Passeriformes; family Phylloscopidae; genus Phylloscopus; species Phylloscopus trochilus. The sequence goes on along the minus strand of WQNJ02000024.1, from coordinate 6,972,088 downwards.
GCTTTACCTGTGGCTTTAATGATAAAACTCAGGCTGTGCTTTCAGTGTAAATGTAAAACCTCTTGCAATGTAAAACCTCTGATTTGACTTGTTTTTCTGTTTGTAGGAAACGTGACAGCCCTCCCAGTTCTGCCGAATATAGGATGTGTAAAGCATGACTGCCCTTTTGGGGGGTGGGAGGGACTCTGCAGTGGAAAATCCCTGTCAGAGCTGCAGAGTGGTTGATTGATTGATTGATTGACTGATTGCCCTCTCAGTGGGGTTGATTGACTGGTTGCCCTCTCATGGTTGCTGTCCATGAGCCCCCTGTGCTGTGTCTTGCTCTGCTGATGAACTAACTGGAGGAGGAGATGCTTGCTAGGATAAAAAGTGTGTGTGCATACAGATAACGCTGGCAGATCCTGCTTTGCCTTCTGGGCCCCTCCTTGTCCTCCTGAGCTGGGCAGAGGCAGCACCTGTGGCATGCCAGAGTCTGTGGGAGTGCTGGAATGTCACTGTCCCACTGCTGCTGCCTTCAGTGCCACCTCTTTGCTTACAGAAGATGTCCAATATTCTCTCCTCTGGCCTGCAGAGCTCTGCTCACTCAGCCCTGCTTGTCCTTCCCGTCCCTCTTTGCAGTTGAGGTGGTGTCAATGGTTCTGGTGTTTCCTCTGCCCTCTCAGATGTGTTGTTGCTCATTCTGGTGTGGTTGAAGGCGATGTCTTTTGGAAACTCTCACAATCAAGGTCTTACATGCTCTACCTCTTTGTCTGCCAAAGTTGGTTGCTGTGTATATAATGAATTAAAGGTGCCTTGAAATCAGAGTTCTATAGCTTTTCCTTTGCTTTTAAGAAGGAAAAAAGCCATGTATGTGTATTTCTGATTCTTTGCTGTAACCCCCCAAAGACTGCAGTGGATTTGTTGGAACTGAACCCTGAAGGGTTCTGTAGCAAAGGCATCCCTGCCTGTTGACAGGAGGTCCCTGATTAAAGGAGCTGCTGGGAGCTCAGTGGTGGCCGTGGCCTGGCAGGGGCACAGTGGAAGTTCCTCAGGGTGCTTGATTTTAGTGAGCTTTGATGTCAGTTCTGGAGCTCTTCTGCTCTTTCAAGGATAGAATTGGTGTGATCCACCTTCCTTGCTTTTTTACTTGAAGTCACATATTCACATTTCTAACCTCTGGCTGCAGACTGGGATGTTAAATCAAGCTCTGCAAAGCTGGATTTAGCATCAGATTCCTGTTTAGAAGCAGAAGCTTTTCCCTGTCACTCCCTTTCCAAGTTAAAGGCAAACCAAACCAGTTCAGTTGTGTGAGTGCTGGTAGGTGTGATGGTCTCTTGTTTGCTGCTTGTTCCTCAAATGTTTTAGTCCAGATTCTGACCCCAGGAGCTCCCACCACGGTATTTGCCATTAGCTGAGACTCACTGCTACTTCTGATTCCTCAGCAAACCCCAAATCTTACCTAGCACAGGTTTTAGCTTCATGAATCTCACTATCAGCTCACAGGCAGCTTCTGATTTTCACAGAAAACCCAAACAGCCTCAGGCAGCATTGGAACTGCTCTGGCTTGTCTGGCTGCTTGGCACTGCTCTCCCTGTCATCAACAGACTGTTGGAGTGGCACAGAGCTGCTCAGGCCTTTATGGGGCTTTTTGGGACAGTCCCAGCAGTCGTATTGTTGGAGTTCATAATAGGCTGTGGTTGTTAGAAAGGGGCTTTGGCTCTGCAGAAGGATTTGCTGTTTGTGGCCTGGCTGATATCTCAGTTTGAGAGTTGTTTGCAAACACTGGGGTGTGTGACTGGGGCCGAGTGTGCTTGCTGGTGGTCAGGAGCTCAGCTTGCTTTGTGTGGCATCTGCAATGTGCTGAAATACACTGGAATGTGCTTCACTGGGAAGTGAAACCGCTGTAAAAAGTGGCCGTGTTTTTACTCTTCTTCCTGGATGTAAAGATTGGCCATGATTTGTAATATTCCAAATAAAAATGTTAAATTATTTAGCAGGAAGTGTTTGTCTTTCATTCATCGTTGTGCTGAGCAGCTCTTTTCCCATCGTTACCCTGATGAGTTTCCATGGCCCGAACATCAGGTGGAGACTGCTGAGGTTGGAGTTTGCAGTTTGTGCACAGAGTCACTCAGTGGTAGTGTAGGGGATGGGTTTTAACTTGCTGAGCATCTTTGGGGGTTTCCTTTTAGAATTGCAGAGAATTTCCCAGAACCTCCAACATTTTACAGTGTGGACTCCTGAAAAAATGGGTGAAAAGTTGATGGAGGAAGTTTATCTTGGGGCTGTTCTGGTGGAGCACCTGAGGCAAAGCTCAGAGGGTGTTTGGCCCCCTTGTCCTGTGTGTGGCAAGTGCAGTCCTTGGGGAGTACAGCTCTGGTGGGTTTGGGTGACCTGTGAGGGAGAGTGGATTCAGGAACTGTGTGAGTTTCCCACTTGAAATGTGCTGAGCTTCCATGGCAAAGCCCTGTGTGGAGTCAGCTGCCTGGCAGAGTGATGCCTTTCAGAGGGTGGAACAGAAGAAGGAACCTCCTGTGCTGTGTTTCTTTTCCAGTGTGTGGTTGTGATGCTCAGAAGGGAGCTGGTGTGGAAATGATGGCAGACTTTGCACTGCACAGCTTTGCACTGTGGGCTTTGGGGCTGCAGTGGTGGGATAAGCAGGGTTTCTAGAGGAAGGGCACGGAATGGGATGATCTTTAGGATCCTTTCCAACCCAAACCATTCTGGGATTCTGCCCTGTGATCCTATGAATCTGACTTCAGCACTACAAATTAATTTGGCCTAATTGTCATGAGTCCTGTGCTGTTTTTTCTGAAACTCAGTGCTGCATGAATTATTTCATTTTGGAGTCTGGAGCTGATAATTAAAGAGACGTGAGCTCTGTGCTGAGGGAAAGGCTGCATGGAATGAAAATGTCTTGTTGCCATCTGCTGGGGGCAGTGGGAGTAACAAAACAGGTCCGGAGTTACCTGGTTTAGGGTTAAATGGTGTGAAGTGGCAGTGGTGGCTGGGTGCTCAGTGTCACACTTTAAATCCGTGTACATTAAACCCTGCCCGAGGCAGGGCTTGGAACTGGATGGTTTTTAAGGTCCCTTCCAAGCCAAACCATTCTGATTCTCTGAATCTAAATACTTCTGAGGGGGGTGAAAATGGAGCAGGGGGCTGAAATGAAGAGACTTGCAGCACTTGGGTGTTGTCCAGCAGGGAATCAGGTGGTCTCTCTTCCTGAGACAGAGCCCAGGAGCATAGAGCACACAATTTTATTTAAAAGGGAAAAAAAAAAAGAATCTGTGTAGAGAACAGGTTAAGGCAAACAGACAGCACATGGAGTAGGGTGGTCGGAAGGCTGGGTGGCTGTGTTGGCACAGCCAGGCCCTGGCTTGCCTGAGTTGAAGAAGCTGAGTTATGTTTGAAGAGATGCTTCTCTGTGTCTGGAAGCATCCCATCCTCCCTTGACTGTCCTCCTGGTGTGCAGGATGTTCGGCCTGTGGGGGCAACTTCAGGTCAGAGCAGAGCAGAGCAGAGCAGAGGTGCTGGGGAGGCCAGGCCGTGCTCTGGGTGGTGTTTGTTTGTGACTTGGGGGCTGAGGGAAGGAATTCCCCATTGCTGTTGCTTTTCCCCCTACATCATAACCGATTTCAAATGGTGCTAGACAAAAACTGAGACTCTGAACACCAAGAGAAATCGGTCAGCCTGTGTAAGAGACGTTTTCCTGGCTCAGAGAAGGATCCTCTTGTAGATGGCAGCTATGCATTCTTTAGAGGTGGCTACTGAGGGCTCTGCTCAAACCTTCATCCACAGGGGTCCACAGGCTGTTCCGTGTCTGGGAACACGCTGGGCAGCAGGGAGGGCAAAAAGGAGTTCAGCTTCCTTTTAGTGGCTGGGGTGCAGGGCTGGAGAAAGGAAATACTGCTGGGAGGTACCAGCAGCAAACTGAAAAATCATTCTGGAGGAAGGAGTTGGGTTCTGTGTGTGCTGGGGAAAGGAGTGGGTTCTGTGTGTGCTGGGGAAAGGAGTTGGGTTCTGTGTGTGCTGGGGAATGGCTCTGGAGGAAGGAGTTGGGTTCTGTGTGTGCTGGGGAAAGGAGTTGGGTTCTGTGTGTGCTGTGTGGCATCTTCACGATGCCCCTGGCAGAGGGTTGGGACAGGAGGATCTTTAAGGTCCCTTCCAAGCCAAACCAGTCTGGGATGCTGGGCCTGCTGAAGGCATTTATTTCTGTGTTTGACTGCTGAGGGAATGTTGTGTTTGCAGAGCTATGGAATGAGAAGCCTGAGGTGATGGGGTCCCCAGGCAGAGAGGGTGGAAACCCCTTTGCTCTGAGGCAGTAGATTGAGGGTTGATCCCAGTTTTTGGGTATCAAACACGCTCTGCCTGTCAAGGTACAGGAGGTACCACCTTGGTGTTCATGCAACCTGCGGATCACTGTACTCTGGACAACTTGAACTGGTATCCATTGTTTATTGAGCACAAGTACACGAGCAGGAGGCTGTGCTGCTGTGGCCCTGGCCTGGGAGGGTGCACACAGTGGTGGGAGAAGTGTTTAGAAACCAGATGCTGTTACAAAGTGGATGGCTGGCAGAAAAAAAAACGAGCCTTTGGAGCAGATTTGAGGAGCAGAGGATGCTGTTGAGGTGAGCAGGTGCTTGGTCTCCTCCCACGCTGTAATTCTTGCTCCTAGAACACTGATTTCAAATGGTGCTAGATACAAAGTGGGAAAATCTAAGCCACCATGTGAAACCAGCTTCCAGAGGAAGACACATCTTGTGCATGGCTGCAGGCTGAGGGAGAAAATCCTTCATCTCCACCGTACCTAGAGAGAAATTCATGTATTTAATTTTGTTAGACAGCAAGACAGTTACCTTGGGCTTAGCTACCTTATGGATGCACTTTTTTGGTGGCACCTTGTTGAGGCGGGTGTAGGAGAAGTTAAATACGTGGTGAGGAGAGCCCCCAGCCTGGCAGGGAGTGTTGCTCCCTGCCCTAGCCAGGTGGAATGCACTCAAGTTCTTCCCAGCAAGTGATGATTGAGGTTTTATTTCCTGCTAGTGCAGAGCATGGTGCTGACGGGGTGAGAGTGGGAAGTCTGTGTGGAACAGGAACAGTTTTTCCATTTCACTGCAGATGAAAGCAGGCTCTAAACCTCCTTCTGTCCAGGAAAAAGAGTGTTCTGGCTTTCTGTCACTCCCTGACCGGAGAGTGCAGGACAGATCAGGTGCTTTTTGTGGCAGGGAAAGGAAATGTGAGTGTCCTGGTGGGGCTTCCTCTATCAGCAGGCCCTGTGCTTTATTTTAAATAAGCAGGGGCTTGGCAGATTTTTGTGAGGCGACTTTTCAATTCCGCAGGCAGAATGAAAATAAATTGGGTTGAAAGTCCTTTGAGTGTGGGTCAGAACAAAAAGGGAGCGTTCCTAAATTGAACTGTAAATGGTTCAGTGGAAGTTGTCGAGGAAGGAGAGTGTGAAAATGAGTGGCTGATGGTTCCTGGAACTGCAGCAGGGCTGAGCAGGGCACTTAACCTGCAGAGGGAATAGAGGGGGTGCTGAGCAGCCTCTGAACTGCTCCTCACATGCATAATTCAGGAGCTATCAACCCTTGGATAAGTGTCTGACCTGTGCTGGAGCAGAGGCCAACGTGAAATGGAACAAAGCACAACTGCAGGCAGCAGTTTCACTCACTGATGCCCTGGGTTTTTGGCAACTCTGTGTATTCCTGTTGTAACCACATCCAAAAAACCTGCTCCAGTGCCTCCATCCTAACGCACGCTCCCAGGCAGCAGAGGGAAAGCTCAGAGACAGGAGCTTGTCCTTCCAAGAAAGAGGGGTGGAGGGAGGGGAAGTAACTGGACTAGATTCCTGTGTCTGGATATTTACTGTCGTTTCTAAATCCATTATCTGGGGCAACAGGGTGAAAGACTCTCGAGTGGAAAGCAGGTTCCCTCCCCAGTGCCTGCCGTGCTGGCACAGTTCTTTGTCAGGTGAGATTTCCTCCTGAAAAGCTGCACCAGGAGCTGCTGCTGAGGAGAGGCAGGTGCAGCACAGATCAGGGAATCACAGCAGCACCTCTGAGAAGCAGCTCACAGCCAGGTTTGCTTGGCTCTTTCCTCGCCTCAGCAGTAAACGTTACAAAGAAATCCTCACTGGGGTTTTGCAAAGTAGCTGGAGGAAATGTCACTTAATTTTGTGCTGCTGAAAATGGGAACTTGTGTCAAAGGAGGAGGCTGAGAGGGACTGAACACCTCTGCACATCTTCCCCTCTGCAAAGGAGACCAACCTTGCCAGAAATATCATGCAGCAGATGAAGACCAATGGCTCATTTATTATTTATAGTTTTGATAAAACCAGGTTTCACTTCAGCATAATTAAGATGCTGCTGCCCCTCCTCCAGGCTACCTGGAGTTTGTCCTGTTGCCTTCACAAGCTCCCCAGAAGGTGTCAGCCCTTCTTGGCAAGGTGCAGGTGCACCTTTTGGGAAGGGTACAGCTGCCTGTGCTCTCCTTTCCGAGGCTCCCAGAGTGTCTGGGCAGGGGAAGGGAGCAGCTCAGGGTCTGTGAGCCACAGCACGCGCTGGGAATGGGCACGTGGGCAGGAAAACAGGAGCACAGCTTGGCTGGGGTTGGGAGAGACCTCAGAGCTCACCCAGTGCCACCCCTGCCATGGGCAGGGACACCCCCACTGTCCCTGGGTGGCTTTGGGCATTCCCAGGGATCCAGGGGCAGCCACAGCTCCTCTGGCAATTCCACCCCAGCCCCTCCCCACCCTCACAGGGCAGCAAATGAAGCAGAGCTGGTCCCAAACTGCTGCTGTGTGGAGCCCAGCAAATACTGTCACCTGTCCTTGGCTTTGTCTGTCTATTCCAATAGATAATAGTAGGGACATTACAATATCTTTCTGTGGTTTTCCTCCTTTTCAGATCTTTTAGTGGCAGTGCTACTCTGTAGCTTCTTTCAGAGGAACAACTCAAAGCCTTTCCTGGACTCCACACTGCTTTATACATTCCATAGGAGACAAAGACAAAAAGGGAATCCCTGCCTTCCCTGTGAAAGGGAACTTCCTCTCTACCCTGAGACCTTCAGTCTGCAGGAACAAGGCAAGCCTGGATGTCACAGACCTGACTTTCACAACCCACACCTTCTATAGAAAGGCAGTTCCGGGCCTTTTACAGAAAGCAAAGCAGGTCTCAGTGTGTATCATAATTTTTTTTCCTCCATTTTCACATCATGGGTGTGAAACTCGTGGTTCATCAGGCTCTGGTCTCCCCTGGAGAGAATAATCCCTGTTTGACATGCTGAGAACCTGAGCTTGATGCATCATCCTCCCAGTGAAGGAATGAATCAGCCCAAGGCCAGGTGCAGGACAAGGGGTGTGACAGTGCAAGTGGTGACCTGTAAGGGGAATGGAAATGACTGAACTTCTAAGGTTTCAAAAAAAGCCTCCTTGGCGTGGGGAGCCTGTAACTGCATCTCTTTGTTGTGCAGCTCTGGGGCTGCGTGGGTCGGCTGTGGACAAATGTGCTCTGACTTGCACGGGGAGCCAGGGCCCAGGCTGGAGCCCTTGGAGTGTCAGCAGCAGCAGCCTGGGCTGGGGCAGGCAGCCTGGGGGCTGCACTGCTCAGGAACGTGGATATTTGTGCCTAGGAGAGGGCTCTGGAGATGCCACTGCTGCTGTGGGCAGCAAAAACTCCCTTCACCAGTTTAAAGCGTAAGGGAGATGCTTCTTTCCTTTATTAAGGCCACAATAAAAACTCCACGTTGCAATCCTGAATGGAGGGCAGCCTGTTCCTTCAGTCCTGCTCTTCAGCCTTCCAGCTGGAGTGCAGATGGGGCTCAGTGTGTCTGAAACCCCCCAAAACAGCCAGGCAGGCTGAACACTGGCACAGGGTGGGGGTACAACCCGTGGAGCTTTGTGTCCCTTTTGACTGTGAGCAGCTCAGGCCTGCTTGGTTTGAGTCACTGATTTCAATTCCTGTTGAGGGGAACCTGCCAGAGCCCTCTGCAGTCTCTGTTTCAGCATGGTGACCATCAGAGCTGTGCTCAGATATTGGTGCTGTAATTCCCCATCTTGTGATCCCCCTGCTTATCTGAAATTGCTTTGCCTGGCCAGGAGTCGTGGAGTTTTCCTCCAGCTCTGCTCTCAGGAGAGTCCCTGGGCAAACCCCCAGCCTGTTTGGAGGGCACAGGAGCTGCTGAGCCCCTGGATGCTGTGGAGGATCCCAGATTTCACAGGGAACAGCGAGGTGAAACTGGGCAAACTCACCCAGGGGAAGGAGAGCTCTGCACTTACATGCCTGAGGTCAGGGGAGGGCAGTAGGAAGGAAAACTCATCAAATTTAGCCCTCCACAGCCTGAGTGAGCTGCACATTGCAAAACTCAACTCCACTCCAACAAATGGTCCACCCAAGCAGCTGCAACCAGAAAGGCCATTTTCTATTCCTAACTCCTGTACCTAAGCATCACTTTAGAATGTGAAGTACTGATTGCAGGGCTTGAAAGCCCTCACGGGGAGATGATTGTTGTGATTTGTACAGTCAGTGCAGGAACACGGTGTTCCCCCAACACCACCGCTCCAGCTCCTCCAGGTAATGGCAAGGGAAGCCATATTCTGCTTTTGTGTCATTCAGGAGACAAAAGAATGTCCTGTGCCAGGGAGGAGCAGAAGGAAACAAACCCAGCCAGATGTTCACTGAAGTATAACCTGCCTTTAACCAGACATCTGAAAACAAGCCTCTGGGTTAACACTGCCTGCAGCACGAGGCCCTGGCAAAACAGCTGGAGAAAAGCACTGCCCAAGCACTCCTGGCTGACTCCCCCAAGCACTGCTGCTCTGTCCCTGCTCCAGCATTCCCATCTTTCCATCCCAGAGATACCCCCTGTGTCCCAGAGCCACTGGCAGTGTTTCAGCAGCACTGGGGCTGGGGGTCCAAATGCAAACCCAGCGGCTGCTGTTGGACTCCTGAGCGCTGTGAGTGTTTGTGGGGGGAGCTGAAGAGACCAGCCTCGCTCAGAAATAGCTCTTCCTTGGAAAGCTGGAGGGCTGAATCACAGTGTGTTGGCTCAGCTTTTAGCAGACAAACCATCACATCTGCCTCCTGTGGGCGAGGAGCCGGCACTGGCGTGGGGCTTGGCAGCCAGGTTCTGTCCCTCTGGGAAGCAGGGAGTCGTGATGGGGATGGGGAAGGCAAAGGCTCCTGCTCAGCAGGGTCAGCCTGCCCGGGGCTGGGGGCTTGGCCAGGGGGGTGGCAGCTCTGGGAGCAGGAGGGGTGTGCCCCTGGCCCTGCTTGGCCTGCAGTGCCCCCCCTGTGCCACAGGACGTGCCCCCAGGTTGAACTGTGGGGACAAACCAAATGATTTTGCTCTCCCCTGCTGCCTGGGAGGCTGCCACAACCAGAGCCAGCCCTGAGCATATCCATGGCCGGTGTTGTCCTGAGACAACAAAATACGAGTGAGATGGGCAAATAGGAACACCAGGGGAAAATGGGGAAACTGGAGAGGGGACAAGACAGCTCCTGAGCTGAGCTATCTGACCCTGGAAGCACCTGAGAGACACCCCTGGCTTGACAGGCTCTGGGGAGCCTGCAGAGCCCACCTGATAGCTACAGAAATGCAAATATACACAGAGGCTTTCTTCCTAGAACACAGTGTGAGCCCTTAAATACCTGTCACTCCTGGTTCCCAGCAGTCCAGAGCGAGTCTTGGGGGAAAAGGAACTAGTGGAAAGTTTTTGGAGCTAGCAAAGAAACGAATTTCAGATACGGATTTTAAAATCTTTCAGAGGCACGGGATTTTTTTGGAGCTCCAGAGTTGGGCTCAGTGCCCCCACTGCTGCAGTAATGTTAATTTTCAAGGCTCCCCTCCAGGTTCAGGCATGGGCACAGTTGCAAGAGAAGTAGATTGGGAGCTCCTGAACCAACTGGTTGCTGACCATGAGTCAGGGGAATGACCTTGCAGCAGGCGGCTCGCGGTGCCGCTCGGAGCCGTGCCAGGATAAACGGCACTGGCATCTCTGAGGGCTGGTGGAACCATTTTGTGACATTCCAGCTTGGCCTTTCCTACTGCTGCCTTTGCACCAAAATTGGGTGGGTGGGTGGGAATGGGATGGAGTATTCCCTTTTTCCCCTCACAGCCTGGGCCTGGGACTGTCTGTGTACAGAGATAAGGAGGATACAGACAACTCCTCTCTCTTGCTTTATCCTTGTCCATTAACATCAGCATTAGAGACATTTAACCAAATTAAATCCTACTCTCCCCCCCAGCCATACCCATATTAAACTGTAAGAAAACACCATGATAAAGTTTTACAAATCCTACGCAGCAGCACTGAATTTTCTGGATGGGTCTGGGAGAGATTTGTCAGAGGAGAGAGGGTAGAACACTTGGCATTTAGACGTTTTAATGAATGTTCCCAAATAAGAAAAGAAAAACATTTGCTTGTAGACTTTAAGCTTCTCACAGCATCAGAGAGCTCCTGACACAGAGCCCAATGCTGTATTTGTATAACATGGAAATGAACAGCAGCAGCAGCAGCAGCAGCAGCGCTGCAGGCTCCGAGCCTGCTCTGCGAGCAGCAAAATGGCCAGGGGTGCTGGGGCTCACCCAAATTCCTTCACCATGTGGGGGGGTCACTGGTGGGTCTGTACCCCGACCCTTCAGGTGTGGTTCAAACCCCTAGCATCAATATGAAACGAGTATTTCTAACAATATTCAAGCTTGTGCCTCCATCAGCTCCACTCCCCAAAGCACCGACAGGAACCGACGGCAAAATTCGTCTGCGTCACAGATGTAACATGACCATCAGCAAAACAAGTGCAGGAGGAGAGCGTGGCTGTCTCGTCCCTCCCAGAGCCTTCCTTCGCCCGCAGCCCAGGAGAGGTACTGCTGTTAAATTTCTGCCAGGGCCATGTGAAACCCTGCCCTGCCCTTCCCTGCCCGAACCCCACAGCCCCGGAGCGGGCAGCGGGGCCCAGAGCATCGCCTGGCACCCAGCGCTGCGTCACCGCGCTGCAGCACGGCCCAGGCAGAGCAAACCCCACTCCCCAGAGCAGGGAAACCCAGATGCAGGGAGGTGAATCAGCTCACACAGTGTCACACACACACACAGCAGTGTCAGGGGGAGGGGGAAGTGGCAGCTTTCCCCGGCCCTTTTGCGGCACCGTGCAGAAAACGACCACGGAGCAGTTACCCGGGCACAGCTCAGGGTGACGGTGACATCCCCGTGCACACAATCGCTGCTGTCCTACAGAAATATGCCATGTCCCCTTCTTAGCCTTGTTTCCTGCCAGTCCCACAGATTTACCTGCTGACAGTAACCTCAATTCCTGAGTAATGAGATTTACAGCTGAAGTTTAACATTGAAATAACTCCTCTTTTATCCCTGTGCTCGGGCACAGTTAAAGCATCGCTGTGGCCGAAACATGGTGGCAAAAGGAATTAAACCAAACACATTCCTACACTGAGCACACTCAGCAGCCAGTGGCACCTCCTTGAAAGCCATGAAACAGCACCAGCTTTACAAAGTAAGGGCTTCTCCACCCCATAGCTGTGCTGGGGAAAACCACAAAGAGTTGTCCATGCAACCAACAATCGGGAAAACAGACTCAACCCACCCATCCTCCACACAACCCAGCATCGTGCCTCAGCCCAGCTCCCGGCCGTACAGAACCCCCTCCACAGCTGCCTGGGGCTGTTCTGGGCTGTGTGTGTCTGTCTGTGTCTGTCTGTCTGGCTGCAGGGACCACCGCCGTGGCTGCTGTTGCCGTTGTTGCCCTGCTCTGCGGATCTGGCGCTGCGGGAGGCGAGGATGCTCCGAGGGAGCCAGCTACAGCCAGCGAAGGCAGTGAGTCAGGAGGGGTTGTGATGACTGCAGTGAGAGGCTGAAATTCCCTACGGAATCTGGCAGGAAAGGAGGGGAAGGACGAAAGATGGGGATGGGAGAGAGGGAAGGGAAGTGGGGAGTGGCAGGCACAGTCTGCTGGGTCCTTCCCTGCCCGTCCCCGCAGCGCGCTGCCGCGGGAAATGGCGGCCCTGCGCAAAGGACGGCGTCGCGGAAAATCCGCAGCGCCCGCGGCCTTCCCCACCAAACCCCCCAAACCCTGCTCAGGGGGCACATCCAGCCCTTCCCTGTCTCCCTGTCTCCAGAGCTGCCTGCAGAGGCCGGGCTGCAGCCCAGGCGAAGGGGACGGCGGCCGCGCGGTGCCGGAGCCGGTGCTGAGCCCGGCCGTTGTTGCTAAACAACCAACCCTGACGCTGGAGATGTCAGCCGGTGAGTAACAGAGATTAAACACTCCTGCTAGCACATCCTGAAACTTGGGTGAGCCTCAGAATGAGGAAAGGCTACGGAATAATGGTCCCTGTTGTGTGAGAAAGCAAAGTTACCGCTCCTCTGCATAATGGGGAGACTTCCTCGGCCAGAAGGACCAAGCTCAAGCTGGCTGCGTCCTCAACACTTCAGGCAGAGCTGCCATCTTCATGCTGGTGGCTTTAAGAAGAGAGGTGAAAAACAGTATAGTAAATGTCAAGAGGGAAAAGTGTTCTCCCCTTCATTTCCTCATCCTCTCTCTGGAGCTGCACTCTGCCCTCAGTCTCCCGTTCATCCTTAACCAGTCCTTCCCAATCCTTCAGTGCTTTCTAAGGCTTTGCCAACCTTCACAGACCCATCACTGAGGGCAGTCTCCATCTCTGGGACGTTACCGAGCCTGTGGCAAACTCCCACTTGTGCAAACAAAAGCTGAGTTTGGGCAAGAATTGTTTTCCTTTCTTTAAGTATTCCTACAACATGATTTCCAGGTGCAATCCCTGCCCCGAGCAGTTCACAGTGCTGCCAACACTCCAGCGCTTCACAAGGGAGAAGGAAGCAAAGAGAAAAGCCCCGAACCCCAGAACTTTCCCCTGCACCGCGGGCTGCAGCTCTGACACGTCATCGTCGCGACTGGACAGCAAAACGAAGCTGCAGGGAGCAGCCATGGGCCCAGGGCTGAGCCCAGCACAGCCAGCAGGGAGCGGCTCCTGCCCCGCCTGCTGCCCGAGGGACGCCCCGCACCGCCGATCCCAGGTGGGCACGGGGCGAGCGCCGGGCAGGGGGCAGAGAGCAGGGGTGGGAGGGGAGCAGTGGGCAGGGAGCTGGAGCAGGCAGAGAGCAGGATGGGGAACAGGCAGGGAGAAGTTAGGGAACGGGCAGGGAGCAGGGGGAACAGACAACGAGCAGGCAGGGGATAGGGCAGGGGAGGCTGCTGGTACTCGGAGTGCTGGGATGAACGTTCAGGTTTGACACCTGCAGGCAGGGAATAGGGAACAGGCAGGGAATAGGGAGCAGGGAGCGAGCAGTGGGCAGCCCCCCAGCACGGCACGGAGCTGGGGGCAGGCAGGGAACAGGGAATATGGAGCAGGGCAGTGGGCAGTGGCAGCAGGCAGCTCCTCGGCACGGCCGCTCTGCCGACACGAGCAGGGAGCAGGGAACAGGGAGCAGGGAGCAGGGAGCAGGCAGAGAATGGGAAGCGGGCAGCGGGCGCTGAGCAGAGGGCAGAGGGCAGCGGGCAGGGGGCGCTGAGCAGAGGGCAGGGGGCAGCGGGTTCTGGGCAGCGGGCACTGGCCGGAGGGCAGTGGGCACCGGGCAGAGGGCAGGCGGCACCGGGCAGAGGGCAGGCGGCACCGGGCAGAGGGCAGGCGGCAGCGGGCAGAGGGCACCGGGCAGAGGGCAGGCGGCAGCGGGCAGAGGGCACCGGGCAGAGGGCAGCAGGCACCGGGCAGAGGGCACTGGGCAGAGGGCAGCCGGCACTGGGCAGCCGGCAGCGGGCAGAGGGCAGCCGGCACCGGGCAGAGGGCACTGGGCAGAGGGCAGCAGGCACTGGGCAGCCGGCAGCGGGCAGAGGGCAGCCGGCACCGGGCAGAGGGCAGCAGGCGCTGGGCAGCCGGCACCGGGCAGAGGGCAGCCGGCAGCCAGCACCGGGCAGAGGGCAGCGGCAGCCCCGGCACGGCCGCCCCGCTCGGCTCGGCTCGGCTCGGCTCGGCTCGGCTCCGCTGCCGCCCGCGCACGGCCAATGGGCTCGGGCGCTCCACCTGCCATCCCCGGCGCGCCCAATGGCGGCGCGGCCCCGGCGCTGCGCCCTCCCCGGCCAATGGGAGCCGGCGCTGGCTCTCGTTAATGATGCAGCAGTCCAGGGAAGACTATCACATGTGAGCTGGCCGCCTGCCAGCATGGAGACACCGAGAGAGCAAGGTAAACAACTTTCCAACGCCAAAATGATGACATTTAATCCCTAAATGCTCGCTTCCCGGCTCGGCTCATCTTTAACCCCTTTCGGCCGGTGTGGAAGCGTCTGGAAGGCGCCCATCTACCTGTCCCCGGCGCTTTTAAAAACTGCCCGACGTGCCCTGCAATGATCACTGCGTCACGCTTTGCCACTTTGCGAACTACGCAGTGACAAACCTGCGGGCTCCGAGACGCAGGGCGCCCGCTCAGCCCTGCGCCGAGCCCTGGCCGACGTGCCAGCCTCCGGGGACACGGGGGGGAGGGGGGGGGATAAAAAGCCCAGGCAAACCGGGAAAACAGCAGGCTTTGCAAAGTTGTCATCTCTCCCCCACGACTGCTACCCTCCTCTGCAGCACAGCAATGCCGGCAGGAGTGACATTAGTACAACCTGCGCCGGGGCTCCATTGAGAAAACAGCTCTGACGCAGAACAGAGCAACCCTGCCTGGCCAAAATAATCAGAAAGGCACTCGGGGAGCCGAACTCGGGGACGCCGGGGGAGAGGGACGCCCCGCACACGATCCCAAAGCCGTGGCTGCAGCTCCAGCCCCATCCCGAGCAGAGGGTACCTACGTGAGGGAGGCCAACCGGACCGAGGAGCCGTGCCCGTGCACCGTCTGCGCAGTCCTCAGCCCTCCGCTCGCTCTGGAGCGCCGCAGGAGAGAAGGTTCCAGAAATTTCCTTCCCGTTAACCCTTTCGGTGGCTGCCCACTCTCCCTCCCCGTGGGATTAAGCGCTCCGGGTCTCCAGCATCGTCAATGGGCGAAGCCTCCTATGCCGGGCGAGCCCGGCTGCCGGGTGCAGGTGGCAGTGGCTGGGGGCAGGAGCCCAGCCCGTGGTGTTGGGGCCACTTCTCTTCCCGGAGCCCTCTCTGCCTCTCTTGCTGCCTCTCTCCCCTCTTGCTGCAGCAGGGCTGTTGCTGGTAGACCTATCGACGGAGCTTGCTCTCTCACTCTCTCGCTGAGCTCTGTGACGCAGCTCTAAATTCTCCAGCCTGCTCCTGGTGTTATAAGAGCGGAACTGCAGCTTTCCAGGGAGCCCGTGCCAGCGGTGCCAGGGCCAGGCAGACCGGAGGGAACGCCGCTCCTGGACTCTGCACCTTTTTTCGGCGATTATTCTGTTCCTCACCTCTCTTCCTGCGCTTCCTCCCCGGCTCTCAGCCTCGCATCTCCTTCTCTGCTTCTGACTCATACTTGCCAGGTTAACTCTTTTAGGATTGGTAGTCAGCAGCACAAATCCCCGGCGATAGCAGCTGAAACCACAGCCAACTTTTTTGGTGTTTTCTGCTTTAAAGAAACCAAAGCAAATCTTGCTGGCTCTAAAAAACAAAAACACGTGCACGCACACACACGTTGCAGTGGAGAGTCGGTGCTTTCTGATTAACTGTTTCGGGGACAGGAACCACTGCTTGACTTCCTGAAATCAAATATTTTAGGCCCACGTCCTGCAAATCCTCAGCAGGCAGATCCCCCGAAGCACAAGGCAGCTTAAGAGGAGCTGCTGCTGTGAACAAATGCAGGACCTGGGGGCATGAGGCTATTGCTGGCCCCACCAGCCCCTGCTCTGCTGGCCACAAGACACTGATCTGAGCTGCTGGGCAGATGCGTGGTGTGAGATAAGGTGCTGAAAGTGCTGGAAAGCCACAGGATCTTCTTCATCTGAGCAGTATTAATAAGTGTTATCACACACACGGATTCAAAACGCTCGGCGTAGGCAGGGGAACTAATAACTGTGCTCCTGGAGTCACCAGAATCCAATAATCCCCGACAAAGACAGTCCACAGGCAGCTCTGCGTTTCAGCACAGCAGGCAGCATCCCCAGGCAAGGAGCCTTTTGCAGCTGCACGCTCTCTCCTCGCCTCTGCCCCCCCAAATCCCTGCGGGAGCTCGGGTGCCTCCGGCCGGCCCCGGCACCCGGCAGGGGAAGGGAGGCCGAGCTCTGCCAGCACCGGGGAGCGAGGAGGAGGATCCGTGGAAGGTGCAGCTCCTGGGAAGCTGCTGGAGGGAGAGGCAGGGCTGTGAGGGAGGTGCTGTGCACACCCAGAGCAGCGAGGAGCACTCCGTCAGGGAAGGCTCAGAGATCCCTGCTCTGCTCTCCGGCTGCCATTTTAATTCCGGCTCCAGAGCCGCCTGCCAGCCTTGGGTTTTTCACTACAACCAGAGCTGAAGTAACCACGGGGTTTTTTTTTTTTTCTCCTCGCAGCGTCTGAAGAGCCTGAGCTATTTTGGGATTTGTCTGTACTACACTGAAAATGACACCTGTTACGCACAGACATAAATGAGAAAAATTACGAGCGCCCGGCTCCTCGGAGAGGACCCTGCAGAAAATGGGGTGAGATCCCGTGGGTCAGGGCTGGGGGGGCAGCACAGCCTGGGCTGGGGGGCGAAGGGGACGGCCCCGCTGAACCCAACAGACACCAGAACCAGAAACGTGCAAGGCCTGTAGGAGCTGATGCAAGGGGAAATCAAGCCTCCATGTGACCAGAAGAAGTAGTGCATGATCAACTAAATGCCACAATACATGGTTTCTTATGCAATCGAGCCCATGGGACGCCAGGCCTTACACATCCACTCTGTGGCCAGGGCTGCGGGGATTAACTCCTTCCTTAAGGACTGCGAGCGAGCGAGCGAGCGGGGCTCCTGAGATGAGTCAGCCGGGCCGGGCCGGGCTGTGCTGCGCCTCTCGCCTCTCGCTCAGCCCCGTGCTCCGCGGGGCGGAATTTCCGCGCTCCCACCTCTGCCCGGTGCTTTGCACCTCGCTGTGCCCGCCCCAGGTGCCGGGAGAGGAAACGCCGGGAGCCTGGGGAATGGGGCAGGGCACTGATGCTTTCGGCTGGCAGCGCCTTTGTCAAGCCTGCCGCGCGTTCAGGAGGTGAAACCAACTTGGATTTATTTCAGATGTCTCTTTCCTGCTCGCTTTCAGGGGAAATGCGTTTATTTCATGGTGTGCTTGCCTTTGAAAATCACCGGCCCTGGGATGTTTCTGTCTTTACCTGGCTGGGGGCTCCCAGGAGGAGCTCAGAGCTGCGCTGCTCTGGGGAACAATCGGCTGTAGGAAATCCTGGGGCAATGGAAAACTTCAGCCCTTGGAGCTGAGCGCTGAGGCCTGAAAACATCAAGTCATTTTCTGGCACTCTCGGGCAGGATTCGCTATTCTTTGGTTCGGACATCTTCAACATTCCGCTGTAAAAATCCAGGCTGCTTCTCTGGTTTAACTGGAGCCCCTTTCCATGTGTTGCTACTGGTTTGGGGTTTTGTTTTTTTTTGGTTGTTTTGTTTTGTTTTGGGTTTTTTTTTGTTTTTTTAGCTTTTTTCCTTTTCCTTCCAGACTTTAAAAGTAGAAGGCAGAAGTTTTATAAGAACTGCCTATGAGGGTGCAAAGTCCTGGGCTGGAAAGCAGGCTTGGAAAATGGGAATAACCCATGGCTGTGATCTGAGGCAGGGGAGATCAGTGTCACTGTTGGAATGGTGGGGCAGGAATCTCTTCCAAAACTGGGGGTGACCCCTGAGTGCTTCCAGTGTTGATTAATAAAATAAAGAATTTTTATAGTGCTGATTCATATCCCCAGAACTGGGATGGCTCAGGCTGGATGTTTGGGGAAAACAGCATTTTTTTGAGGAGGGAGGGGGAGGACTGACCCTCCAGTCTGTCACTGATAGTTCCCCCAGCACCACTGAAGGATCAGGGAGCGATTCCTCAGCTTCCAGAGGAACTTTGGGCTGCACTGCTGCCGTGCCTGAAGGTTCACCCTCAGTTCTCCAGCGCCTCCTGTGCCATTTTCTGCTGTCACGCTGCAATGGCCTGAACAGCAGCAGCATCTGGAGTCTAAAATTCCCAAATCTCACCCTCCTGCACATCATTAGTGCTGCTGGGGGTGATAAAACAACCTGAGGGAGGCCCTCGGGCTTGTGAGTGCTGAGGGAAACCCTCGTGGTCCTGCCCGGGGAAGCCTTGGCTCGGGTTTCGGTTTAAATGCCATCGGCCACACCTTCCCCCCGCGCAGGAAGCACGATTGTTAAAATCAGGGCATGTTCCTGTTTGACCGAAAGGCTGAGATAAAGAATCCTAAGGGCTCCTGGATGCCAAGCGAATTCCTGCCCGGGCCGGAGCAAGCCTGGGCAGCTGTGCTGGAGCTGTAACCCCGCGACCTCCGGGCGGGGACCGGGAGCCCTGGCACGGCCCCTGGGAGGGGCTGGGCACCGAGGGAAGGAGCAGAGAATCGGGCAGAGGTGGACGGGGCGATGGAAAAGCTTCTTCCCTTTACCAACCCAGAGGCCTAAAAGCCCCTTGGAACTGCAGGACAGTTTTTCAGGTGCTGTGTGGGGCAGCTCTGGTTGGGTTTGTTGGTGATGCCTCATCCTTGCCGAGCACAGCCCCAGTGAGGGGCAGAGGGACAGGGCACAACAGTCACAGCCAGCATTCAGGCTTTGGGAGTTTTTTTTCCAAAAGGTTTATTGTTATCCAGACAAGCTTCTTTAGTGAATTCCAGAGAAATGGCCAGCGAGTCTTGTCTTTACCCGTTCAGCAGAATCACGGAATGGTTTGGGTTGAAGGGACCTCAAAGCCCATCCTTTGCCCTGGGCAGGGGCAGCCGCAGCTGCTCTGGGCACCCTGTTCCCTTCGGAGCACTCTGCCGTTCTCCCCGGGGTCCCGGGCAGCAGCAGGAAGAGCAGCGGGCAGATGCAGAGCAGCAAACCCCTCCCCGAAGGGTTTCCAAGCCGATTCCGTGCGGGTGTTTGGGTGTGCGCGGCTGAGAGTCCCGCGGGGAGCGGGCTGGGGGCGCAGGCTGCGCCTCGGGGGGCGCTCCCAGGGAATTGTGCGGCACAGCTGGGGCCGCATCCAGAGCCGGCACTGCCGGAGCTGTGGGATCCTTCCCGGGCACTGCCGGAGCTGTGGGATCCTTCCCGGGCGCTGCCGGAGCTGTGGGATCCTTCCCGGGCACTGCCAAAGCTGTGGGATCCTTCCCGGGCACTGCCGGAGCTGGGGGATCCTTCCCGGGCACTGCCGGAGCTGGGGGATCCTTCCCGGGCACTGCCGGAGCTGTGGGATCCTTCCCGGGCACTGCCGGGGCTGTGGGATCCTTCCCGGGCACTGCCGGAGCTGGGGGATCCTTCCCGGGCACTGCCGGAGCTGTGGGATCCTTCCCGGGCACTGCCGGAGCTGTGGGATCCTTCCCGGGCACTGCCGGAGCTGGGGGATCCTTCCCGGGCGCTGCCGGAGCTGGGGGATCCTTCCCGGGCACTGCCGGAGCTGTGGGATCCTTCCCGGGCTGTCGGGGATGTGCTGGCACGGCTCTGCCGGCGCTGGGGACTCGCGTTTGCCCGTACGGAGCGTTTGCATTCTCGGTGCGAGCCCAGCCCACGGCTCAGAGCTGGCGCTGCGGGGGGAGCCCGCAGGTGAAAACCTGGCCCTCCCTCTGGAAAGCGGGGTTTTCCCGGGGAAGTCTAAGAAACCCGGCCGGGAGAGGCAGAATCCTTTTGGAAGAGGTGGCACCGCGTGAACATCCACGGCCCGTGTCGGGCTGTTGGGGACCCTGAGCCCAGAGCTGGCACAGGGACCCTGCCGCACCCCCGGGACCCCCGGGACCCCCGGCCGCTCCCCCAGCGCTGGCAGCGGCTGTGGGGGCGATCCGAGGAGCCAACAGCGCGGAGACAAAAGGAATTATTTCAGCTATTAGCTGCTAAGAATAGAGGCGGCGGGGGTGCTGAGGTGCCTGACAGCGCAGCCGGAGGAGCAGGGATTGCAGGGGGAGCACGGAAACAGCCGCGCTCCTGCTCCGCACCCGCAGCTCCGTGAGTCAGCCCGGCCCGGGCGGGGGCACCGCGGGGGTGGGCAGGATGCGAACCTGCTCCTGCAGACCCCCTGAAAACCCCCCTAAAAACCCCCTGAAACCCCCCTGAAACCCCCTGAACCCCCCCCTGAAAACCCCCTGAAAACCTCCTGAAACCCACCCTGAAAAACCCCTCTACAAATCCCCCTACAAACCCCCTACAGACCCTCCTGCAAACCCCCTGCAAACCCCCTGAAAACCGCCTGAAAACCCCCTAGAAACCTCTCTGCAAACCCCTCTACAAACCCCCCTGCAAACACCCTGAAAACCCTCAAAAAACCCCTACAACCCCCCCTGAAAACCGCCTGAAAACCCCCTAGAAACCCCTCTACAAACCCCTGTACAAACCCCCCTGCAAACCCCCCTACAAACCCCCCTACAGACCCCTCTGCAAACCCCCTGAAACTCCCCTGAAAACCCCTCTACAAACCCCCTGCAGATTCCCTGCTAAAACCCCTACAAACCCCCTAAACCCTCCCCCTCCAACCCCCCCCCAGACCCCTTTACACGCCGTGCCCCGAGCAGGGCCGGCCCGGGGGGGTTTGGGGCTCTGGGCGCAGCCCGGGCCCGGTGCGGGGCTCTCCCTGCGGAGCAGCTCCGCAGCCCCCCCGGCCTGGCCGCTCCCCCGGGCGCGGGGCAGGAGCGATTGGGAAAGGAGAACATTCCCCGGCCGGGCAGCGGCTCTTGATGTCGCTCCAAGTGTGTTCCAGGGTGTTTTCCCAAGCGCTAATCTCGAAGTTCCCTTCGCAAATACCTCATAAAAGGTTAAAGATACTCTCGGCAGGTTATTTAAATGCCGGGGCAGTAAATGGGGAGGTGCTCCCAGAGGGCTCTAACAGCCTGTCCCGCTGCTGGTGAACAAAAATCCTTTTGGTATCGCTGTTTTTATCCAGTACAGCTTGGAAGAGGCAACTTTCCTTCGGTGCTGTTTGTGCAGCGCAGGGTACAACACATTCCTGATCTATGACGAGGTTTCCAAACTCCATAGTAAAATGAATAATAATGATAGTAAACGTTGTATAACTTTTTTTTTTTTTTTTAATACATCAACCTTTGTATTACTTTAGTTCTGGATTTTCCAGTTATTGTACGGGGGGGGGGGGGGGGGGGGGGGAAGAAAGTGGGGGTTTGTTGTTGTTGTTTCTTTCTTTTTTCTTTTTTTTTTTTTTTTAACAAAGGAAAGAATAACAATGAAATGAAAAAAAAAAAAAAAAAAAAAAAAGAAAGAAAGAATAAGCAACAAATTCAAGGCTTGTATGAAGAGCAAACTCAGTCCTGGGTGCCGCTGCAGAGAGAGTCGAGCTGGACAGAATTAAACGTCTCAGCTGGAGCGTGGACAGGGCAGCAGACAGCCCGCTAAAAATAGCTTAATCCCAATTACAGCCACACTTCTGCTTTCCCCAGGTTCCCGGTGTCCGGGGGCGCACGGGCGCTGCAGGGCTCGGAGCTCCGTGCCCGGCGGGGCCGGGGGGCTCGGTCCTCCTGTAACCCGGGGGCTGGGAGGGTGGCAGGGACAGGGACAGGGACAGGGGCAGAGCAGGGGCAGTGGCACTGAGGGGACAGCAGTGGCAGTGGCAGTGGCAGTGAGGGGACAGCAGTGGCAGTGGGGGGGCAGCAGTGGCACTGAGGGGACAGCAGTGTCCCCGCCCGGCCCGGCCCGGCCCGGCTCAGCTCGGCTGGCTGCCGGGCTCTGCTCTGCCCGTGGCCCGAGCGCTGCCGGGCGGGGCTGCGGCTCCGGCGCCGCTCGGGTCAAACACCGACCCCCGGGCGCCTCCCCCTGCCCCGTGCCCGGGCCAGGCCCGGGTTAAACCCCGGCCGCTTCCCTTCCCTCGCCCCCCGAGCTGGCCGCTGCTCCCTTGCTGGGCAATAAACAGATTTCAGCCTCTGCTTCCCAAACTCCGCCAAGTTTGTTTGTCCCATCCAGTCTCGGAGACTCTGGCAAACAACCCTTTTCCCAGCGGAGGGATGGGCGTTAATTACCAATTGAAATATTTAGCCGGAAAATTAATCCCTTCAGCTCTAACAACTTAGCTTTGTTTAATCGGAAAGCGAGAGTGAACGCTCTGGGGTTTCTTTTGGTTTCTCGGGAAGAAATCAAACTTCAATATCTTGGATTTACCTGAGGAACAACTGCTGCAAGTACAGCGGGAATGGCGTGGATTTAACTTAAATGTCCAGCTGAGCCCGATGGGATGTTTTATTTCAAAAGAGAAGTCCTGGTGGGTGCCAGGGCACAGCCCCGGGAGGGGCAGGGTCGTGTCCAGGGCTGGCAGGTGGCTCTGGGTGGGGAGAGGGGTCTGGGTGTGCTGGGGAGCAGCAGCGTTTCTGCTCCGAACTGATCAGAGATTCCAATTTACATTTTTAGGGTTCATTTGCACTGAAATGCAGATCCAGGGTTTGGCTTTTAATTTTATTTTTTTTAAATTTATTTATTAAATGAGGAAGACTCAGTGCCGAGCAGTTGGCACCTGCGGGCTGCCCCGAGCTGACAGAATTCCCTGTTCGATCCCCGAAGGCAGCCCCGCGGTGGGAGCCGGACTCCCGCAGCCCGGCCGAGGCCGGAGCGGGTCCTGGCTGTCCCCTCAGTCCCGGCTGTCCCGCAGTCCCGGCTGTCCCGCAGTCCTGGCTGTCCCGCAGTTCTGGCTGTCCCCGCAGTCCCGGCTGTCCCGCAGTCCCGGCTGTCCCCGCAGTCCCGGCTGTCCCGCAGTCCTGGCTGTCCTGGCTGTCCTGGCTGTCCCCGCAGTCCCGGCTGTCCCGCAGTCCTGGCTGTCCCGCAGTCCTGGCTGTCCCCGCTGCTGTCACCTCACCCTGGGCGCGCACAAAGCTCCCGTGAAAAGCTCCGCCGGCCCCTCGCCGCGTACCAAAGGCACATTTTCCGATTGGAAAATGAACAAACAAGGCGGGGAGAACAACAAATCCATTCGTGCCCTCCCGAGCAGCCGGGAATGAACAGCATTTGGCACCGCCGGGCTGTCCCTGTCCCTGCTCCGCCGCTCCGGCCTCACCTGCGCCAGGTGAGCGAGCGCAGCGCCGGGGGCCCGGCGCGGATCGGGGGCAGGTCCCGCCGCCCGCCCGTGTGCGCGTCTGCCCGGAGCGGCTCCTGCCAGCCTCGGCAGGGCTCGGGAAAGGCGCCGTGATTCATCGCAGCCCCGCTCGCTGCCAGCCCGGCGCGGCACCCACGGGCGCTGCGAGCTGCCAGACGCGCACGGAGCGGCTGCGGCTGCCAGGGGAACGCCCGCAGCCAGAACCGCGCCGCCACCAGCAGGATTTATTGTTCTGCTTTTTAAATGTTCTTCTTTTCAGTCTGCCGTGCTGTTGTATTTGTAATTAGCCAGGCTGAAGCAGCAAGGACGCTTCACTGCTGAGGCTGCAGACAGCTTTATTCCTTATTTCAAAGAGAAACATCCCATTGACTCGTGGGACACCCGGAGCTGGAGGGGACCCAGGTCCTACTCCTGGCTCTGCAGGGGACAGCCCCAAAGAAAGTTTTCAGCGTGGGTTAAAGCCACCAAATCCAGCTGGGGGGCTGCAGGTGGACTGGGGGAGAAAAAAATAATAAAAAGGAGGAGAAAAAAAATTTCCTGAAGTGCTTTTTATTAGCGAAAATTAACATTTTTGGGATTCTCATATTCATCAGCTTGGCTGGCAGCGCCGCCGGGGCTCGCTCGCTGCCTCCCGCCTCGGCCCGGGGACCGCGCTCGGGAATCGCTCTGGCCGGGGATAAACCGGCCTAAATAATTTGCTTGTACAGCGCTGAGCCACAGTGGCCTCCGGCTCTCAGCTGAGCCTTCTGGAGGCTTCTAAAAATACGGAGTTTCTGAGCTGTTATCTTTGAAAATACTTGGGGGGAAAAGAGGGGGCGAGAAGAGGATCCTCTCGCAGCTGTTTTGGCCTCAAACTGCCAAGATTTTTTTATTTTTTTTTTAATGTGTTTTCTCGATCAGTTCTCTCCATAGCCTTTCGTAAAACAAGGGCCCACAAATTTAGGACGGGTGAGTTTTGTGCTTCTGTAGCAAACGTCATTTGAAAAGCACCAGTAACTCCCCAAATCCAAGCTACCACGAATAAAATGAAAATTAATCCTAGAGCAGTGTTTTTATGCGTGAGTTGATTACTCTTCCCAGCCTGGAATTATTTTGCAAACAAAGCTCAATTAGATAATGAACCTTTCTATTTTTTTCCTGTAAGAAAAAAATGGATGTTGTCATTTTTCAAGATATTTTGGATTTTTTCCCTGCTTAGCCAATTCTCATTAATCTCATTAGTCCCACCACAGATTTTTTTTATTGCCCTTACCAGAATGGGAGAACTTTGTTTGGAGCGATTCCTTTGTGTAACTCGTAAAGCAGAAAACAAAAACATTAAACATTACAAACCAAAACAGATGAAAATACTTTCAGCTTTGCTCATGTTCCTGCCAATTATTTCCCTCTTTAAAAGCCCCGCACAGAGCAGCTCCTTTCCAGAGCGCTCTACTCCTTTAAACGAGAGGGGAAAAAAAAAAGCTGAGGATTCTCATCCCTCCTGCAGGAGGGGCCGGAACCTGAGGAGTGGCCGGCGCTGGGTTTGAGCCTCTAAGGCAGCATCAGTCACTGAGCCTGCCCAAAAAAACCAAAACCAAAACCAAAACCAAAACCAAACAACCCCCCCCCCCCAAAAAAAACCCCAACCCCCCCAAAAAAAAACCAACCAAAGAAACAACAGCAACAAAAAAAAAAAAAAAAAAAAAAAAAACACCAAAAAAAACCCACAAAAAAAAAAAAACCAAAAAAACCAAAAAAAAACCCCAAAAAACCCCCAAAACAAACCCAACAAAACCAAACAACCAAAGAAACAAAACCCCCCAAAACCCTTCCCGCTCCCCAGTTCTCTGCTGGTTTTGGAGCAGTCAAGGCCTCGGTGAGGAGCCAGCAGAGCTTCTGTCCCCTCCCAGGAGACCCCTGTGGGACATCCACGGTGCAGGGTGCAGTAAAAAGCCCCAGCCTGGGGTGTCCCCTGCGCTCCCCGGGCAGGGCAGAGCTCAGAGCAGCCCCCGGGGGTGGGGACACCTCCTGAAGCCCTGCCAGGGCCACCCTGAGGCAGCACCATCCGGCACAAACACCCATTCCATGGGCACAGCCCGGGAGTGCCTTCAGTGACCCAGAACGGGGTGAGAGGCTTTGCCAGCCGGGCCCTGTGTGAGAACCAGCGGAGGAAACCTAACCCGGGAAACGCCGACGTTCCAAAATTAACCCGGGTCACGTCACCCCTGGGTCACTGTGGAGCTCGGGGCTTGGCACCAGGAAGGGCCCTTTCTGCTGGGCACGGGGCTCTGCTCCCTGCCAGCCTCCCCAGGCTGGGGGGCTCGAACTCACCCACCTGGGCAGGGAGGAGCTGGGGCCTGGAGCCGGGAGCTGCTCCGGGGCTGAGCCCGCGCTGAGCTCCTCACGCTGCGGCTCCTCAGCATCTCCCGGGGATGGGAGCTGCTCCTCGGTGCCCTCCCCGCAACAAACTGCCCTCCCAAAACTGCCTTCCCCAAACTGCCCTTCCCAAACTGCCCTCCCCAAACTGCCCTTCCCAAAACACACTGTCCTCCCCAAAACTGCCCTTCCCAAACTGCCCTTCCCAAACTGCCCTCCCCAAACTGCCCTCCCAAAACTGCCCTTCCCAAACTGCCCTCCCAAAACTGCCTTCCCAAAACTGCCCTCCCCACAACAAACTGCCCTTCTCAAAACTGCCCTTCCAAAACTGCCCTCCCCAAACTGCCTTCCCAAAACTGCCCTCCCCACAATAAACTGCCCTTCCCAAAACAAACTGCCCTTCCAAAACTGCCCTTCCCAAAACAAACGGCCCTTCCCACAACACACTGTCCTCCCCAAACTGCCCTTCCCAAACTGCCCTCCCCACAACAAACTGCCCTCCCAAAAGTGCCCTTCCCCAAACTGCCCTTCCCAAACTGCCTTCCCCAAACTTCTCTCCCAAAATTGCCCTCCCAAAATTGCCTTCCCCAAAACTGCCCTCCCCAAACTTCTCTCCCAAACTGCCCTTTCCCCCCATCCTCCCACAGTCCACCTGCAGCCCCCCCGCTGGATTTGGTGGCTCTAACCCACGCTGAAATCTTTATCTGGGGCTGTCCCCTGCAGAGCCAGGAGTAGGACCGGGGTCCCCTCCAGCTCCGGGTGTTCCACGAGTCAATGGGATGTTTCTCTTTGAAATAAGGAATAAAGCTGTCTGCAGCCTCAGCAGTGAAGCGTCCTTGCTGCTTCAGCCTGGCTGATTACAAATACAACAGCACGGCAGACTGAAAAGAAGAAAATTTAAGTGCAAAATATAAAAAAGGAACTTTATGGAGCTTGCCCCCTGCAGTGCCTTTAAAGAGCCTTTCACCACACGGCTAAACACACCTTTATTTATTGTTTTTTAAGAAAAGGGCATAAAAAGACTTAATCCAAACTAAATATTTAAGCAAACAGCAATTAACTAACAACGATGAATGGTAAACAGTCCTGGTCCCACGCTAGGCCGGGGCTTGAAAGCCCGTTTATCTAAGCTGAAGCTGCTCAAGGGGCAGAGCAAGTTTATGGAGTCAACTTTGTCTCGGGCACCGCGCTATTAAAGCAGCCCGCAAACACAACCTGCATCGGGTATTCCGGGGGAAAAAGGAGCAGGAGCAGCCCCTGGCACGGCAGCGAGGAGGCTGCCTGGAGCCACCAGCCCTGAGCAGGGGCAGGGGAAAGGTGAAGGGTAAAGCAGCAGCTCCTGCCGGCCC
The DNA here is from genome assembly GCA_016584745.2 of Phylloscopus trochilus trochilus. Taxonomy (NCBI): domain Eukaryota; kingdom Metazoa; phylum Chordata; class Aves; order Passeriformes; family Phylloscopidae; genus Phylloscopus; species Phylloscopus trochilus. Next base: position 6,945,297 of record WQNJ02000024.1, on the reverse strand, counting down.
CGCGGCGCTGGGTCAGAGCGGGAGGAAGGGAGGGAACCCTTCGGTCCCACCCCGCGTCCCCACTGCGCTCGGGGCCGTCGTTCCCACTGAGGCAGCTCTGCCCAGGCTCCCTCTTGCCCAGTGGATAAAACTTTATCCACGGGCATCCTTTTCTTTAAATGGAACAGAATTATTATTATTATTATTATTATTATTATTATTATGTAACACAATTATGGTGTTATTATCATTACCATTATTAGCATTTTGATAATCAGTATTATCACCCATCATTATCATTATTGTTGCTATTGTTTCTAGTATTCCTATTTATTATTATTATTATTATTATTATTATTATTATTATTTCTATTTATCATTATTCCTATTTATCATTATTCCTAATGATATTATCACAATGAGCAGCAGCAGCAGCGTTACCATGATTTTAAATCACCCTCATCACTCTGGGGGGGGGTGGGGAGGGGCCGTGCTGGGCCCCAGCGAGGGGCAGGGGGACGAGGGGGGGACCGGGAGGGGGGTGGGCAGGGGGTGGGCAGGGGATGCAGCGCGGTGTGAGCGGGGATGTGCGCGGGGATGCAGCGGGATGTGCGCAGGATGTGCGCAGGATGCGCGCAGGATGTGCGCGGGGATGCAGCGCGGTGTGAGCGGGGATGCAGCGCGGTGTGAGCGGGCAGGCAGCGGGAGGTGCGCGGGGGTGCTGCGGGGGGACGAGCGCGGAGATCCAGCGCGACGTGCGCGCGATGTGCGCGGGGATGCAGCGGGACGTGCGCGCCATCTGCGCGGGGATGCAGCGCGACGCGCGCGGGACGAGCCCGGAGATCCAGCGCGACGTGCGCGGGATGTGCGCGGGGATTGAGCGCGACGTGCGCGGGATGTGCGCGGGCTGCGCCCGGGCCGTGCCCGGCCCCGCTCCCCCCGCTCCCCGGTACTCGCCTGGCGCAGCATCCCCGGCCCGGGCCCGCTCCCGGGGGGCCGCAGCGAGCCGGGGCGGAGCGGGGCCGGCCGAGCCCCCCCGGCCCCTCGGGATCCCTCGCAGCGGCGGCGGCCGCGGGGCCGAGGTCACCCCGCAGCGACTGCAATTCCCAGGAGGCGGCGAGATCCCGGGAGAAGGCTCGGGGGGAGCGGAGGAGGAGTGAGGGGTGCGCTGCAGACCCCTCCGAGCCGCCTTTCCCCGGCCTTTTCCTCTTCCTCGCCGTCGGAGCCGGGATGCGCCATCCCCGGGGATGACAGCGCGCTCTTTGAGGAGCCGGCGCGAACAGACGCGGTTCTATTTCGGGATTTGCCTCGGCTATGGAGAGGGAAAAAAAAAAAAAAAAAAAGCAGCAGCCAGAGGAGAAATCAATGTCTGAGCGGCTCCAAGCGCTGCGCGCTCCTTGCAGGGCTGCAGCCCCTGCGTGCGCCGCTGCCCCTCTCCGGGACCACCTTCCAGGACCCCCCCAGCCATGAGCGGGTTCTCCTCCCTCCCCCTCGGGAAGCGCCGGGATAATCGTTCCCTGTTCAGCGGCCGGGAGCTTGGCACGGCGCGCGTTCCCTGATTTGCTGACAGGCACGCAGGAAGATCGCGTCCTCCCAATGATGCCAGCCCGGGCACCGCATCATTTCCCTGCGTGATCCCTGCGCGGCTCCGGCTCCCCGGGCACGGCTCCATCCCTGCGGAGCGCGCAGCTCGGAGCAGCCGCCGGGACCCGGCACAAACCCCGCGGCTCCGCTCTCCCAGCGCCCGGGCGGGCAGGACGCGCAGGTATAAAACCCGCGGGGGATGCTCAGCTGCTCGGGGGGTGCCGCACAAACCCCCCCGCACAGCTCCAGCCCGCCCAGAGGCCGCCCCAGCCCCGCGCAGCGCGGCCAGGGCTCCGCAGCGCAGTGGAAATTCCCCAGCGGTGCCAGCGCCGGGGCCGCGGCAGAACCGCCCCGGGCCGGCCGGAGCTGCGGCGCTGCCGCCGGGAGCGGGATCCTGCGGGGCGGGGAGCGGCGGGGAGCGGCGGGGAGCGGGGGTCTGCGGGCAGCGGGGGTCTGCGGGCAGCGGGGGGCTGGGGGCAGCGGGGGTCTGGGGGCAGCGGGGGTCTGCGGGCAGCGGGGGTCTGGGGGCAGCGGGGGTCTGGGGGCAGCGGGGGGCTGGGGGCAGCGGGGGGCTGGGGGCAGCGGGGGGCTGCGGGCAGCGGGGCAGAGGCTGTTCCGGCCCCTGGGCTCCTGCCCTGCCCTGCCCTGCCCGCCCGGCCTCCTGATCCGCGCCGAGATAAATTTAGAAAGAAATCTTTGTGTGGGTCAGAGGAAAAACGCGGCGGCGCGGGGGGAGGCGGCGGCGGCGGCGCGCCCGGCGCGCTCCCGGCGCGCTCTGCGCGCTCCCCGGAGCCGGGGGCGGCCGCGGGGCTCATGGGGGGGACCAGGGATGCCTCGGTTTAAAATAAAGCTTTTTAAAGCCGTTTGGTGGGAAGGGGAGGGAGGAGGCGCGGCCCCCGCCGCGGACATTTCAGCCGGAGCCCCCAAAGAGCAGCTCCGCTCTCCCCGGGAGTTGTTTCCGAGCGCGGGCAGGGAAAGCGGCCGCGCTCAATTCCCCTCGCAGGCCCCTGCCCGCACTGCCCGCTCCTCCCCGGTGGCTTTTGTTAATCTCCTGAATTGTTTTAGAACAACAACAACAAAATAATGGCATCAGCGGTGCAACCCCCCCAGAAATCTCCAACCAGCCCCGCTCCCCTCTCCCAAATCTGAGCGTTCCAGGCTCTTTTATCACTCGCTGGTGGGTTGCGTTGTACCAGCGCGAGGGGAGGAAAAGCGTTCTCTGAATGTATTTCCTTTAATAAGCTATTAAGACCTTGTACTGCTAATTAAACTATTAATTAGACGCCTTATCGTTCCTAAACACGTTAGCGTGTTGCCAGCCTCTGGGGCAGCCGGGAGATAAGGAAAGAAGGAAGATGCAGACATGAAGATTAAAAAAAAAATATATGAAGGAAAAAAAAATCAAAAGAAGGAGAAACAGCAAATAAATATCTGAGAGTCAGAAGGGTGGTGTATTGCTTAATTTGTGGGAATAATAATTATAAAAAAAAAGGTAACTTGAGAGCAAATTCCCTGCATAGGAGCCCTTGGTGCATCCGTGACAAACGGACAGAGAGGGACGGGACTTTGCCGACCTTTGCGCTCCTGCAGTCAGAGCGGGGCAGCCAGAGGCGGAACCCGTCCTCCCCCAACTCCAGGAGCTGCCATCAGAGAACGAACAGAAAAACTCTTCAGAGGCGCCGGGGCTTTCCTTCCCCAGGAGAAAAACACGAAGGGTTTTCAGCAGGGAGATGGGAGCTCCGAGGGGTCTCTGCCCGTGGCTCGACACCGCCCCCGAGCAGCGCCCCGGGCTCACCCATCCTCTCTTCCCGCAGCTGAGAAGGAGAATTGCAGCCTCTCGGGGCTTTGGGGGAGGCTGGGAAGGGATTTCCTCCGGCCCTGCGGCCCCTCCGGGAGCTGGGGGGGCTCTGGGGACTCCAGCGGGGCTCGGGGGCTCCAGAGGGGCTCTGGGGGTTCGAGCAGGGTTCTGGGGGCTCCAGAGGGGCTCGGGGGGCTCCAGAGGGGCTCGGGGGGCTCGGGGCCAGCTCTGCACCGAGCTCCTGTTCCCGCAGCCTGGGAGCCCCGGGGCCTCGGTCCTGCTCCCCCCGGTCTCTGCCCAGGCCGGAGTTTGCAGTTCATTAAAAGGTTTTTAGCCCCCAACTCCTCAGCGTTTGCCTTCGACAGCCGAGCCCGGGGGATGGAGCCCAATCTCACCCGCGTCCCTCCCTGCGAATCAAAAGAGCAGCGAAATAAATGGCTCTGAAGGCCGGGATTAAAGGCTCCAAACACACGGGAGGTGCCTGGAATGCCGAGAGCTGTAAATGTAATTTATTTTGGGGGGGTGTGGGGGTGTGAAAAAGCCCGTCACAGATGCTGTTCTTCTACCTGGACAGCAAAGGCAGAATCTTGGGAGTTTTAAGGCTGGAAAAGACCTCTCAGGTCAAGCCCAGCCACTAATCCAGCGCTGCCAGGTGCGCCAGCACGGCTGGAAAAGGGGGGAAAAACCAAAATGAGCTCGATCATGGCCCTTTTCCAGCTCTGGGAAACGCCTTTGTGGCCGTCTGATGCGGCCGGGGTTTGGGCTGGCCCGGAGGGGCCGAGCCCGGGACTCTGCGGGTTCCCGGCTGCGATTTCAGGGGTGTCCCGGCCCCACTGATGCTTCTCCGCCTGCCAGCCCCCGAGGTGGGACTCAGCGCGTCCCCAGAGCCCCCTGAACCCCCCGGGCCGGAGCCAAACCCCGCGTGGGGCCGGGGCAGCGCCAGTGGGAGAAACCCCTCGGGGCTCTGCAGGGTCCGGCCCGGAGCGAGCAGACGGGAAAGGAGCTGAGGAGAACCCGGCTCAGGAAGGGCCCCGTGGCTGCTCCCGATACCGGGACACGGCTCCGAGCCCCGCTGCTGGCCCTGCTCTCCCCTAAGCCAGGGTCCCGCTGAGCCCGGGGCTGGGGCAGGAGCCGCTTTTTGGGAGCAGCTGCAGCCAGGGCCGCATTCCCCGGGCTCCGGCTGCCCTCTAGAGCCCGGCTCTGCAGGAGCAGGCGGAGCGCAGCCGGCAGATCGCAGCAGCGCTCCGGGCCCGGCAGGGCCGGGGCTCCCAGCCCGGGGATCGGGGAACGAGCGGCGGCGAGCAGGGCAAGGAGCCGCTTTGCCCCTCCCGGGATGGATCCTGGAGCGCCGGGCTCTCAGTGCGAGGAGAGGAGAAACGCCCAGCCCGGGGACACGGCTCAGAAAAATCAACCCAAACTCCTCTGCTTTCATAAATTCGGCTCCATCAAAGCACAGAGCAAGCCGCCTTCAGCTCACAGTACAATTCTGAGGCAGTTCAGGTGGGAAGGTGTTCCTTCACGTCTGGGAAAAACCTTTGATTTCAGCTGGCAGAAGGATTGGGGGCTGCCTGGGTGGGAGGCAGGCTGGGAAATGGACACAGGCACGGCATTGGGTGTGGTATTTCTATTTCTATTTCTATTTCTATTTCTTTCTATTTTTAGTGGGTTTTTTTTTTTGTTTGTTTGTTTGTTTTTTTTTTTTTTTTTTTTGGTCTTTGTCTTTCTAGTTAGCACCTTACATCCCTCCCCGTTCTTCCCCAGAGGATGTTTTCCTGCCAGTTGTTTTCCTCCGGAGGGTCCCTTTCAGAGGAGTCTGCCCAGCAGCTGAGGGTTGTGTGTGAGCTCATGAACCAGGCAGGAGCTCTTGCCTCAACCTTGACCCGCGCTGATGGGAAATCGGGCTGCTGCTGGGAGCTGAAATGGACTCAGACCCCCCCAAATGGCCCCAAAAAAGCGGCTGTGAGGCTGCAGGGGATGGTCAGGGGAGGGGGCAAGGAAGGAGTGCGAGGGGGCTGATAAGGGAGGAATAAGAATAAAAAACCTTTTCGGTTTGGGGCCAGGGCTGTTTACACACGGGCAGAAAACTTCCTGAGCTGGAAGTGCAGCCTTTCCCCGGCCTTTCCCGTCCTTTCCCGGCTTTTCCCGGCTTTTCCCGGATTTCCCCGGCCTTTCCCGTCCTTTCCCGTCCTTTCCCGGCCTTTCCCGGCTTTTCCCGGCTTTTCCCGTCCTTTCCCGTCCTTTCCCGTCCTTTCCCGTCCTTTCCCGGCTTTTCCCGGCCTTTCCCGGCCTTTCCCGGCTTTTCCCGTCCTTTCCCGGCCTTTCCCGGCCTTTCCCGGCTTTTCCCGTCCTTTCCCGGCCTTTCCCGGCCTTTCCCGGCTTTTCCCGGCCTTTCCCGTCCTTTCCCGGCTTTTCCCGGTCTTTCCCGGCTTTTCCCGTCCTTTCCCGGCCTTTCCCGGCCTTTCCCGGCTTTTCCCGTCCTTTCCCGGCCTTTCCCGGCTTTTCCCGTCCTTTCCCGTCCTTTCCCGGCCTTTCCCGTCCTTTCCCGGCTTCTCCCGGCTTTTCCCGGCCTTTCCCGGCTTTTTCCCCCCGCGGATAACCCGGGAGAGCTTTCCCGGGAAAGCGATCGGGGTTTTCCTGCCCCGGCAGCCCCGAACCCCCCGGAGCAGGAGCCGCTGGCCCCGGAGGAGCTCCTGGTGCCCGGGATCGGCTCCGGCAGCTCCGGCAGGAGAGGGAGATCCCGGAGCTGCTCCACGTTCCGAGTTCCTCAGCGCAGCCCCACAGGAGCGGGCACCAAAGGCTTCCCCGCGCCCCCCGGAGCAGCGCTGGGGCAGGAGATGTCGCAGGAAATGTCGCAGGAGATGTCGCAGGAGATGTCGCAGGGGATGTGCCCAGAGCCAGGGAGCCCTGACGGGATGGCTGAGGCTGGAAAATCCCTCTGGGATCAGCGAGCCCGAGCTGTGCCCGGTCCCCACCCTGAGCACGCAGGGCCACCCCCAGGGCTGGGCGCTCCAAAGCTCCCCGGGCACTTCCAAGGCCTGGCCGCCCTTTCCAGGAGGGAATTCCTGCTGCTGCCCAGCCTGCCCCTCCCAGCCCGGCACAGCACCCCGGAGCCTCATTTATCCTTCCCAGGAATTCACTGAGTGTACTAAACATCAAAAAAACCCACACAAACCAACGAGGTGCAACAGTCTGCTGCACAGGTTTTTTCCTCTAAAAAAAAAAAAAAACAACTTCGGGACACGGTCCTGGTGGGACTCAAAGAGAGAGAATTCGGCATTTCAGCCTTCACTTCCGTGTGGAAAGCTTTACAGAGCTTCAGCAAATCCTGCTGGAGTAGAAACAGTGGAGGAGCCCTGAAGCACAGGAAGGGGTTAAATACCTGATGGTCTCAGAAGAGGAAGAAATCCCGCACTGAAACATAAAGATGAGATTAGAAACAACTCCGTTAACCAAAACTATCTGAAACCTGAGAGGCTTTTGTCGCTGCCATCCCGATGTCACCGCTCCGGCAGGGCAGGTCGCTGCCAGAGCTCTGCGCGCAGTCCGGCTCTGCCTCTGCTGCGGGGGCCGGGGGCATTGTCCTGATCTTCCTCCGACAGCAAAAGCGGAGAGCAGCTGCAGGGAAGTGTCCTGGGCGGCCAGAGGGAGGAGGAGGAGGCAGGGAAGCCGCTTTTTGGCAGCTCCGGCCCTCGGTGCAGCTCCTCACAGGGGCGGTGACACCAGCGCAGGTTTTGCCCGCAGCTCCCTGCGCTGCCCGGGGGCTCCCTGATCACATCTCGGTGTCGGCGGGGCTGCGCTGCCGGCCCGAGTGGCCGTTCTTGGAGCCCGTCCCGTTCTCCTGCGTGCCCCCGTTGAGGTTGGGCGGGTTTGGCTTCTCCTGCGGCTCGGCGGGCTCCGTCATCAGCAGGCTGCTGCCCCCCGCGCCGCGCTCCGGGCTGTAGGGATCCTCAGCCTGCGGGGACACAAGGGCACGGTCAGGGCTGCAGGCAGGATGGACAGACAGACAGACAGACAGACAGGCAGCCGCAGCTGGGGGCCCTGCTCTGGCCGGTGGGAGGGGGAGCAGAGGGAGCCTGGAGCAGCCGGGAGCTGCGGGTTTCCCTCCAGCGCCTGCCAGAGGAGCTGCCGGGGTTTGCTGTTCCCTCCTCTGGCCAGGATTTGGAGCTGACAGAAGCTCTGCTGGGCACTTTGGGCAAGGAGGAGCCACCACGGCGTGGAAATGATAGGAATTGTCTCTTTCTGTCCCCTTCCCCTCCCTCTGAGGCGCTGCCAGCTGCGGCAGGAGCGCAGAACCTCACCTGAGCAGGGCTGGGGGCTGCTGCTGCTGCTGCTGCTGCTGCTGGGGGGGACCAGGGGCTTTGGAGCACCCAGGGCCTCCCAGAGCTGCCTCCAGCCCCTCCCAAGGGTTCCCCCGGGGCTGTGCAGCCCTGGAACGGACAGTGCCGAGCCCAGGTGACAATTCCCAGCTGGGATTCCCTCAGCAGCACCCAGCACTGCTGGCTGGAGCTCCCTCAGTGCCATTCCAGGGGTGGGCTGGACACGCCTCCCCTGGGACTGGCAGTGGCACTGCCGTGGCACACACACACCGCCCCTCTGGGCCAGCAGGGACCCCGGGCAGTGCCTCTGGCACCGGCATTTCCCGGCCCTGTGCTCTGGGGACATCCTGTCTGGCCCTGCTGGCCTCCCAGACACAGCCACGGGGAAAGCACGGCCTGGCAGGGGCACATCCCCAAAAATCACTGCTGGGGAGGAGCCCCCAGCCTGCCCGGAAAGGGGAGAAGGGAAAGAGGAAATCCCTGCCTCTTTCTTTCCTGACAGGTTTGATTGCCACGGCCGGCGGGGGGAAATCGCCTTTATTACAGCAGGGCACAGACACGGGGCTGACACAGGGGTGGAGACAAAGGGAGGGAGTCACTTCAAGGACAGAGCCCTGAGGTCTCAGCCCCTCGGGGCGGGGGGGTCCCGCTGGGTGAGCTCTTACTGCCGAGCAAAAACGAGAGTTAGCCCTGGGAGCTGCTGTGGGCGAGGGGCTGCAGGAGAGCAGAGAGGCTCCCCCTGCCCTGTGCCGTGCCCCGGCCCTGCCCGGGCTGTCCCAGCACCCGGGGGCACACACGGGGGTGGGCACAGAGCCACGGGGGAGGGGGTGTGGGGACCCCCCTGCCCTGCCCGGGCTGTCCCAGCACCCGGGGGCACACACGGGGGGAGCACAGAGCCACAGGGGGGGTGTGGGGACCCCCCTGTCCTGCCCGGGCTGTCCCAGCACCCGGGGGCACACACGGGGGTGGGCACAGAGCCGCGGGGGTGGGGGGGGTGGGGACCCCCCTGTCCTCCCCCCCCCGCCCCCGCTGCCTGTCTACCTGCGGCTCTGCCCCCTGTAGGCACTGACCAGCCTCTGCCCCGCGGGGCTCCAGCTGCGCCGCCGCATCAGGAAGTAGCCGGCCAGCCCCAGGAAGGCCAGCAGCAGCCCCGAGGTCACCAGGGCGATCAGCGTCTTCGGGGAAGAGCCCCGGGGGGTCCTGGCGCTCTCCTTTTTAAGGGATTCTACTCCAAACTGCAGGGAAAAAAATAAAACAAACAAACAAACAAACCAAAACAAAACAAAACAAAACCACAAAAAAACCAACAAAACAAAACAAACAAACAAACAAAAAACACAAAACCCCCCCCCACACACACAAAAAAAAAAAAAAAAAACCACCAAAAAACAACAACAAAAAAACCCCCAACAAAACCAAAAGGAACAGCGAAGGGAGCAGTGGGACAAACAGGAAGCGTTTGCATCTGCTGCACAGGCTTCAAACAATGCTGCTCCTCACCTCCTTGGGCAGCTGCACGGAAACAGAGCCGGGCTCTGCTGCCCCAGCCCTGCCCCAGCCCTGCGAGCCCTCAGGCCCTCACCGGCCCGGCCGGGAGGCTCCGGTGGCACAGGGAATTCTGTCCCCTGGAGCACAGCCCGGGGCTCGGAGCAGCCTCTGGGCGCTGCAGCTCTGCCCTTTCCAGTGCCCCCCCTGCCCTGGCAGGGACACCTCCCAGTGCCACCCCTGCCGTGGCAGGGACACCTCCCAGTGCCCCCCCTGCCCTGGCAGGGACACCTCCCAGTGCCACCCCTGTTGTGGCAGGGACACCTCCCAGTGCCACCTCTGCCCTGGGCTGAGACACCACCCAGTGCCACCCCTGCCCTGGCAGGGACACCTCCCAGTGCCCCAGGCTGCTCCCAGCCCTGCCCAGCCTGGCCTGGGCACTGCCAGGGCTCTCTGCCCTCCTCAGGCACCTCTGACCCGGGGGCAGGGCCGGGTCTCAGCCTCTCCCCAGCCTCAGCTGAGCACCTGGAACTGCCACCCCTGCCGGCCCCCTGGCCAGCTGGGTGTGCTGAGGGGATTTACCTTGTCCCAGTGAGACTTCTGGAGCGTGCTGAGGAGTTTGTCAGGATCTGCAGGGTGGGAAAGGGGAGAGCACCTCACACACCTGGCACACAGGAGACACCTGGCACACAGGATACATCACACACCTGGCACACAGGACACACCTCACACACACCTGGCACACAGGACACATCACACACACCTGGCACACAGGAGACATCAGAGACAGCTCAGCATCCACCTGAGACACCTCACACACCTCACACACAGGACACCCCTCACATACCTGGCACACAGGAGGCATCACACACACCTGGCACACAGGACACACCTGGCACACACCTGGCACACAGGACACACCTCACACACACACCTCATCCAGCCATCCCGCCCTGCCCCCGGGGCACAGCCCAGCCCTGGCTGGGCCCAGAGCAGCCCAGGTGGCTCCTGGAGGCCCTTCCCCGGCCCCAGGGCTGCAGCAGGACCCCAGAAGGGAGAGCAGGATTGCAGGGGGGTTCCTCCTGCCAGGGTCTGTCCCACAGCCCTGCCCCACAGGGAATCCCAGAGCCAAGGAGCAAGCCCCACTGACCTTTCTCTCCTTGCAGGGTGAGGAGCAGGCAGTGCCTGTCCAGGCTGGACGGGGTCAGTTTGATCTCGCAGGGGGAGCTGTGGGTTCCATTTTCACAGATTGCTCGCCATAAATCCCGTCCCTGCCTCTCCAAAAAGTGCTCCTGCAGAATTCCCAGGAGGAGCAGCCGTTAAACCAAGCCAGGGGAGCGACTCTGTGCCCCAGGCACGCTGCTGGAGCTGCTGTGCTTTCCCATCCGAGTTCTGGTGCCTCCTCTGTGCCCTGGGCTGGGGTCAGACCCTCCCCTCCCACTGCAGCCCTGCCCGAGCCCCGGCACCCTGGAGGGGCTCGTTTCTCATCTCCTGACTTGGTGAGAAGAAGAGAAATGGAGATTCAATGAGCAGCTCTGGAAAATGGCATTTGAACAAGGCTAAACTCGGGCTCTGCAGCTCATGGCCAGCCTCCCCGGGCTTGGGGCTGGAGCAGCTGAGGAGCCCCATTGTTCCAGAGTCGCGGGCAGGGGCTGCGAGAGGAGGGAAATAACAAAGGAGCGTTGAGCCTTCCTGTTTAGGAAATGCCCTCGGTGTTTTTGCGAGGTCGCTGATCAAAGGCGAGGCAGAAACTCACGAATTTCTCACATTTGGGAGCTGAGCTGAGGCCGGGGTGGAAGAGGAAGAGGAGGAGTGAGGAGCTGCAGCCTTTGCGGGCCAGTTTCTGCTTCCGACGGGATGGGCTCGGGGAAAGGAGCCCCAGGCAGGCCCGCAGACAAAGCCCAGCCTTGCTAAACCCCGCTCAGCCTCCCCGGGGACAGCGGCTATGCCCGCCCCAGGGACAGCGGGAGCTCCCCCGAGCCCTGCCCCGGGCTCACCCCAGCGCTCTGGGGCCGTGCAAGAGCAGAACCCCGCTGTCCTGCCCAGGGCTCGGTGCCTCCTCCCCGGGGCTGCCCCCGCGCCCCGCTCGGCTCCCTCCATCCCCCAAAATCGCAGCAGCTCCTCCGCGGGAGGACAACAAACAAATCCATCAAATCCATCAAATCCCTCATCCTCGGCTGTTTCTCTGGAGCTCGGCTCGGGGGGGAGGAAGGCCGAGGTGGAACAAGAGGCCCGAGAGTGTATTTTCCTTTCTGCGCTGTGGAAAGAACTCATCGGCAGTGTCAGAGTTTCCCTTCGCAATTAGCGGCGCCGGGTGCCAGCTGATTGCTCATTTGCCTCGGGAAAGGCCAGCGGGAGAGGGGGGACACGCGGTCCCTCCCGGCTGCTGCCCCCCGGGGCTGCTCTTCTCTTCTCTTCTCTTCTCTTCTCTTCTCTTCTCTTCTCTTCTCTTCTCTTCTCTTCTCTTCTCTTCTCTTCTCTTCTCTTCTTCTCTTCTCTTCTCTTCTCTTCTCTTCTCTTCTCTCCTCTCCTCTCCTCTCCTCTCCTCTCCTCTCCTCTCCTCTCCTCTCCTCTCCTCTCCTCTCCTCTCCTCTCCTCTCCTCTCCTCTCCTCTCCTCTCCTCTCCTCTCCTCTCCTCTCCTCTCCTCTCCTCTCCTCTCCTCTCCTCTCCTCTCCTCTCCTCTCCTCTCCTCTCCTCTCCTCTCCTCTCCTCTCCTCTCCTCTCCTCTCCTCTCCTCTCCTCTCCTCTTCCTCTCCTCTCCTCTCCTCTCCTCTCCTCTCCTCTCCTCTCCTCTCCTCTCCTCTCCTCTCCTCTCCTCTCCTCTCCTCTCCTCTCATCCGCCCTTATCTGCGTCCCGGCTCCAGCCCGAGGCGCTGCTCCCACCCGGGGATGCCCGGGGGAGGGCTCTGCTGCGGGCTGGGGGTGTCTGGGGGTGTTTGGGGTGTCTGGGCTGTTCCGGGCCGGGGGAGGCTGCGGGCTGTGTGAGCTCCGGCTCTCTCCGTGCCCTGGCGGTGCTGGATCCGCGGTGCCCGGGGGGAGCAGAGCCCGCAGGATGCCCCAGAGCCCGGCCCCGGTGCCCGGGGGGAGCAGAGCCCGCAGGATGCCCCAGAGCCCGGCCCCGGTGCCCGGGGGGAGCAGAGCCCGCAGGATGCCCCAGAGCCCGGCCCCGGTGCCCGGGGGGAGCAGAGCCCGCAGGGTGCCCCAGAGCCCGGGCCCGGGGGTTCTGCTCCGCGCAGCCCGGCCCCCGCGCAGCCCCTGCCCGCAGGACGAGCCCAGCGCCGCTCAAGGGTTTCCTCCTCCCCCCCACCCCCGCTCGTTTTTGGTGTCTCGTTTTCGGTGCACAAGGCCAAGGACGGCCGCGGAGAGCCTGGGATTCCCTCGGGGGCTGTTGGGGCCGCGGAGCAGCTCCTCGCAGCGCCCCGTTCTCTTTCCTAGGGCACTTGGCAGCACAAGAAAGGGCACCTCTGTTCCCAACAGGGAGGAGGAAGAAGAAGAACAAAGGGAACTTCCTGCTGGAGGCGGCGGGAGATGCTTTAGAAGCCGCAGTGACCCCAGAGCTGAGAGGAAGGAGGAGGATTCCTGCGGGGGGGAGGCTGCGCTTCCCCCGGACCTGCCCAGACCCCTCCGGGACCCTCCTGGCACCGCCCGCGCTGCCTCAGCCCAGCTCCCTGCCCCGGGGTCACTGATGGTGGGGAGCCCCCCACCCCAGAGTGCCCCCCGGGTGCCCCCCGCAGCCCCTGCTGCCCCCTCGGGGCACTCACGCAGGTGTCGGACTCGTTCAGCCTCAGGCAGACGGCGCCGGTGTCGCTCTCGTCGCTGGCGCGGTGGCACCGGACGGGCGGGAGGGGACCCTGCAAGGGAGGCCAGGCGGCGGTGGGGGCCGGGGGGACAGCCCAGCCTGGCCGGCCGGCCCCCTCCTCACTCACCTGGGGGCTGTCCCTGCCCGGGGGGCTGTCCCCGCCCGGGGGGCTGTCCCTGCCCGGGGGGCTGTCCCTGCCCGTGGTGGCGGCCGGCACCGCAGGAGGCTCCGGGGTGGCCGCAGGGTCGCTCCTGGCCACCGTGGGGCCCGAGGTGGCCCGGGGCTGGGGGCTCTGGGTTGTGGGGACCCCCGGGCTCCCCCGCGGCCCCAGGGAGGAGCCCGGCAGCGCTGTGGGGGCCGGGCTGGGCTGGGGGGTCGTGCTCAGCTGCCCCGGGAGCTCTGGTGGCGTGGGGCCGGTGGCCACGGAGCCGTCGGTGGCTTCAGCTGGGGGGAAACACAGAGAAGGTCACGGGTGGGGAGTGACAGCCCGCGGTGCCTGAGCACGGTGTGCGTTTGTCACGGCAGCAGGAGCCCCTGGCTCTCCAAGGGACCCCCTCAGCCCCGGTTCTGCTGCCTGCCTGTCACACACAGCCCCTGGCCCGGGCTCACCCCGGGGCCACCGCCCGCCCCCGGCACCGCCCCCAACCCCTCCTGGGCCCCGAGGCTTCCAGGGGAGGCTCTGATCCCAAACAGCACCAGGGAGAGGCTCCCTGCCTGCCCCCATCCCTTCAGAGCCCTCCAGGGCCCGAGCTGGGCCTCCCAGCGTGGAATCCCAGCCTGGTTTGGGTTGGAGGGAGCTCAGAGCCCCCCCAGTGCCACCCCTGCCCTGGCAGGGACACCTCCCACTGCCCAGCCTGGCCTGGGGCACTGCCAGGGCTCCAGGGGCAGCCACAGCTGCTCTGGGCACCCTGTGCCAGCCCTGCCCACCCTTCCCAGGGAACAATTCCTGCCCCAAACCCAACTGAAATCTGCTCTCCTCCAGCTGGAGCCGACCCCCCCTGCCCTCTCCTCCCGAGGGGTCTCTCCTACCACGTGTGCTGAGACAAACATCGCTGAGCTGCTTGTTTTGGCCAGGACGGGGCTGAGCTGCCTGGCTTGGGTGTCCCCAGGTGGGATTTTTTGGATGCAGTGAAATCCTTTGACCACACCCAGCCTCTTCTTGTGAGAGCATGCCCCACACCTCAACGGGGCAAAACCAATCTGACAAATGTGCTTATGACCACAGCAGCTGGCAGGGGTCGGGGGGAGCAGGGGGAGCGGTTACCAGAGGCTGCTTTGGCACTGCTGCTGTGTCCCGTGGCTGTGCTGGCACTGCTGGCACTGCTGGCACTGCTGGCACTGCTGGCACTGCTGGCACTGCTGGCTGTCCCACTGCCGCTGTCCCCGGCCGTGCCCGCCGGGGTGGGGGTCTCTGCCGTGCTCCCAGCGGCGCAACCTGAGGGGAGAGGGAGCTCTGAGGGGCTGCTGAGCCCCCAGCCCAGCCCCCAGCCCCTGGGGGAAAGCAGGAGAGGTGCAGCTGCTCTCCCAAATTCGCTTTTTGCTGCCCCAGGGAGCCTTGGGGCACCTCTGGGAGAGGCTCAGGGGTGAAGCTTCCCCTGGGGTGAGCCCCAGGCTGCGGGACAGCCCCTGCGGGGGCTCCTTCCCACCCTCACCCCAGCCCGTCCTCAGCTCCCTGCTCTGCACAAAGCTCTGCACAAAGCTGGGCTCCAGAGCAGTTCGGGTTTGTAAGCCTGGGAGGAAAGAATCGAGCCTTGGAAGGGATCCCTCGTGTGCCTCAGGACAGATCAGTTGGATTTACAGTTGCAGGCACGGTCTCAAAGTAAATAGAAACATTCCCACTGGCTCGGGATCAGCCCTGACTCATGAGCGAAAACATCTTTGGAGGTAAAGCAGAGTGTTTGGAGAGTGGTTTGCTGCTCTAATGTAAAGTTTATATATTGCTTCCTGCTGCCTTCCAGAGATGACACTTCCAGCTTTTCCTTCTGGAACGAGCCCTGTGAGCCCTGTGAGCATTTCTCCCCATCCCTTCACCTTCCCTCTCCCTGAGATCCATTCCCACTTTAACAAACAGCTTCAGTCCCTACCCAGGGCTCTCCTGGCGTTTAAGATTCTTATCCAGGCACCGAAGAGAAAGTCATACAGAATGTGTTGTTTCATTTGCAGCTCTGCCCAGGGGAGCCCCAGCTCCAAGAAAAGTTACTTCATCCTCCCCACCACCCTGAGAGCTGGAGCAGCTCTGGCAGGTCCTGAGCAGCTCTGGCAGGTCCTGAGCAGCCGGCGCCAGCCCCGGGCAGGATCTGCTGCCAGGGAGCAGCAGAGGGCAGGGAGCTGGGGACAGGGCACGGGGCTGGGCTGGCAGGGCTGCTCTGTGCCACCAGCTCAGGGCTCGGCTG
The DNA here is from genome assembly GCA_016584745.2 of Phylloscopus trochilus trochilus. Lineage (NCBI taxonomy): Eukaryota > Metazoa > Chordata > Aves > Passeriformes > Phylloscopidae > Phylloscopus > Phylloscopus trochilus. The sequence continues at coordinate 6,929,942 of WQNJ02000024.1, read as the reverse complement.
GCTCAGCCCCACGGAGCCCGCGGGGTTTGCCAGAGCAAAGCCCAGCTCAGCGGGGCTGGGTGGCAGCGGCAGAGCTGCTCTGCTGCTGCAGCTGTGGGAGGGGAAATGTGGAGCCCAGGCTGCTCCTGTGGGGCTGCCCATCCTGATCCATCCCATCCTGATCCATCCCATCCTGATCCATCCCATCCTGGTCCATGCCATCCTGGTCCATGCCATCCCATCCCATCCTGGTCCATGCCATCCCATCCCATCTGATCCTATCTCATCCCCAGCTGCTGGGGGCCCTGCTGAGGGCTCGGTGCAGGTGTCTGGAGCTGGAATTCAGGTTCTGGCCCAGCTTTTATTTCAGGGGGAGAAGTTCCTCCCTCTCCAGGACAGTCCGGTTCCAGCTGGTTAAATCACCGAGTTCTCCCGGTGACTTTTAGCAAATCAAAAGCAGGAGGCAGGGCTGCGAGCCCAGAGCAAGGAGCAGCACGGAGCCAGAGCTGGGCTGTACACAGAGCCCGTGTGAGCCGGGCTGTACACACAGCTCTGAGCCGGGCTGTACACAGAGCCCGTGTGAGCCGGGCTGTACACACAGCTCTGTGTGAGCCGGGCTGTACACACAGCTCTGAGCCGGGCTGTACACACAGCTCTGAGCCGGGCTGTACACACAGCTCAGTGTGAGCCGGGCTGTACACACAGCTCTGTCTGAGCCGGGCTGTACACACAGCTCAGTGTGAGCCGGGCTGTACACACAGCTCAGTGTGAGCCGGGCTGTACACACAGCTCTGTCTGAGCCGGGCTGTACACACAGCTCAGTGTGAGCCGGGCTGTACACACAGCTCTGAGCCGGGCTGTACACACAGCTCCGTGTGAGCCGGGCTGTACACACAGCTCAGTGTGAGCCGGGCTGTACACACAGCTCTGAGCCGGGCTGTACACACAGCTCTGAGCCGGGCTGTACACACAGCTCCGTGTGAGCCGGGCTGTACACACAGCTCAGTGTGAGCCGGGCTGTACACACAGCTCAGTGTGAGCCGGGCTGTACACACAGCTCTGAGCCGGGCTGTACACACAGCTCCGTGTGAGCCGGGCTGTACACACAGCTCTGAGCCGGGGGGTGCAGACCCAGGGGATGCAGGAGAGGAGCCCTGGGATGCAAGAGACGAGCCCTGGGATGCAGAAGAGGGGCTCTGGAGCCCTGGGATGCAGGAGAGGGACTCTGGAGCCCTGGGATGCAGGAGAGGGGCTCTGGAGCCCGGGGATGCAGGAAAGGGGCTCTGGAGCCCTGGGATGCAGGAGACGAGCCCTGGAGCCCGGGGATGCAGGAGAGGAGCCCTGGGATGCAGGAGAGGGGCTCTGGAGCCCTGGGATGCAGGAGAGGAGCCCTGGAGCCCGGGGATGCAGGAGACGAGCCCTGGAGCCCGGGGATGCAGGAGACGAGCCCTGGAGCCCGGGGATGCAGCGCCCCGGGGCCGGAGCCAGCCGCGGTTCCGCAGCAGCCCCTCCAAGGACTCCAGCCGGCATTACTCACGCCTTTCCAGCTCCACAGCTCCCAGCCATGTGGCAGGAATTCAAGCGGGTGGAGCCCTCTTCCCTCTGGAAATATCTGATAAAACCCCCTTTCCCTCCCCCTTTTCCTTGGCCCAGACAGGATGTGGGTGTGGGGCCGGGGCCGGGGGGCTGGGGGAGCCCCCCGAGCTGCCACAGCAGAGCCCAGCTGCTGCTCCCAGGCTTTCCTTGGGACTGGGGCCTCTCGGGCAGCTCAGGAGCCCAGCACCTTCCCGAGGCTGAGATTCCTCCTGGCCGGAGCAGCAGCCTCTCAAGGATGTTCAACTCCAGCAGCTGGAAGGGTTTGAGTCTCTTTTTCCTTTCCTGACATTCAGAACCCTCAGAAGCGTTGCAAAAGGAGTGGAGGAAAGAGAGAACGTGTGAAAACGGCAGGACAAGAGATTTTTTTTTTTTCTAAAAACCAAGCTTGGCAGAGATGAACGAAAAGCATACATCAAAAGAGAGACGAAAGGTTAAGTGACAGGAACGAGGAGTTTTCATTGGGTACAAACACAGCCCGTGCTCCCTTTCCCCTGTTCACCCCGAGACAAGCCCAGCCCCGCTCTCCCTGGGCTTTCTCCAGCCCCTGTTTTCCACACACGCTGCTCACAGCATCCTCCCGGGGGCTTGGGAGGGTCTGGGAACAGCAGCTGGCTCTGCACACCGGGGGTGGCTCAAAGCTCCCCCTCCTGCTCCTGGAAACTCGGGGGGAAGCCCAGAGCAGCAGGCAGCGGCCAGGAGGAGCATCCCCAGGGGATTTGCTGCCTTGGAGCTCGGCTTTCCCAGGGGATTTGCTCCTGGGGGCTCGGACCAGGCTGCTCCTGGGTCCCAACTCCGTCCTCCCCACAGCACATCCGCACACAGCAGCTGCAGGAGCCCTGGCCCTGGCCCGGTGTGGCACAAGGGCTCTTTCCCATCAAACCCCCTGGGCTGAAGCTGTCCTGGGAGCAGGAGGAGCCCGGTGATCCCACCCTCGGCAGCGCTGCCAGGAGCAGCTCCAGCCCAAAGCCCCAGAGCTGGGATTTCCAGGGGAGTGGCACAGCTGGAGCCTTGGATGGGTTCTCCGGGATTCCCCAGGGAGCAGAGGAGCCAGCAGAGCCCCAAGGAGGAGCTGCCTGGCTTTTCCCAGCAGCTACACCCAGGAGAAATCCACCTCCCGCACTGCCCAGGCAGGAGCATCCTGCAGGAACGCTGGCCAGGGGCTGTGCAGGGGCACTGGGGAGCTCTGCCCTTCCAAAATCCCAGCTTTCCATCACTTCCCCGCGGCTTTTGTTTTGTGCAAGGAACTCCAGGTTTGGAGCTGGAGGTCTGAGGCTGGAGGTTTGCCTCACACCTTTGTCTCACACCCTCACACTCCTCAATGCCATTTCACTCAAATAAAATCGGGGTTTTTTTTTCAATTCCTGTAAAATTAACGCAGACTGGAGGGTCAGGCAGCAGCTCAGGTGAGCAATTTACCTGGGCAGCCATTCGGGGCCGGGCATGGAAGGAGCTCTGTGAAACAGGAGAACAAAACCCAGCGAATTCCTGCGATGGAGCTCGTCGCTCACATTCGTGTGAATGAGAAAAAAAATCACATTTGAGGAGACACCCGCAGGCTGCTGGCTCCTGTCCCAGCACACCAGGCAACACACAGAGTGCTGCTTCACTTTTTTAGTCCTTTTTTTTTTTTATTACCTCATGGCTGTTGGGTTTGGGACAAAAATGACAATATTTCCCTCCAACGTAACCCTTTCCAAAAGCAGCACCCAGAGAAAACCTCGGCGCTGCAATTCACCGCTTCCTGTGATGAATATTTGAAGAGCTGCAATAGGAGGTTTGAATATTTATGGAGATTCATTTGATTTTCAGCAAATGTTTAGTTCCAACCACAAAACAAAAGCGTGGCTCGTTCACACGGGCTGAGAGACACCTGGGACCGAGGTGGCCGCACTCTGCAGCCCCAGCCCCTGGGGGTGATTTCAGGAGCTCAGACCCCCACTCCTGCCCTTCTCAGAGCAGCACTGAGGGGTTTTTTTTCCCCCAGCGCAGGGCTGGGTTGGCCGGGACGCTGCTGCTGCTCTGGGAAATGTCACCGCAGGGCTTTTGGGTGCGACCCAATCCCGAACTCCTGGAGGAGCAGCATCCTCCCCCCGCCCCGAGCTGCTCCGCTGTGCCTCGGGGGCTCGGGTACTCACCGGCCAGCTCCGCCAGGCAGAGGGCGATGCAGAGGAGCTGCCTCCACTCCATGGCTGGGAGAGCTCCCGGAGCCGCCTCCTGCTGCCGCTGCTGCCGCGGGACCCGGCCGGGGCAGCGCCGGGCTCCTCAGCGCTGCAGCAGCTCTGAGCTCATGCAGCTTGGTTGGAGTTCAAGCCTTTGAGATCACTCACTCACTGACTGCTGGGGTGGGTTTCTCTTCAGGGGTTGTGCCTTTGCGGCTCGGGACAGCGAGGTGGAGTTTCTCGGCTTTGATTTCCCGGTTTTTTTTTATGCGGTTCGTGGCAACCTCGCTATCACTTAGGTAATTCTCTCCTCCCCGCTTTCCTGCCAGCAGCTTCAAAACAAACAAAAGATCGGCCCTCTCCCCAGCGAAGGATCCCAAAGGCTGGCCGGGATTTAACTCTTTCCTGAGAGCTGCTGCCTTCCTGTCCGAGGGAAGGCAGGGACACGGCTGGCCCGGCTGAGCGGAGCCAGCACAGCCCCGAGCCAGCAGCGACCCGGGGCAGCCCCAGCCCGGCCCAGCCAGCCCCGGGCCCTGGAGAGCAGGGGAGTGCTGAGAACGGGCTTCAGAATCAGCCATTCTCTCAGCAAACTAAGCAAGGAGGTCAAGGCTGTGAAACCAGCGCTGACCCGAGGAGAAGGAGCTCCATCAGCTCCACCAGGGTGACTCCAGTCAGGGAGCACCACGGGATGGGCTGGGGGAGGTCTGGGCCAGGGGAAAACCCACAGGCAGAAACTTTGGCATTAAGGCTGGAGCAGGAGCGGGCTGGGAGAGCAGAAACTTCCCCGAGCTGGCCAGGGATGTTCTGTGGGAGCCCCGGGGGCAGCACAGGGCACTGAGCGCGGTTTGATCACCGGGCTGAGCCCCGCCAAGAGGGAAACTCGGCCCTGGCTCTTCAGTGATCGCACTGCAGACACTCCAGGCTCAGGAGAGCAGCGTGGGGGATGCTCTGTGACCTCACGTGGGGATCTCCATCCCCAGAATGTTCCAGGCCAGCTTGGATGGGATTTGGAGCAACCTGGGACGGTGGAAGGTGTCCCTGCCCATGGGAATGAGAGGATCCTTAATATCCCTTCCAAGCCAAACCAGTCTGGGAGTCAAATTTTGGCCTTTGGGTATAAAAAAAATAGGAGATGAGCACTTGGGAAACTCAACTCCAGCTCAGTGTTAACTCCACCTTTTTTTAAATTTTTTTTTTTTTACAGCTGGATGATGAGGTGACGAAAGGAGTCATTGGGAACAGGAAATCGAGAAATGAGGTGGACAGGAAAAAAAAAAAAAAAGCTGTGGAAAGAAGGATGAGGAAGCTCTTACTCAGTGTGTTATCTTTTTGTGGATGCTCCTCTAACACTTCCACAGTCACAGGATCACAGAAACTGCTTTGGGTTTTAAGGAACCCGAAAACTCATCCCAAGCCCCTGCCCTGAGCAAGAATGGCCATTGTTGGGTACAGCCAGAAAAGGATTAAAAACACACAAAAAAGGGACAGGATGGTGTTACCCACAGAGAAATCCTCAAATAGCATTTCCACATTTATTGTAGGACAGAATCCCAGCAGCCTTCGCTTTCAGCCCAGCACAGGAGTTGGATGAGATGATGTTTAAACTTCCAGCTCAAAGCGCTCCCTGGTTCCGTGGCAGGAAAATGTTTCTTGGAAGGAAACATCTGCAGCTCAGCAAAGGGCTCTGCAAAGATTTCTGTTCTCTTCAGTCATCTCTTACTGCCTGACAGGGACACACAGCCCTGCTGAAAGCCAAAAAATCCCGGCAAAATGTGGTTTAAAACCTGAGTGTGGGCACAGCCCTGCTGACTCCAGAGCTCCCACCAAGAATTTCCCCTTTTTTCTCCTTTTTTCCCCTTTTTCCCCCCTTTTTCCCCTTTTCTCCTCCCTCAAACAGGCACAGGCACATGGGGAAGCGCCTGACTCAGTGTGTAACCAGGTTTTACATTGCATATCAGCCCAGAAAATGAATTCAGAGATGAAATGTGAAAGGCAGAGTGAGACAAGAGGCTGATTTAAATAACAGATATGTTTTTGTCTATGAAAGTGAGAACTGGGGCTGAATAACACAACTGAAAATCAGAGTGATTGATCCACAGAGCGTTTGGGGTTGAAAAGGACACCAAAGACCATCCCATTCCACCCCTGCTGTGGCCAGGGACACTTCCCACAGCTCAGGCTGCTCCTGGCTGGAAGAAACCAACGGGATCATCCGGGTTTGGCTGCTGGGTTGGCTTCACCTTTCAAAACCAGACCAGAAATAGAGAGCTGGGCTAAAAATAGGCTGTGACCGGCTCCGGCAGCCACCGTGCACGGGAAGCTCGGGGGTTTGGCTTCCACTGGAAGCTGGGTTGGATTGGAATGACGTTCCCTGGGGCAGAGATGTGGGATTTCATCCCTGTTTGTGCACCCCCCGTGTCAGAGCACCCCACAGAGCTCCTTTTGGGTGAGGGGCTCAGCTCAGCACAGGGAAATAAAATATTTCCTCAAAGGAAGAGCCACAAACCCACAAAATGAGTGACTTATTATTCTTTAACTGAGTGCACTGCCCTCAGAGGGTTCTGACAGACCCAGGGATGCCTCCAGCCCTCCAGCCCCTCAGGTTTTTGATCCTGGTAATTCCAGTGGCACAGGAATTGCTGTGCTGGACACAGGGACGGGCTGTGGCAGTGGGAGCCTCCTTCCCCCACAGGGGACAGAAAGCTGATCCAGCCTGACCCAGAGCAGGCCAGGCTTTGCTGTTGGCTGTTCCTGTGCAGTTCCTAACCCTGACCCTAACCCTAACCCTAACCCTGACCCTAACCCTAACCCTAACCCTAACCCTAACCCTGACCCTAACCCTAACCCTGACCCTAACCCTAACCCTAACCCTAACCCTAACCCTGACCCTAACCCTAACCCTAACCCTAACCCTAACCCTAACCCTAACCCTGACCCTAACCCTAACCCTGACCCTGACCCTAACCCTAACCCTAACCCTAACCCTAACCCTAACCCTGACCCTGACCCTAACCCTGACCCTACCCCTAACCCTGACCCTAACCCTGACCCTAACCCTAACCCTGACCCTAACCCTAACCCTAACCCTGACCCCAGGGTCTGGCTCTCCCACACCCCAGCTGTGCCCAGCTCTCCCCCGCTCCCCTCACAGACGCAGCTCTCCCTTTAAACCCGAGCCTGCTGTGAGCAAACCCTGCAGAATCATTTCCTTTCCCTCAGAGCCCCCAGCCCATTTTTACAGCCAGGAACTGCAAGCCCCAAACAAGGAACATGCCCTCAGCATCAGCAGGGTCGGGTTAGCCACGCCTGAGCCCATTCCAGCCCCACATCCACGGGATCCAGCGTCCAAATTCCACCCAGCACAGCGCCCAGGCCTCGCTCACACGGGCTGGGATTTTGTCCAAGCCTTTCAGGGCGATTGAATTTAATTGTGGGTGATGCAATGGACATATGGCTGGGAAGCTATATGCCAGGAAACGTGCTTTCTATAAGTGCTTCAGCAGGCAGATGGCACACAATGGCTTCAGTGCAGTCATTTCCTCACCTCCTAAAAGCCCCTCTTTGGGACAGATGAAATAATCCCATTCCCACATTCCTGCCAGGGCAGCAGCCCTGCTGACCCAGGGCCCGTGCAGCGTGCAGGGGCTGTTTCTGTGCAAGATCACATCAAATAAATCAGCCTTACACCCACCTCCCCGTGGCCGCTCACCGCTTCCAAAACTTCCAAAGGCAAGTTTTAATAACTTTTCTGCTCCAACTGGAGCCAGCAGTCGCTCCCCACGGCGCTTCCAGAGGCAGCTGGAGCAGGGCCACGCCTCGGGGAAAGCCCACAAGACACGGGTCCTGCATCCCAGCCCTCAGCCCGAGCATCCAGGCTGCCCCAAGCCCAGCTCCTGGCTGCTCCTCTCCTGCACCCCCAGCCCCCAAAAACGCAGGATGGAGGAGCAGGAGGTGCTGCGGGAGGAATCCCAGCTTTTGGGGATGGTGGGCAGCCAGGGCAGCGCACAGAGCTGCAAAGAAAACGGGATTTAGTGAAGTTTGGGTTGTTTCTCCCAGAAAAAAATCCTGCTGGGGTCAATCTGCCTCGGTGCAGCACCAAATCCTGCCCGGGGCTGGGCAAGGACAGCTCCCGGCCCTGCAGGAGAACACAAACTCTGCTCTGAGCAGGCAGCTCCCCAGGGATGGGATTCACCTGGAGAAGGACAAAGAGCTGCCCTGACAGCACCGCCCTGGCTGTGATTTCCTCACGGGCTCGCCCCCCCTTTGTTTCATCGCGCTGGGGCTCGCAGGTGCTGGAATCCCATTGTGGCTGCAAGCGGGGCAGGAAACGCTTCCTCCGAAACCTTCCCGAGCCCCCGCCGGGGCATCCTCCGGGGGTTCTGCTGCCTCCACTGCTGCCCAGAGCGCCCCGAGGAGCCCTGGGGGTGCCCTGGCAGCACAGGAGGGTGCTGGGGACATCGCCAGCTGCTGAAAGCTCTCCCCGAATCCCCTTTTTTTTTTTTTTTTTCTCCTCCAGGCATTCCCAGGACTTCAGCGAGAGCCACTCCCCCCACGGCTCCCAAAGCACAGTTTGAGGGGGGTTTTGGATGAGTTTCGGGGCTGTTGCTGGGTTTTCTTGTTCTCTCTGCCGCCGCTTTTGCTGTGCTGATGGGGAGATGTCGCCGTGTCCCTCCTTCTTCCCGTCCCAGCTCCAGCAGGGATTCCTTCCCGGGACAACAAAGGGCTTTATTTAGCCCCGCTGTGCTGGGGCAGCCGCTGCTTTCCTGCCTGTGCTGCTCCTTGTGCCACCGAGCGTTTCCAGGTCACCTCCCGGCTCCCTGCCCATCCTGTGCCACAATTCCTTTTTTTTTTGTTTGTTTGTTTCCCCACCCAAACCCGGTCCCTGCGGGGCAGCGGCTGCTCCTCGCAGGCTTTGCCCCCTCTCGCCCCGCTCCTCCAGGCGATTCCTCCCGGCTCCTTCCACCTCCCTGCTCCGCATAAAAAACGCACTGGAAACGACCGAGGGGCAGAATTTCCTGCAGCAACAGAGTTCCTGACTCCGGGTGCTCCCAGAGCAGCTGCGAGGGGTTCAGGCCCAAAAGAACTTCCCAGGCCTGGCCCCTCTGTCCCCTCCGTGCTCAGGGTGGCACCTTGGTGGCCGCAGCAGGGTCAGGAGCGCTGCTCAGGGTGGCTTTGGCCGGGGCAGGACTGAGGGAATCCCCACGGGGAGCTGGGGAGGAGGAGTGCTCTGAGCTGGTTTTTCCACCTCAGAGGATTTTCCCTCGGGTCCTGCGGGACACAGCTGCCCCCAGCCCCCTCTGTGACCCGGGGAGGGGCTGGTGATGGGAGATCACTCCGAGAAAGCTCGGGGGTGGCAAAGGGATGGATATGGGCAGGCTCAGGCTCCAGCACCTCCCGGGAGCGCTTCAGAGAGAGCCCTGGAGATGCAAACCCCGGCCCGGGACCTCTCCCGGCCGCTCTCAGATCAATTGTTAGGGGTTTGCAGGTTGGTTTTCCTGGAGGAAAGGAGGTTTGTTTGCTTTTCCTCCCCCTGGAGTTCAACCATCATCTTTTCTCATTAGGAGGGTGGCAGGAGGTCAGGGCAGGCTCCTGCCTGGCCGAGATTCCTCCGTAATTTGGAAGGGAAATTTCCAGAGCTGCAGTGCCCGGGGCACCTTGCACAGAGGGGCTGAGAGCAGCTCCGGACCCACAGCCCCTTCCCCTGGCCAGCTCCTTCCTTAAATACAAAAGCTTTGAAATTACCCAGGAATTGGGGATAATCTGCGGCTCTGCTGCTCTCCAGGGTGGCCCCGCTGCCTCCCTCGGTGCTTGTGGGATTCCATCGCCAAGCACGGGAACAAAGGACAGCAAAGCCCCCCAGGCGGGGTTTGTCACCCCTCCTACCCAGGGCACGGGCCGGGAGCTGTCTCTCCTCCCTCTGCCTCCCCCTCCCCGCCGTCGTTCTTTCTGCTTTTTTGATTCCCTTAATTATTTTGGAGCCTGGAGAATCATCCGCCGTCAAATCCTGCAGAACAAATCGAACGTCAGGTTCCCAAACCCTCCCGATGAAGGCAGATGGCATCACAGGCCCGTGAATCCCCTCCCAGCTTCCAGAGCGTCCAAAGGCTGACAGATCCTGCACTGAGGGCCGGAGTCACCCTGAGCAGAGGGAAGGGAAGGGAAGGGAAGGGAAGGGAAGGGAAGGGAAGGGAAGGGAAGGGAAGGGAAGGGAAGGGAAGGGAATGGAAGGGAAGGGAAGGGAAGGGAAGGGAAGGGAAGGGAAGGGAAGGGAAGGGAAGGGAAGGGAAGGGAAGGGAAGGGAAGGGAAGGGAAGGGAAGGGAAGGGAAGGGAAGGGAAGGGAAGGGAAGGGAAGGGAAGGGAAGGGAAGGGAAGGGAAGGGAAGGGAAGGGAAGGGAAGGGAAGGGAAGGGAAGGGAAGGGAAGGGAAGGGAAGGGAAGGGAAGGGAAGGGGAGGGGAGGGGAGGGGAGGGGAGGGGAGGGGAGGGGAGGGGAGGGGAGGGGAGGGGAGGGGAGGGGAGGGGAGGGGAGGGGAGGGAAGGGAAGGGAAGGGAAGGGAAGGGAAGGGAAGGGAAGGGAAGGGAAGGGAAGGAAAGGAAAGGAAAGGAAAGGAAAGGAAAGGAAAGGAAAGGAAAGGAAAGGAAAGGAAAGGAAAGGAAAGGAAAGGAAAGGAAAGGAAAGGAAAGGAAAGGAAAGGAAAGGAAAGGAAAGGAAAGGAAAGGAAAGGAAAGGAAAGGAAAGGAAAGGAAAGGAAAGGAAAGGAAAGGAAAGGAAAGGAAAGGAAAGGAAAAGGAAAAGGAAAACACGGGCTCCTGCCCCCAGGGGAGGGAGAAGGGGCTGGCGGATGTGGGCACTCCCGGGACAGGGGCAGCTCCTGGAGCAGAGCCCCGGTGTGCTCCAGCCCGCCAGGGGCCAGGAGATGGGAAATACTCGGTGCTGGGAGAGGCAGGGCCCATCCTTTCAGCTCCTGGATATCCCCCTCTCCTCTCCTCGCCCCGTTCCATCTCCCTCTGGCCACTTCGGCCAACTCTTGTCCCAGCAGCAGCCAGCGCTGCCTCAGCGGCTTCCCCGCAGCCAGGGGAAGGACTCTGGGTGTTCTGTCAGCAGGCAGGGCCCCCCCAGAGCAGCAGCAGTGCCACCCCCTCCCCTCCCTGCCGCTGATTTGCTTGGCAGGTGTGAAATATTAATTGCCTCACATGGGAGCCTGGCTCGCTGTCTGTCGCGTTTGACTGAAATATCGTTCTCTGCCGCAAATATAATTACTGGGGGGGTCTGGATTTTAAAAATAGCCTCTCGCCTGTCTGTTAATTAGGAGCCACGCTTTGCTACACAACGAGATATTTTGGTTAATTATGAAAGAGAAAAGGACAAATTTGTCACGTCTTTTGTTTTTGTTCCGCCGCGGCTCCCGGCGGCAGCGGAGGGGAGCGGTGATGGAGCTGCTCAGCCGACAGCGCCAGCTGTCCCCCCAAAACGGGGAGGGGGCCGGGGCCGCGGGGGTCTCACAGCTGAGGGGGTGCCGCTGCCTCCCCTCGGCGCAGAGGAGTTGAAACAAAGGGAGGAAAATTCAATCAGAAGGCAGAGCCCCGCTCGCAGCCTCCCCGCGGTGCTGGAGGAGCCACAGCTCTGATTTATTCCCATTGAACCTTCCCAGGGCTGGGCCGGGCTGGGCTGCGGCAGCCGGGGCTGCAGCTCCAGCAGCCGGCAGAGGCTCCGTGCCCGTCCTCGGGCTGCCGGAGGGGACACGGGGGACACAGGTGACACGGGTGACATGGGTGACACGGGTGACACGGGTGACACGGGTGACACGGGTGACACGGGTGACACGGGGGACACGGGTGACACAGGTGACACGGGTGACACGGGTGATGGGTGACACGGGTGACACGGGTGACACAGGTGACACGGGTGATGGGTGACACGGGTGACACGGGTGACACAGATGACACGGGTGACACGGGTGACACCGGTGACACAGGTGACACAGATGACACGGGTGACACGGGTGACACGGGTGCACCCTTCCCCATCCTTCTCAAATGAAGAAATTCCACCTTCTCCAGACTGTCCCCACCACCCCTCACACCCATCCCTGGCTTCTGCCTTCAAAACAGAGACAGAGAGAGAAAAAATCCCTTTCCAGTGCAAAAGGAGGCAGTTGAGTTTGGGAACAAACCTCCCGTGCTAATTAACGATGTGTTAATGAACCCCCAGGAGATTAAGGACCAACAGAGGCGCTGCGCTCCTGCCAGGCAGCAGCAGAGGGAGAGGGAAGGGCCGAGAGCGGCCTTGGGACCCCATGGAATCCCCAATTCTTGGCTTGTGCCAGGCCCAGGGCACGGTTCTGGTGAGGAAAACCCATCCCAGCACATCCGAGCTGGGGAGATAACCAGGCCACCCCCTGGGCTGGGGGATGTGCAGTGCCAGGAGGGCACGAGGAGGGTGGGGGGGAGCCAACAAACAGCGGGAATTCATGGAAAAACCCACTCACGGTGCCGTGGATTCCCTCCCCTTCTCCCAGGTTTTATTCCCATGTGTATAAGGGATCAGCGGCTCTGCTTTGCCCTAAAATAGACTGCTCCCTAATTATTTATGTAATTACCCAGCATCTCGAAGAATGCCTGATAACAGCTCAAGCCAATGTATTAAACAAGCACAGCAATTATTCCAAGGGCTGCTCTGTCCAACCATCACCTCACGGGGACGGGGAGAGCGCTCAGAACCGGCACCAGAACCCCTGATCCGCCCAGCCCCACCTCCTGCTCCTGCAGGCGGGCAGAGCTCCCTGTGTGGAAAAATAAATCTGTGCACAGCGAGCACACGTGAAAGTATCGTGCACCAAACCTGGTGAGAAACAACGCAGAGAGAGGGGAGGGAAAAAGAAAAAAAAAAAAAAAAGAAAAAAAAAAAAAAGAAAAAAAAAAAAAAAAGAGCATTTTTTAGCCTGGAATGGCTTTGCAAGGATTTCACTGCTTCAGAGACCAAGCAGGGATCAAAGTCATCAGGAACAGAGAATGTTGTCTGTGGAACAACAGCCTGGAGGGCGTCTTTGGGGCCCGAGTTTCATTCCAAGTCTTCCCTGAGCCCCGGTCTTCCCTCAGCAGTAGGCACCGCAAACAGTAATAATAATAATAATAATAATATTAATAATAATAATAATAATAATAATAATAACAGTTCCAAAGGAGCCCAGGAAAACCCCACCAAACGAACTGCAGCCAATCTGCACTCCTCCTCCTGCTGATCCTCCAGGAGCACCGGGAAAAGCGGCACCAATTTTATGGCCTCGTGATGAAGACGAAAAGACAAAGCCCAGTAAAAAACTGCCCGTGAATTATTGAAAGTGCAGCTCATTATAACGGGAGAAACGAACCTTTATTTTCAGTAAGTGACTCGGGAGCAGAAAAACGCCGGGATAACGCCGCTCAGGCAGAGCAATTATTTGCTGTGATGGGGACGCAGGAAGTTTATCGCTTGGGTTGCTCCCCCGGCCGGGGTTTCTGCGCGCCCAGCTCAGAGATCCATCACTCAGAAGGGTTCTGGAGCAGGAACCTCTCCCTGCTCCGAGCTGCAGCCGCATCCTGCACCCTCTGCCACAGCCCGAGCCTCCCCCAGCCCCAGCCCCGCTTTCACAACAATCCCACACAAACACCGCCAGCTTGGACAAAAGCTCCGCAGTTCCGAGTCCCACCCTTGGCCGTGTCCGAGCCGAGGGTGTGATGCTCTCGGTGATGATCAAAACCAGCTGCTGCAGCAGGGAGGGGGATTGGGGGGCACCGAACCCCTGCCCGGGCTCAGTCGGGGCTGTGCTGAGCGCACCTGCCGGGGGATCCTTCCCAGGGAGCAGGAGGGAAGGGCAGGGAGCTGTTGTCGCTGTGGGACACAAGGAAGGACACGCGGACCCATCAGGAGGCTGTGTGGACTCTTAAGGAGGAGCCCCCAGGTTTATTTTCCAAACCTGTTTTACACCTTTTACAAATGTGCCCACCTCAGAGGTGGGACCCCTGGGACCTGCAGAGACCACCACGCCAAGTCCCTCCCGTGGGAAAGCGTGTGGAAAAACATCTTCAGTTTACAAACAGCGTGACCTTGTCCAAGAATTCCGTCCTGGGAGGAGAACTCCCAAAAACCAAACCATGACAGGCACGAATGGTGGCTACAAGCTGCGGCAGCCTCTGCGCTCCCTGGCGCTCCTCTCCTCTCCTCTGGCTCTGTTTTGGTGACACTTCCCCCACAGCCCGTGGGTGACATCACTTCCATCAAGGGGGAATTGAAGGCTTTGAGTGCCTTTAAAGCGCTGGCAGCAGTCAGCGGGCTGTGCTCTCTCTCTCTCTGTCTCTCTCGGAATCTCGCACCCATTAGCTGTCATTCTCTCCCCTCCTGCAGGAGCATTAGCATGTACTTCTCTCCTCCTCGGTCATTTCCTTCGACCTCTGCATCATCAGCCGCCTTCGGGAGGGTTTGCTCTGCTCTCTGTGCCTGCCTGAGCCTCTGTGGAGGAGCCAGGCGGGAGCAGAACCCTTCTGCTTCCACCAGGACCCTTCCCTGCAGGGAATTCCAGGGGTTTCAGGCTCGGGGGGGAGGCTCCCACCGCTCACCTGAGAGCAGCGCACTCGGAGCAGCCCCAGGAGCTGCTAAAATGCATTTTATCCCATTTATTTCATTTATTTTCTTTCTGCCACAGCAGCAGCTGGGCCTTGCAGGGTCGCGGCTCCCATCCCATCTGGAGTGGGGTCAGGTCTCCAAAATATAAACCCGAGATAAATCCGGCGCCAGTCCCCACCCCACCCAGCGCAAATCCCTGTGACAGCTCCGGAGCCTGGCCAGCGCTTCTCTGCTGCCCCAGCCCGGGAGCGGCTCCGGGAGCGGCGGATCCAGGGAAAAACAAACCCTGGGAAGCCACCAGATGGCAGCCGGAGCGGGGGAGAGCGTCCCGGGCATCCCGAGCATCCTGAACACCCCGAGCATCCCCTGCATCCCCTGCACCCCGAGCACCCCGAGCATCCCCTGCATCCCGAGCACCCCGGGCATCCCGAGCATCCCGAGCATCCCGAGCATCCCGAGCATCCCGAGCACCCCGAGCACCCCGAGCATCCCCTGCATCCCGAGCATCCCGAGCACCCTGAACACCCCGAGCATCCCGAGCACCCCGAGCACCCCGAGCACCCCGAGCACCCCGAGCATCCCCTGCATCCCCTGCACCCCGAGCATCCCGAGCACCCCGAGCACCCCGAGCACCCCGAGCACCCCGAGCATCCCCTGCATCCCCTGCACCCCGAGCACCCCGAGCATCCCCTGCACCCCGAGCATCCCCTGCATCCCGAGCATCCCGAGCACCCCGAGCATCCCGAGCCCCCCCCGCCCCTCCCGGCACCGGCAGCGCGGGCACAGTGTCAGGGCCGCTGTCCCCGGCCGGGCACGGAGCTGTGCCCTGGGCACCCGGCACCGGCGGCAGGAGATCCCCGCCCTCATCAACCGCCGGCACAAATGACCCCCGTAATTACAGCGCGCGCACAAACCGCCCCGTGTTAATCACTGTGGGGTGCTAATTGCTGCGCCCACCGGCCCGGCCCCGGGGGGAGCCCCCTGCCAGCCCCCCCCCGCCCCCAGCCCGGGGCTCTGCTGCCGATGGAATCCCTGCCCCGCTGGCCCCGGGGGTGTGCGGGGCTCTGCGGCTGCAAGGGCTCCCCAGACAGGCACAGTTAACCCTCTGCATGCCGGAGCGGCCCGAGAAACCCCCGTCCTGCCCTCCCTTAGAGCCGTTGGCTCTAATGAGGCTCCTTTGTCCCCCGGCCCTGGGGCCGTAATTGTGGCAACAGATGCTGGGGGAGAGAAGTTCTCGTCCGGGAGCTCTCGCCCTGCTCATTACGGCCTCGGTGAGCGGCCACTTGCACCCCAAAGCTGCTGCTTAATGAGCCTCGCGCAGCAGCGAGCATCAATTAATCCTCAAGCGCCGCGGCTCGGGCTTGGTAAATGCGAAGCCAGTGAGATAAAGGGAAAATAAGCCAAGAGCAAACCCCCCCTGAAATCCTCCTGGGCACGGCAGCCGCCACAACCCCGGCCTGTGCCATCCAGGTGTCCCGCGCCCCATCCCCTGCCCCTGCCAGCGGCGGCGCTTCAGAGGGGTTGTCCCTGAAATGCACGGCCAGGAGGAGCTGGGGGGCTCTGGGGGAGCTGGGAAGCCCTGGAGGAGCTGGGAAACCCTCCCGTACGGAAACGGGAACCTGGGAAAGTGTGCTCAGGAGCTCAGGAGCTCAGAGCAGCTGCCATCTGCCAAAGCAAGCGGAAAATTAAAGAGATTGTTCTACAAACACGCGCAGGGCACAGGGGACCGGGCACAGCCTGGGCAGGGTCCCCCCAGTCCTGGCCGGGTCGGAACAGCCTTTGCCCGTGCTGCAAGGAGAGGATTTGCGGTGCCTCGGCTCTCAAATCCCCTCTGCCAAAGGCCGCTTTCATCCCCGGAGCACTGAAAGGCAATTGAGGGGGACGGGAGCTGAGCTTGGAGCTGCAGGGGAGGTCACAAAGCACTTGAAAGTCTCCTTCCCTTCTAGGTCAGTGCTTTGCAGACAGGTCAGGGATCCACCTGCGCGTTTAACCCCTTTTTGAAGTCAGAAGCCCTCGTTTGCCGGGCTCAGCAGAGGTGGGAAGGCTCAGTGCACTTCAGAGCGCGGCAGGAGCCCCACAGCTGAGGTTTGCAGAGGATTCTCCTGCTCAGGAGGCACCGCGCAGCCGAGCCGGGCTGGCAGCAGCAGCCCCGGCCGCACAGGGGTGCCTGTGGCGGGGTCGGGATCCCTGCTGAGGGCAGAAACTGAGGTGAAGGTGCTGAGAGCCGCACACCGGGCAGCGGGGCAGGGTCACCTGGGGGCCGGCGGCTCTCAGACATTCCCAGAGCTGCCCCAGGGATCTCCCGGCGTTCTTCACCCACCGGGCCTGAATGCGTTTCCTGCTGAGGGGTTACAAGAATTCACTCTTACGCTCTAATTTAATGAGGTGACTTAAACGTGGATTTAATCGCAGCATTGTCACCGCGTTCAAACCGCGGGGTCTTTCCTGAGCAGGCAGCTCTGCTGCGTCCTTATTCATCCAAAAATCCTCTCCGTATTAATCACTCCACAGATTATTGCCCTGCCCGTATCCATCACCGAGCTGCTGATCCTGCTGCTCGCTCGCTGGGGGCATCGGCTCCTCCTCGGATGGAGGGAGGGAGGGAGAGAGGGAGCCCTGCCTTTCTCAGAGGGGCAGCCTTGAGAGCTCCCGTGGCGCTGCCCAGGGCGCAGCTCCCCCCCCCGTCAAAAGGTGCTCAGTTCATTAGTGCGTGTGTGTAAACGAGGTGTTTGTTTGCGAGCTGCAATTAGCGCAGCGCCCGGACCTGCGGAGCGTTTCCCCGTGCCGATGCGCACAGCTCCAGCTCCCGGGGGAGCGCAGGGGGTCCCAGCGCCTCCAGAGGGTGAGGGGCCTTCCCGAAACACTGATCTCTTTTGTTCACCCGCAGCAGGTGAGGCGATTTCCATCCTGTGGCAGCTCCTGGCCCTTTTGCCGCATCCCTGCTCCCGGCTCCTTCTGGAAACGCCCGGCCGTGCTCCCGCTCCAGGCCAGGCACACACAACCCTCAGCTCCCTCCCGGAGCCTCTCTGCTCCTCGATCTGCTCGTTTGTTCCGTGCCACTTGCCGGGAGCCGTGTCCCTGCCAGGAAGGGCGCTGGCAGCTGACCCGGCCTCGTCAAAGGCTAAAATTCTATTTGATCACGTTTAAAACACGCACAGGGCCGCGACCCGGGCTGCAAAGCCCTGTACAGCCCCAGGCGATGCCTTTGTGCGGAGCTCAGAGGCAGCGCAGGTTCCCGCTGCAAAAATCAAATGAACCTCAAAAGAATCGGTGAAACCGCGCGCAGGAGCGCCGCTCCCCCGGGATCATCCCCGCACTTCCCTTTGTGAAGGCTGAACGCGGCAAAAAAAATAAAAAAAATAAAAAAAGGAGGAACTTTTGAGCATTCCCATCTTCTCCTCAAAGCTCAGCCTAATTGAGTGCGAACAAAAGAGAAAGCGCTCTCTCCTCTGCAGGCAGGCGGCGGCTGGAGCGGAATGACAATTCCAGCCTGGGAGAGAGAGCCCGGGCAGCTCTGCCACCCACAGCCCCTCGGCACGGGCTGTCCGTGTGCCCAGAGCCAGCCCTGCCCACCTCCTGGTGGCCCCTGGACAGCCAGTGTCACCTGGGCACGTGGTGTCCGTGTGTCCTGGTGGCCCCTGGACAGCCAGTGTCACCTGGGCACGGGCTGTCCGTGTGTCCTGGTGGCCCCTGGACAGCCAGTGTCACCTGGGCACGGGCTGTCCGTGTGTCCTGGTGGCCCCTGGACAGCCAGTGTCACCTCAGCATGAGGTGTCCGTGTGTCCTGGTGACCCCTGCACAGCCAGTGTCACCTCAGCACGGGCTGTCCGTGTGTCCTGGTGACCCCTGCACAGCCAGTGTCACCTCAGCACGGGCTGTCCGTGTGTCCTGGTGACCCCTGCACAGCCAGTGTCACCTCGGCACGGGCTGTCCGTGTGCCCAGAGCCAGCCCTGCCCAGCATCCCAGGGACCCCCGGCCATCTCCCACCACCTCAGCTCCGTGTGCCCAGCCCCGCGCCCAGCAGGATGGAGGAATGGATTCACCCCCGGTGTTTCTGCCCTGCTGAGGCTCTCAAAATGGAATTAAAGCTCCCAAGGCCCTGGCACGGGGTGCCCAGAGCAGCTGGGGCTGCCCCTGGATCCCTGGCAGTGCCCCAGGCCAGGCTGGATGGAGCTGGGAGCAGCCTGGGGCGGCGGGAGGTGTCCCTGCCAGGGCAGGGGTGGCTCTGGGTGAATTTTCAGATCATTTCCCAGCCAACTCACTCTCTGCCGCTGCTCCTGGTGCTCAGCCCACAGACAAGCTCGCTCCCAGGGGCAATAAAGGCGAGCAGGCATCATAAAACTCCAGTAATCAAACGTGAAAAGAACAGCCCCGTTCATTAATAGCCAGACAAGCTGATAGAGACATTCCTAATTATCAAATATGACCACGGAGTTCACTTCTACCTGAGTTGTTTAAGCCTGAGCATCCTCTTTCCCTTTCCCCACACATGCTGGCCCGGGGCAGCATTGACCATTGGTAATTAGATTCCTTCACTGGAGTTAATTATGAAGTGACAATAAAGCCTGAGTGGTTCCCATGTCCCTAAGAATTATTTGGGAGTAAAACCCACCCCTTTGTTTTGGCACCAATATTTGTAATTTTAAGTTTAACGTGAACCTCGGGGTGGACTCTTGATCCAAACAGACACAGACACGTTCATGTTGGATCATGCTGCACATCCATTTTCAATTGTGTTTTTATACTTTCCCTTTATTTTATATCCACTTGCCTGCACAGCCCTGTCAATACACTGGAGCACAGACACGATTTCTCCTCAGGATGATCTCTAAATTAATTAATGAGTTTTCGTCACGTCGATGCCAGACTGGGACAACATCAATATTTTCCAGGTTCCAGGCTGACCTGGCACCCGAGGTAATGTGCTTCATGTTTTATTATTACGACTTTTAAATTTTAATTGAATGGTAATTTTTAGAGCCCCAGCAGGGGGGAGGGATCCCAAATGTCCCCTGGAAAGAGTCTGGGGCTGAGAGGAGGGGATTTAATGTGGGTTTTAGTGATCTGCTCCATTTTAAGCAGTGAAGTGCCCAACAACACTGGAATTAAATTTCCATTACAAATGAGCTGGCCACTTAAATCTAACCAGACCCTGCATAAATAAAAGGCAGGAGGTTTTTGTGGCCCTTGTTGCCGCTCTGAGCTCACTGTCTGCTTCCATACCATTCCATGTCACCCTCCAGCGAAGCACTCGCGGAAGGGAGAAGATGCTGAAATTTAAACAGATCAAAATGAATGCCACGGCTGTATTTGATAATTGGAAGTGTCACCTCCATTAGCTCGCCCTGGTAACCAGGCTGGAAAAGCCAGCGCCAGGACGTCCAAAATCTGCTGCACAATCTGCAGAGTGACAGTGATGGACCAACGGGAGCATCCCACCGCTCAGGAGGGGAAGGGAGAGCCGGCCAAGGGGCTGCAGGGGCTGGGGGACCGGGGGGGAAACTCCAGGAGGTTTTGCTGCTGGTTCAGTGCTGGGACCCCCAAACTTCCCGCGGCAGATCCAAAGCTGCTCCTCTGCCGGCTTCCCGCTCCTCTGCCCGGCTGTGGGGATGCCGAGGATGGGGATCCCAGCCGTCTGCATTTTGTACAACCTTTATTAAGCATCGCTTGACCTTGTCAGTGCCAATAAAGGCCTGTGAAGTGCACGCCGGATAAAATGTAATTTTTAATTGAGTATCCTTATTACATCTATTAACAAGGTGCAGATGAATACAAATGACCCCACGGTCGATGCCGTCGATTGAGGTCGGAATTTCTTTCTCCTCTGCTGAGCTGAAGGAGTCAATAACCTCCCAAAGGGTGCACAGGGAGCAGAGATTGTTCCCGGCAGCTGCTGTCCTGCCCCCAGGGTCTGTCCTGCAGTGGCCACGGGTAAAGCACTCCAGGATCCGCATCTCTGAAGGTAAAACACAAAACCCAACTCCCCCAGCCCTTAGCAAAGCTCTGGGAACCTTCATTCCTGTTAAATTCGTTAAATTTAGACTTGCCCAAGGCACAGGTGAAAAACAAGAGTCTCCTCTCCTACTCCCTAATTCACAAATGATGTGAGAACTCCTCTCCTCGTGCTGGGTGGGCACAGCGCTGAAATGGCTCCAGAGCTTCCAGCAGCAGAGCCCTGGGATCCGTCCCGGGAGGTTCAGATCTGCTGGGAGGCAGCAGGCTGTCCTCCCCTCCCCGAGGTCCGTGTCAGGCTTTGGCCTCAGTTTGAGGGAAATGAGCTGGAATGAGCTGCCCGAGGAGCGGAGCGCTGCTCTGACACCGTGGATTTGCATTCCCTCCAAACGGGAGCAGCTCCCCCTCTCCCCGTGAGCCCCACATTAGAACCAGGGCATTCAGAGGCAAATGTCCATAAAAGCCACAGCCCGGGGCAGCACTGAACTCCCTGCTGTGACCCACAGTGTGTCAGCCCTTCCCCTCCCGGCTTGGATTTATCCTTTTTTAGTACCTAATTTGGAAAGAAAAAAAACCCCAAAAACCCAAACCCCTTGAGATCCTCCAGAAACAGCAGCGAGACCTCTCCTTCCACATCCACATGTTTCTTCTTTAATGCTTCCTTAAGGGTCTCCATTTTTCTGTCACTTATCATCATCCAGAGTAATTTTGGGCTGTTAGAGAAAGTTCATTGCTGTAATTGCGACCATATTGGTCATTAAAGTTGACAGACAGCTGCTGGAGGAGTCACTCGCTGATTCCCGCTCCTCAGCAGACGCCTCTCAGCCTTTGCCGAGATGTTGGCTTGAATTTATGAAATGGAAGCAAAAGCGTTTCACCTCAAGGAGCGTTTCAGGGAGGGGAAGGCAGCACGGAGAGCTCGCCCAGGTCTTTTATTTACAAACAGGGCTTGCTGCTCCTGCTGCAGCTGGAGTGGGAGTAAGTGGAATTTCATGCAGGGTTGGGGCCCCCCATCCCAGCTGCTCCCCAGGGGTTTTTTTGCAGATATCCCATCCCTGGCAGTGCCCTGGAGCAGCCTGGGGCGGTGGGAGTTGTCCCTGCCCATGGCAGGGGGTGGCACTGGATGAGCTTTGAGGTCCCTTCAAACCCAAACCCGTCTGGGATTTGCACTCACCCAATTCCCGCTGCTGGGGTTGAGTAAATAAACATTCCTCAGGCAATAAATGCCACACAGAAAACAAGGAGCCACTCAGGAGGGCTTTTTTTTTTTTTTTTTTTTTTTTTTTTTTAACCAGTAAACTTTATTTATATATAACAACAGTACAAAGTGAGTCCTTGGCTTGCAAAATAGGAGTGTTTGATATTTACAATAGGTACACAATAATATATTAGAATAATAACAAAACCCCCTTTTATTTCCTTGGAACATTTTTTAAATACTTAAACTTTCTTACATTTGTTTGTTTGTTTTTTTTTTCTTCTTCCACAACACTTGTAAAAACAACAAAAAAAAAACCAGACAATCATCTTTAAAAAAAAAAAAAATATAATACAGAACTCCAGTGTGTCAAGTATAACGGGGAGGGGAGGAGCCAGAGAAGGACACGGTGGGATGGGCACAGAGAGAAATCAATCCCTTGTTCCTGCCAGCACACAAATGCCCTGGGACTGCTGGGGGCTGCTCTGTGAGGAGAAGGGGAAGAAGAAACTGGATTCTGTCCCATGGCTGGTACCTCTGCATTCTGAGATGGTTTTTTTGGGGGGACTGCAGAAGTTTGAGTACCTGGACCTTCCCCTCCCCTGGCTGCTTCTCCTGGCGGCCCCCAGGGTCCCACCAACACCAAAACTCAGCAGTAAGAGAAGGACACTTCCACTGCATCTCCTGAAGCCATGAAACGGCTGAAACACGAAACAAAATCAGCTCCCTCCCCTCTCCTCTCCTCCCCTCCCCTCCCCTCCCCTCTCCACCGCTGCCCTCGCTCCTTCCTCTGCCCGGCCCTGGGGATGGAAACCTCGGCTGGAGAAGCTGCTGCACGAACCTCCAAGCTCACTCAAAGGAGAGGCATCAGAAATCCCAAAGGAAAGGCCACGGAGGAGATCTCCTGTTCGATTTGGCAGCCTCAGGAGGCCGGGGGAGTTTGGGATATTTGGGATATTATTTGGGATATTTGGGATATTATCGGTGCAGCTGGCCGGCCCCGGGGGTTCCTCAGCTTCTCCAGGGTTATTTCCCCAAGGAAGGAGAGGGGTGGGAAGCACGGGGACAAAGGGGGACCTGCAGGAACCAGCACAGAGGCGCTGCCACGCTGACAGCACGGCCACCACCCCGCTGGGTCCCACCTCAGCCAGGCAGGCACCCTGCAGGGGCCGCAGGGGCTTCTCCAGCACGGAGCATCAGGCTCTGCCACCTCCCCAGCCCTGACCCCAGCACGGTCCCAGCACCCAGAAGAGCACCCTGGGGTGCGGGGCACACACCACAGAGCTCCAGTTTTCTCCCAGGAGCCAGGAAGGCACCAGGCACCACCCGCAGCTGTTCCACGGCCTGCCCAGAACGGGACAGGCACCTGGGGCTGGGGGTTCTCAGGGTGAAGGGGCTCTGCACAAAGCCTTGCAGGCAGCCAGAATTGCTCCAAAGGCTCCCATCCTCTTCCCCTGCAGAACTGAACCGACCAAACAGCAGAGAAATGGCACATTTGGGGTTGCTCAGCTCAGCTCAGCTCAGCTCAGCGGGTCCCTGGCGGCGCCTCGGCAGAGCACACGGGCATCTCAAACTCCAGCTGCTCCCCCACTCAGTGTCTCATCAATAAAACCAAACCAGGTGGCCTCAGAGGTGTCCCCAGTGCTTTGCCCTCGAGCTCTGACCCACTGGTCTCTGGTGCTGGCTCCAGGCTGGGTGTTCTCACTGAGGACAGGGCTGTGCTCCGAGCTGTTCCTGCACCATTGCCTTGCAACTCCTGCTCCAAACGTGGCTCTGGAACAGGATGGCTGAGGCTCTGTGGCATTTTAATGCATCTTTGATGTCAGTTATTTACCCTCCTCGGAACATTTTTTTTCTTCTCTCCAGGGCACAGTCAGACGTGAGCTCTCCCTGATGGCCCAGCTTATTCCAGTCAGTCTGTTTGAGCTTCATTTCGTTTGGGGAGCTGAGTCCCTGTGACAGGTGAGCTCTGACAGCACAGGAAGCCGGATGGAGGACAGCCAGTGACAGGAGAACGTGGCTGGGCTGCTGCCAGGGAAGGGGCTGGAGGCTCTGGAGCAGCACAGGGACCGTGCCGGGAGCGGCTCTGCCCCGTGCCAGCCTGGCCCTCCTCACCCCTGCTGGGGGCTCCTGGGGACGAGCCCTTGCTTGGAGGCCGTGCCTGCTGGAGGAGGGGATGCTCTGACCCTTTTTCCACCCAGAAAAACCAGAGTTCTGCTTTTCCACACAGCAGAACCCCCGCAGGGAGCTCGGAGCCAGCAGCGTGCAGAACACAACCCCAGCGCCTCGAACGCTGCCCCCTTCGCCCTGCAGTGCCCACCCAGACTGTTCCCCACCTCGGGACGATTTTTTTTTGTGGAGCCCAGCGGGAGGCAGGAGGGAGCACTGACACGGGGAGGGGTCGCCAGGATTTTAAGACAGAGTGTGGAAGGCACTGCTGTGGTGAAGGACTCTGCTGGCACCGTCCCCAGCGTGCCACAGCCCCGAGCCCTGCAGGGAGGCACGGCTGTCCCCAGCGCCACCCCGCAGGGACAAACCCCAAACTCCGGGCCTGGGAGGCTGCAGGGATGCAGCGAGGTTCCTTTTTCCTGGCAGCAGGTTTTGTTTCTCAGCGCTGCTCCCCAGGGCGGGTCCCCGCTGAGCTGCAGACGGGATATCCCGGGTTCCCATGGATCCCATGGATCCATCCCTGCTGGATTCACGGCGTTTCCAGCGCTTCGGCCCTGCCGACCCCTCCTGCCTCCCTTTGGATCCATCCTTTATGGCAAAGCGTGGACACTCCCTGTCCACACCCTCCGAGCTCCAGCGGCTGCAGCTCCCCAGCGGGGCCAGCGCTGCCTGCCAGCTCCTCTCCCCTTTGTGGGGTTTTAATAAAGGCTTCCGAGGTGGAGAAGCGTTTGATTAGCACCTCGCTCCCCCTCGGAGTGGGTGCTTTGATAGCTCGCGAGCGGGAGATGAAAGGGAATTATTCACGCGGTGACACCAGGCAGAGAGATCCCGGCAAGTGACGTCTCGGCCTTTGATGTCGGAATACCTGAAACGGAGCGAGCTGGGGACTCCAGGCACCCGGGGCCCCGCAGGAGGAAGGGGCAATGAGAGGGACGTGAAATCGTTTCATCTAAGGCAAGTGCCCCCTCCTGACCAAACCTCGAGTCCAGTTGGCTGCGAGTGCAAAGAAAATGCCATTTGGAGATCTGAGGCTTCCTCTTCCCGCAGGAGGAATGGAAATGTCGGATGCAAGCAGGGCAGGAGGCTCCCAGCGCTTTGCCCCGGGGGGATATGTTGCTTCAATCCATATAATTGCCTGTAAAGATCCATAATTAATGTCAACCACCAAGAGGAGATACTTGGCTATGTATTCCGAGGCCACCCCTCCAGCCAGGACGGTGCTGTTCTCTCTGCCAGCCTCCTAAAGCTTTTCCAGGTGATGGGAGAGGTGTTTTTGCTGTTCCCTTCGGAATTCAGTCACAAGTGTAGGATCCTGCTGGTCTGCTCCTGCTGCTTCCCCTTTTTTCTCTCTGCTCAAATCGTCCCACAGCACAGAAGATCAGCTCAGCTGTCCCCTCATCTCCTTAAATGTTCTCCCAGAGAATCCAGGGGGTGCCTGGGGACCTCCACTTCTGCTGAGAAAACACAGGGGAGCGGGGAATGCCAGAGCCTTGGCTTGGGGGGGCTCCTGGCCAGAGGGGAGGGGGCAGGAGGAGGAGGGCAGGATTGAAAGGGCTGCACCAAAGCCTCTCCAGGAGCTGCAGAGAGGAGCCCCACCAGGGCTCTCGGGCAGGGACACCATCCCCAGGCCCAGGGCATGCACAGCCAGGCCTTTGCTTTGGGCTGTGCTCGTGTTGTGTGAGTCCTGCAGAGGTCACTGCCCAGACTGATCCTTGGAAGTGTTTGGAAATGCTTCAGGAAGTTTTTGGAGTGCTCTCTTTGGGTTTCAGAGTACCATGAGAACTGGGGGAACCCAAACCAGCAAGCACAGCTGGAACAGACCTGGAACCCCCTCAGCTGAGCTGTGTGATGGGTCACAGTGAACAGCAGGAGCAGGAGCAGGAAAAAAACTGCAGGATTGCAAAGGCTGACCCTCTGCCGTGTGCTGTGGCACCTGCAGCCAAGGGCAGGCCAGGCTTGGGGCTGCTCCAGGGACACTCCTGGTGCTGGGCTCTGCAGTGCCTGACTTCCAGTAGGACTTCTGCACATCTTTTGCCTTAGAAATGAGATTGACTGTGCAGGAGCAGCATCCCTGGGAAGGGAACTCTTGGGTAACAGGCAGCATGAACACTGCTCTGCCTTCCAGTCTCTGTTTCTGCCACTCTCCCCCCGTCTCAGTAAATCCAGTGCTCAGGCTGCTGTCACTGTCAGGAACTTATTGCACAAGGTTAATTATTATCATCAGTACTTTCTGCTTTTCAGAGAGACTCACAGAAGTGGATCACCAAAAGGAAGTGGACTTGGCATGGCTTTTACTGCATGGTAATTAAACCAAGTTTCCTGAGTATTTCTCCAGGTGCTTCTCCCCTCCCCGGGTGCTGGACTGCAGGACACGGACAGCCAGCAGAGATCTGGGAGCCCTGCTGGGCTCCTCAGGCAGGACTGGTGGAGGAGGGGGATGGAGATGGAGATGGAAGTGGCTTTTCCTTCAACACCCACTGGCTGCACACGGCGGTCCCAGCCTGGTGTGACACTGCCTGGGCAGACACCAGGAATCCTTCTGCTGCCACTGCCAGGCTCCTGCAGCCAACACTTGTGTTCCCATCAGGCCTCCTCTCCCTGCCCTCCCCACGCATCAGTATTGACTACAGAGAGAAATATTTACAGCACTCCTTCCCCTCCTGGCACTCTACAAAGGGACACACACAAGCTTTGGTGTCTTTGAAAGAAACAACACTCACAGACATCTGCCTGCCGCTGGCCACGGGAACGTGTGAGGGGGCCAGCGGGGAACCCAGGGGAACAACGAGACACCGACACAGACACCACAGCAGAGCTGGCTGGCCCGGGGGTGCTGCTTAAGGTTTGCTCTTGCCTGCAGCAGGGATTTCTCTCCCTTTCCCAGTGGGAATGCAAGTCCTGGCCGAAGGGAGCCCGTGCTGAAGGGCTCTGCATGGTGTCCAGCAGAACAGCAGCCAAGGTCTGCTCTCCCAGCCTCCAGGCTCTTCAAGTATTGTCACCGTAAACATCGGGGCTTGGGGGCTTTGCTGCCAGCAACAGGAGAGACCCCCAGAGTCTGGGAGACCCCCAAAACCAACCCTGGAGGTGCCAGCCCAGCTCTGCCTTGGCTCACCTGCAGTGGCACCTGCAGGAACCAGCAGTGGGCACTGAATGGATCACTGCTGGATCACCATGGCCATCCTGGACACTGCTGGACACTGCTGGACACTGAATGGATCACTGCTGGATCACCATGGCTATCCTGGACACTGCTGGACACTGCTGGACACTGAATGGATCACTGTTGGATCACCATGGCCATACTGGACACTGCTGGACACTCCTGGATTACCATGACCATGCTGGACATTCCTGGATCACCATGGCCATACTGGACACTGCTGGAAATTCCTGGATCACTGTGACCATGCTGGACACTGCTGGACACTGCTGGATCACCATGGCCATACTGGACAGTGCTGGACACTCCTGGATCACTGTGACCATGCTGGACACTGCTGGACACTGCTGGATCACCGGCAGCCAGCGAGGTGGGATGTGGGGTGTAAAAGGGAAAAGCAACGAAATTCAGATCTTTCCTCATTCGGCAGTAAATGGCATTTAAAAATAAAAATATATATACTGACACTATATAAATACATGGATAAAGCTGGATCTCAGGACAGGTGGGATGATGTGGTGGTTTTGCAGTTCAGGTAAAATTCCTCCTGGTGCCTCTGAGTTACTCAGCCACTGGACTATTCTCGGGCAAAACTGCTACTCCACTTGTGTGAGGAGGTGTGGTGCAAACTTGTGCTCGTGTTTGTTGTAAGAATCCAAAACGAAGACATTTGGGTTTTGCAGATGTTCCAGCTGTTCACAGAATGCCTGAGCCGTGTCCTCGGGAGGCTCTGGGGACAGGATTCAGAGCTGATCCTTCTCGCCAGGATTATCTTTATGGCCTCTGGTTTTTGCTCTATTGTTGTTTTTTTTTCCTTTTTCTTCCTTTTTTTTTTTTTAAAAAAAAAAACCTTTAAATAAAGTTTTATTTTCTAATATACATTAAACAATTTTCATGCAAAGCAGCAGTCGTGGAGACATCCAGACTTTCCAGGTTCCTCTTTTTCTGCGTACGCTTGAGAAAATGATCCCCCTTGCTTGGACTTGGATGGAGATGTTTCCTCTTCTTCCCTTCCTGCCCTTCCCAACTGGATCCTGTAGGACTTCTGAGCACAGCCAGCCCTTGGGCCAGGCTCTGCCCTCTCCAGAAGAGCCTCGGGGGGTGTGTCCAGTGCCTTCCTTGCTTGTTCCCCCTCCAAATTCCCGAGAGTCCGTGGATCCTCTGCCCCTTGCTGCCCGTGCCCTCTCCTCAGCTCTCGAAGGACATGGCCCCAATCAGTTGCTCTACTTTGTAAGCCAAGCGCTGCCTCCGGGCCTGCTCATCCTGCTCCAGAGCCCCGATCAGCTGCGGGAGAAAACAGGGAAAGGGGGGAAAAACACTCAGAGAGAGAGAAATCAGCCTGAGGGAGGGGGTGGGAGAGGTGGGTGGGCAGCGAGATGTGAGCAGCTCCGGGCAGGGAGGTGTGAAATCCCAGTAAACAGCAAAGCAGCTCGGCTGTCCTTGGTTTGTCGGAGCCCTCGGTGCCCACCCAACAAAACCCCACTCTGGTGCCTTGCACTCCGCATTTCTTGTCTCGTTTAGCTCAAAAGTGATGAGATTTTTCAACCCTAATGGGAAAATAGCCGTGGCGTTGTCTCACAAATGGCTACACGCAGTTCAATGACAAAACCCTTCCGTTTCACGGCCATAATTACAAAATCGGTTCTTCTTGCAGCGAGCGAAGGGGTGGAACAGATGGCGAGGACTCGGTTTCAAGTGATGCATTCATTAAAGGGGCTCGGGCTGCCAGGAAGCCTTTGCAAACAGGAGCCTGTGCCACTGCAACGGGGATTTGGACCACGCTGCTCCCGAAGGACACCGAGGTTTCTGGGGAGCTTGGATGGGTCATGAATATTTTCCACTGCACCGGGTGCGTGCCAGAGCTGAGGTATCCAGGTGCTCCCAGAATATTTTAGCTCTCAGTCCTTCTGGGGAGGATGCTGTAAGTGCCAAGCCAAAGCTTGGGCCAAACCCAAACCCCTCTGTGCGTGAAGGGAGCAGCGGGGCAGGAGCGGTGCCAGCTCTGACCAGGCTGCAGCCGGGGAAGGGAGGGCAAGGAGCTCTGGGAGGCAGCAGAGGGAAACCTCCACAGCCCAGCACTGCATCTGCTCTGCCAGGCACGAGCCATGGGGCTCTACTGCCCCAGGGGACACCATGGCCCAAGGGACACCATGGCCCAGTGGACACCACCATTGCCAAGGGGACACCACCATTGCCAAGGGGACACCACCATTGCCCAGGGGACACCATGGCCCAGTGGACACCACCATTACCAAGGGGACACCATGGCCCAGGAGACACCATGACCTCAGGAAGCACCATGGCCCAGGGGACACCATCGCCTGGGGGACACCATCCCTCCAGGTGACACCACCATTGCCAAGGGACACCATCACTCCAGAAGACACTATTGCCCAGAGGACACCATTGCCCAGGGGACACCACCATTGCCCAGGGGACACCATCACTGCAGGGAATACCATGGCCTCAGGAAGCACCATGGCCCAGGGGACACCATCACTCCAGGGGACACCACCACTCCAGGGGACACCATGGCCCAGAGGACACCATCACTCCAGAGGACACCATTGCACAGGGAACACCATTGCAAAGGGGACACCATCACTACCCAGGGGACACCGTTGCCAAGGGGACACCACCACTCCAGGGGACACCACCAGGGCCCGGGGGACGCTGCTGCCCACACCCACCTCCTCGCTGTACTTGCTGACGTAGGAGTAGATCTCGTTGAGCGCGCTCAGCATGTTGAACTCCACGGCGTGCAGGCGCGACTGCTCGGCGAGGTAGGCGTTCATGTCCTGGTCGCTGATGGCCGGGAGCTTGGCGATGTCCGCGTAGTACCTGCAGGGCCGGGGGGAGAATGAGAAACAGGAGCGCTCCAAGCAGCCCTGCTCCCTCAGGGATTCAAGCTGAGCTCTGCAGGGATAAGAACATCTTTGTGCTTTGTGTTTACATCCAGCAGAACAGACTCTGGGCTGTAATGAGCTGAAAACAAGCGCAGCGATGCTTGGCGGGGCTGAGAGCCACCCTGCAGCGTCACTGATGGTCCTTGTGCTTCCCTCCCACCCAGGGTGCTCTGTTCTGAGATCCTCGGGCTTTCAGGCAGGACCAGAGCCCCCTGCACCCACGCTGCCACCTATCACTGGAGAGGACACTTAGGAACGAGGCAGGGAGTGCATCAATGAGGCTGCGTGGAGCTCTTGCAAGCAAGAGACCCCTCCTTTATTTTTCTGACTCTTTTTGTACATTTACAGATGTGCCCACCCCAGAGGTGGGACCCTTGGGAACCACTGGTCGTTTTCCAGAGACCATCACCGAAGCCCCTCCTCTGGGAACAGATGTGGGAGCTTCGGTAGTTTACAGAACATGACCTTGTGCTTCAAGACCGTGCCTGGGAATAGAATTTCCCAAAACCAAAACATGCAGGCACGAGCATGGCAACAGCCACCCGCTGCCCTCACCTCTCCACCCAGCTCTTGTAGCTGGGGATGTCCTTGGCGTACAGCAGCTTGTTGGAGGGGGAGTCCTTGCCCAGGCGGTGCTCCGAGGTGGAGCAGGAGTCCATGAAGGTCTGAGCCACCACGGAGAGGCAGGCGTCCGTGATGCTGCCCTTGTGGATGTCGAAGACGAACTGCGGGTTTTTGATCACGTTCACCCAGAAGCGCAGGGGAAGGCTGGGCGGGAAAGCGAGAAACCAAACAAAATGAGCAGGCAAAGGCAAGGAGAGGGCACTCGCTGCGGGTGGTGCTTCCAGGCAGAACGTGAATGGTGGGAAGAGCAAGAGAAGGATCTGAGCAGGATCTGGGCCAAGGCTGTCCAGCAGCAGTTGGCCCAGTGCTGCCCAGGGGGCTGGAGATGTGTCCTGCCTGGGCCAGGGAGCTGCTCCGGGCTCGGATCCCGCAGGGAGCAGTGGAGGAGGCGAGGGGCAGGGCAGGGCTGGGGCAGCAGCTGCAGGAGGAGCCCCTGAGGAGGAGCTGGTGGGAGCAGGGCTGCCTGCGGGCTGAGCCGGGGCAGCCCCGGCGCTGCCCGGCCCCGCAGCAGCGATCGCAGGCTTTGTCCCCAAATCCCGGGGCCTTTGCAATCAAAGGGGAATTATTATTCCTTTTTTTCTTCGGCTGTATAGCAGGATCAAAAAAGCAGCTGCTGCTCTCTATTACCTTTCAAGTCGCAGCTCTCTCTGTCTCTCCAGCTCGATGAAGGCTGCAGCCTTAACTCTTGCAGTGCTGGAGGAGAGCAGCTCAGCCCCAGCCACCCCAGCTCCCTCTCCCAAACTTCCCTTTGCTTTCACCTGCTCCAGGGTTAGCTTCTCCCATGTCCCCACCTAAATTCCCTTTCTGGAAATGCTGCAGCTCAGCTGAGGTGGGGAGAAGGTAGGTCCAGGCCAGGTGGGGTCAGATGGCTCTGGCAGACCCAACTCTGGTGGTCATTGCTTTCTTTTTTCTAGCAATTTCTTGTGATTCTACAGTTTTTATCCCAGTAACTCCTTCTTCTAAAGCTTTAAATGAATTGTTTTGAGCTTCCCACTGCCTTAGCAGGGAACCAGCTTTTGCAGCCATGATGATTAGAGGCCTTTCAAACCACGAGGGACTCAGGGGAAAATACCATGTCTTTAAGGAACAACTATTTGTTGTGGTTTTTGTTGTGGTTTTTTTTGGTTTTTTTTTTCTTTTTCCTTTCTTGCAGAGGTTAATTTCCAACCCATGGAGGTTTTAATCCTAAAATAGCAGCAGAGGCAGAGATGTGAGAGCCCCCACTGTTTGGAGAGGCTGGACCTGGCTGCAGCCCATGCCTGAGGCAGGCAGAGCAGGCTCCTTCTCCCTGTGCCACCTCCTGCTGTCACCCAAATGCTCCAGGTGCTTCCCAAAGCACTGGGAAAGGTGCAGCCAGTGGCTGAGCTCTCCCCTGCCAGCCAGTGCTGGCATTTGTGGCACACACATGGGACAGGCTCTGGAGCTTTGCTTCCCACTCTGGTGTGCAGATCTACAGCCTGAGGGCAGTGAGCAGCTCCCACCCTGGGCGGAGGGTTCAGAGACAGCCAGGCTATCCCCCTTCCCCTCCAAATCAGGATATTTCAGGAATTGATGATCCTATGAACACCACACTGGCAGCCCAGCCCAGTCCAGCCCAGCCCAGCCCAGGGCAGCCCAGCCCAGCCCAGCACAGCCCAGCCCAGCCCAGGGCAGCCCAGCCCAGGGCAGCCCAGCCCAGCCCAGCCCAGCCCAGCACAGCCCAGCCCAGCCCAGCCCAGCCCAGCCCAGCCCAGCACAGCCCAGCACAGCCCAGCCCAGCCCAGCCCAGGGCAGCCCAGCCCAGCCCAGCCCAGCCCAGCCCAGCCCAGCCCAGCCCAGCCCAGCCCAGGGCAGCACACCTTTGTGTCTCTCTCCTGCTTTGGGAGCTTGGCTGTTCCCATCCCTTTTCCCAACAAAGAACTGCTCTTCCCATCCCCACAGCTCTGCCTGAGAGCCCCTGAACTGCAAAATTACAATAATTTGGAGGGAGGGAGGGGTTTGCATTCTCCATTCCAAGGGGGGCAGCAGCTCTCCCTGGCAGACCTGACCCCTCCAACCCAGTTCCCCCCCCGTTACCAGTTGCTCTTCCAGGTGTGCCGCACGTCGGTGTCGTGGATGCCGTGCTTGTCCGCCTGCTCGTCCAGGAAGTCGAACATGTACTTGATGGCCAGGGGCAGGGCGCTGCCGCGGTGCACCGTGCTGAACAGCGTCTCAAACAGGTCGTCCACGAACTTCTGCAGCGTGCCCTGAGGGGCAGGAGATGGGGTCGGGGTTAGAAATGCAGGTTTTGGAGGTGGCTCTTTTCACCTACGGCGAGGTGGTTGCTTTACGTTGGATATGGGGAGGTGGTGTTGGGTGTTCTTTTGTGAAT